>BSBK01001914.1:432500-710354 GCA_027943335.1 Chamaecyparis obtusa
AAATTTCTTGTCAATTGATGTCTAAATTTGAGGTACTTAGAGATTGAATCTCAAAAACAATTACGATTATATAAGGTAGTTCTCAGAGTCTATTTTAAAATATGTAATTTATTTAAACACCCACATGGTATAAATTACTTTTTAGTAGGAATGTTTAAAAACCATGTTTTCAAAATGCGTGTTATAGGACCATACCATAGTCGTGTACGACCACCATATTTTGACCTAAATAAATATATTTTTGTAAATATTTCTAGGGAAATATACCTAAGACACCAAATATTGATGCACATATTTTTTCTTATTTTTATATTGAATATATATCTTTTAATTAATTTTTAATTAACTATAAAACACATTTTCAAAACCTCTAGTGAATGACCACCATAATTTGATGAAATTTCATATTTTTTCAAAATTCTTTTTTTTTTTAATCTTCAAGAGAATTGTATGTACATTGATGTGATATAATTTATTTTCCAGAAAACCTAAAAACAAAAAGGTTATTAAGTTTTAGTGAGCCTCACTATTTTACATTTACGTATCACTTTTAACTAATAAATAATGAAAAAATAGTAAAAATAATCATATCACTATGAAATTTATATTTTTGAAATTAGGACAGTGAGAACTCTAATGGGTTTTTGTTTCGTAAAAAAATACGATCAGGAAGGCCCTCAAAAAGCTATGATAATGTAGAAATTTGGCATTCCAATGCCTTAACAAAATTTTTGGAGGTCAGGGCATAGGCTTGGTTCCACCAAGCCTAAACCAATGCTATTTTGAAATGAAATTTGAGGCAGATGTATGCTTCCCACTTATTTCTTACGAAATAGGTACCCATTATTTAAAATTCAAAAAATGCGCACTTGTTTCTTAAAAGAAAATCAAAGTATTAAAATGTGTTTTTAGTCATTAAAAATAAATAAATAAATAAATATAGAAATAAGCACCCATTTTTTAAAAAAATAGGCACATGCTCTTTGAATTTTGGATCGATTTTAATGACTAAAAATGCATTTTAATACTTTGATTTTCTTTTAAGAAATGGGTGCCCGTTATTTAAAATTCAAAAAACAAGCACTCATTTCTTAAAATAAAATGAAAGTATTAAAATGTGTTTTTAGTCATTAAAAATAAAAATGAAAAAATATAGAAACGGGCACTCATTTTGAAAAAAATGGGCACATGTTTTTTGAATTTTTGATCAAGCACCTAAACCTAAAATGGGAGCCCAATTTTTTAAAACGTGTGCTCGTTTCAAGTGACATCTTTCAATTCTACAAGACTTCCTCCGAATTGGCACCCAACTTCTTGCACTTACCTATATATTTTTAATTTTTTTTAAATAAAAAATGCTATTTTTCTTAATTATTATTCATTAAAGATTTTTTCCAAAAATTAAAAAACTAATGTATTTTTTTCTTTTAAAAAAAAAATTTGCATGATTTTTTTAATATTTTTTTTGGATTTTAATAAACATTTTTATTAAACATTTATGAGTTTTTCGAAAACAAAATTTTAAATAAATATGTAAAATTGAGAAGATTTTTTTTTTACAACTTATACTTGTTTGCATAATTCTCCAATTGGTAGCTAAGGGGAGATAGTTTTATTCTGCATTTTTATGGCAACATCATCCAACCAAAGGGAATTATTTTTGAAGTATTTGTTAGGATAATTCTTTGTGGCATCATGTTTATGTTTCCAACTTTGTATTGTCATTTCATGTTGTATGCTCTTGCATGAACTATGTTGTACATGCACTATCATAAAGTTCCAAACATCTTTGTACTTTTTCATTGATGTCATATTTGATATAATCCTCATGTACTTAGATTAGGAATTATCTTGTGATACTTGGTGCATAGCTCTAGAAGAGACTTAGATTGCACACATTCTCTGCTAGCAATGTATGGCTCCATTTGAGACATTGTTTTGTAGCAATCTCTTATTTTCAAGCATCCAGTTGATCTTCATCATGTTGTAGTAAGTGATTCATCAGTCATTCTACATTGACATTGGTACTTGGTTTTAATACACTTTGAGATTCTTGGTGCAACATTGGCTCTATATTCCTCCTATGGAAACGAATTGGTTATTACCTTGGACCATATTTGTAGGAGATTCAAAATTGATGGGGGAATCATGTTCTCTCTTCTTATCTCTCATTTAGTATTGTGGGTATTATGTGTTTTCATCGCTCTTTTGAAGGGGAGTTTTTTGCCACATGGTTTTCTGACGTAGTCCAAGGTCAGAGGATCCAATAAAGGAATGTATAAATTTTTTGCCAAACACCAACAATGTAGAACAACACAATAAGATAATTCTTCAACAAAATTTTCATTCATCATGTCAGACTGTAAGGCCTTTTCGCTTATAGATTTGACCCCAAATTTTGACCAAAATTTTTGACCAACTAGCAAAATGGTTTTAGTTGGTCGCATTATAAAGGATAAATTTTCTTTTTTTTTACTTTTATGCCCGTGTTGGTCGAAATTTTGACCAACACGGGCATAAAAGCAAAAAAAAAAAGAAAATGCATCTTCATTTGATCACGACTTCGAGTATCCTTTTTAGCACGGGCGGGAGCGGGTATGTTATTCATTCTTTTTCATGTTTTATTTTGATCAAATGAAATCGACTGCCATCCTTAAAATGATGAAATTGATTCCCATCCCTCGTGATAATTTCCCATTTGATAATATTTGAAATAGACCTGGTAGCAGTGTGACAATCATTGCATACTCAGAGGTTTTTGAAAATCCTTAGAGTTGTTATATGAATATAAATACACACATATATTTGAAAAATACCTATATATATACCCGCAGTATTGAAACCTACCCAAAAAAATTTTTTACCAAATCTTAGAACCTAAATCCGAACCCTATATAGGTTTCAAATTATCTCAAATGGACAAGGACAACCAGAAATGGACGAGCCACACTTTTACACCACATATCAGGGGGGCAATTTGACCTAAGGAGGTCCAAAGAACCTGCTATATCTGGGGGCATCGCACAAGGCCAATATGAATGGCCTTTTCCTTTACTGCAGGTGAGCTGACGTGATTGAAATAGCACCCATTCAAACCCTCTTTCTATGCGCGCGCAAAGCCAAAATGTGAATGCCACTAATTTTCAAACCGCACACACGAAACCTCAACCCTTTTCATTTGCACAGATGCCATGGAAAGACTGCGGTTGGAGTGCTACTGTCCTGAGGAAAACTTCTTTGCACACGATGCATCTTTATTAGAACCGGGATTGGAAAATTAGATGTATGTATATAAAATCTTCAATGTGCTCCACACAAATTTATTATTTGTTTACACATCTCAATAATTTTTTCCACACAAATTTGGGAATATATCTCTTCTTCAATAGAAACCTTCAACTTCAAAGAATCCTGCACAATTTTTTAATCATATATGAATCCACTTCTCTTTTGGCTAGGGAAGATCTTTCACTCTTGAAATCAATATTAACTTTTTATCCTAGGGCTATTGTTGAACAAACCTACTTAACTTCCTTAGTTAGGGTTTCAAGAAAGTATCAAATATCTAAAATATCAAGAATGAGTTAATGAATTATCTCAATCTCCTTTTATAACTCCTTTTTGGGATCTTTGTAGAAGTTATATTTTAGAGCCATTTGATAACTTTCTAGAAAAATCATATTCACCCTCTTTATTTTTGAACAATATGGGTCACTTTATAATCAAAACAGTTACATTTCAGCACAACCACCAAGTTGTGGAAAATACTAAAATGTTGAAATATGAATTCAGAGCATGCCGAAATAACTTTAAATTTTTAGGACATCAAACTTTATGAGAATTGGTGCTTTTAAAAAATGGTAGGCTTCTCCAAGAAGTGTGGAGTGCTCCTAGAGTGTCAAAACTGCCACCTAAAGTCTAAAAGTATCGTTGGACTCATCTTGATCACTAGAGTTCATTGTCATTGTTAGAATCATAGTTGAAAAACTTAGGCTTTGCAATGACTCGGCTGGCCCAAAAATTTCAAAACCTCAAGACATGACAAAAAACTCAGGAAAATAACGACAATAATTCAACAAATTTAGCAAACATTTTAAGATACCTAAATTTTAAAATATTTTTCAAAAACACTCATATTACTAAATTTGTTGAGCGTATCACTAATTTCCATCATACATGTAAATCATATCACTAAGTTTCTGGGATGGGTACAGGAACGAGTATGGGTATGAGAACTGGGTACCTTGGTATGTTCAAAATATTTTTGCTCTTGCATATGGTATGTGTATATATAAACAAAAATATAAAAGAAATATACATAATTACAAATCTGAAGACATTTGATAGTATGATACTTATCTTTGATCAATGCCAAATGCCAAAGTGGTAGCAATAAAGATATATATTAAATGCCAATTGATAGTTAAATATTTAATATTTATCTTTATCACACTAGATGTACTAATAAGGCCATAAGCGATTGCCAGCTTTTCACTCTGTTAACCAACTAATATTTACCTAATTGAAAGCTAAATGTTTCCATCTAACAAATAAAATAAATAGATTCTTTATGTAAACCATCATTTTATACTTTTCTTAACAAAGGCATAGGTTGTTTCAAACCTTCAACTCTAACTTGGAAGCCTTCTCAAAACATCTCAAAAGTGATTCCATTAAACACTCAATACTGAGACACACAAACATTCTAATTTGTTTTGAGACTGTCTATGCTACAATGGCTGCCAAAAACAATCCTCTTAGAATAGTTATAATGTGCTTTGTATAAAACCCTCAAAGATGATCAAAACCACTTGCATTAGGCCTGTAGAGCCTTTCTCCACATTCTCCTTTGCCCAAACAACTAATTCTAAACCTTGGATTGTCCACTTTTTGTCTCAAACCAACTGTCAATTTGCACATGCAAACCTCAAAATGGAGCCCTACAACTTTGGGATATTGTAAAACACATCAATACAGTCCTCTCCACAAAATTTTAAGATTCTTAACCTTAACAATGAATAGAACTAAATTTTTTAGTCAAACTGGAAACCCTAGTTTCTGAACAGGTCTGTTAGAAAGATTGGCTTATTAGACCAATCAAATGACATTTTCTTTTGGACTGGTAAGAACGAAAACAATCTGTAATACAATTACCTTTCCAACTATATAAATTTCACACCTGTACCAGGCCATACCAATTGAAAAATCAGACTTACACAAAAAAATAAGGTAAAAATGTGCGAAAAAAAAAAGTACTCTTTTTCATTCCATCCTTCTCCAACTTTGGTCTGCATGTATATCGAAAACAATTCCATTTTCTATTTGAATGAAGTTTAAAGGGATATTGATTATTTGACTGTTTCATCAGTTTGTAAGAACAATGAACTCATTGAATTGTTTTAATTGTTGTAGCAGAGCCCTCGGAATAATGAAGATCATCCCATGAACATAGAAGGCCTAATATTCAAGGGATGACATTAACTAACATGTATTTTATATCGTTAACAGAGCATATGCAAATTTGTTAGTGAAGTTAATTTTTTTTGTGTTCATATTTTTGTATATGGAAGAATAGAATAGTTTCACATCTATCAAGTTTATATGGTGGAAGTTTTGTTATTATGAAAGAACAGTTTATATATGCATCGGGTGCATTGGAATAAAATATATAAGGTTGGAAGCGAGTCTAAATGTTAATTGTCCCTGAATTTATATTGTCTATGTTGCTAAGCATCGGGTTTACAGTCTAAAAGTATGGTATTAGTTTTTGAAGGATGAATTGTTATTGAGTCAGTGATTCACAAACAATTTTAAAGATCTAAATTTGTAACAGTCCTATGGGCGATGAATATTGTGTTCTTGTTAAAGACTGTCTGTCGCGCATTGAAATTAGAGACAGAGCATCTCCATATCTTAAAGCGGTTTAAGATTATTTTAATCCATTTTGAATATATTCATGTTCAACCTAATTCCAAAGTGTATGATTGTTGAGTAATGTTCGAGTTCTGATGCTTATATTCAACATGTCATCACAGATGGTCATTTCCTTTTGAAATTAATCAGTTTGTTGCATTGAGCAGGGGTAGTGTTGAACATGGGGATTGGATTGAAAACAATCAGCAAATAGTGAGTTGCACTTTGACAGACTCGAAAAAAAGGTACCAGTCAAAGATTTTAAATTATCAAATATTTTGTGAAGAGATAAAGTTATTTGTTTCAATCAATCTCAGTTTGCTACAGAATTACCTCATAACCGTTTCTAGGGTTTGGAAGTCTATCAACATGAAATTATTTGATCATTTTATTTACTAACCTTCTTAGCATATTTGGTGAAGTCAGGTAAATTGAACACTGTAGAAATTTACTATGGAAATTCTAATGGGTTAAAAAACAAACGTTTAATATTGGCTTCCCAGCTTCTTGACTACTTTTTATCATCATTGTTTGTGGTGAGGTCATCTTCAGAGATATAGTGGCCAGTCACGTTCTTTGTTTTCATGACAATAATTCTCCAGAGCATGGAAGTTGTCTTCCACAATCTCTAGCATGCTCATTACAACAACATTTTATGCAGAGAAAAATGGACTAACCTTCTAAGTCTAACCATCAAAATCATAAATCTAGAGTTGTTACCATCTGCACAAACAAAATTTTGTATTTCAAGTTTTCACTAGCATAACATTTGGCCTGTACAAAGAAAGAAACCATTAAACATCCTTACATTGATACAAATAACAAATATGATCTCTTCCATCCATATGCCAATCATGAAATGATCGAATGCCATCAATTGACAAGGGTGGCATTCAGTTTTCCACTTGCTTCTTTAAGGAAAACTGATTCAAGAAAAAGTTCTCATATGGTTGTTCAGTATCCACCTTATTTAACTTTCTTTGATATGTAGAATTGAATCTCTGTTCAGTTTCCCAAAGTCAGAGACTTTCAATTGAACTTTGAGTTGAGCCTAACTTCTTGAGTTGATTCCAAGGCATTGTAGAATCCTCAAGTTGAGTTGGGTTGAAATCCTAAGTGATTATAGATGGATCAAAGTAGATTCAAGTTGATTCAGATACACTCAGCTCTGTAAGTTCGTTAATCCACCTGTAATCACTTAGGACTTGCTTTGAAATCAGCTCAACTCAACTTGAGGATTCTACAATGCCTTGGAATCACTGATGCAGAGAGAACCCAGGAATGATTCAACACTGCATATCTTCTTATAATCTTTCACTAGTACATTTGACATCATTTTTTGACCATTATTTTCGACCATTAATGAAAATGGTTTAGGTTGGTCGGGGTATAGAAGGAAAAAAATTGTTTTTTTAAAAATCTATCCCCATGTTCGTCAAACTTTCGATGAATATATGCCTGTCAAAAGTTCGACGAACACGGGCATATTAGTTAAAAAGAACATTTCAATCATTTTCATTTTTATGGCAGTGAGTGAGTGTGTGAATTGGGATTTTCACTAAGCTAAGGAGCTGAGCGGACTAGCGGAGCTTATTCCACAACAACTCTCAATTCTCCCAAGGTTAATAGAACATTTCTTATCTTCTAGAGTTTGAGGTATGTTAATCCGTGATCGTGTCTCCTATATTTCGCATTACCACGTACTGCATTGTCATTTTCGATTCTTGTACTCATCTCTGGTATTGAATCAATGTGATATATGAATCAATGTGTATGTTTACTGGTGTTTGAGTATGGTTTGTAAATTCTATGACTGAGAATTATGAAAGCTACAACTAGGGTTTAGGATGCAATGCCATATAACCAATGCATAATCAATGGTTTTGGAATGTAAATTTGAAAAAAAATAATCACTGAGATTTTAATGGCACAGTTTTACCTTTGTATTTGTCCTACATAGAAATGTCGCTGTAAAAATGGTACTCACGGTTTATTTGAAATACTCAGAAATGTCTGAATGTCTTTTATAATTGCAAGGCTGAGTTCAACCTACAATAACCTTTGCTTCAAATCCTCCCACTTACTCTTTGCTGTAGACATAGGGCTCACGGTCTTATGATTGTTAGAAACTGGCATATGAGAATGGGCAAATTTGATTCACTTGAATTTTGAAATCTTCATGTAGTTTGATCTGAAAATAGATTTAATTTACTAAACTATTCAAAACTTTCATCAAATTCAAATTTTTTTAGTTGTGATGCTGTTGATGGAGATGATGATGGTGATGATGGAGATGATGGTGATGATGATGATGATGATGATGATGATGATGATGATGATGATGATGATGATGATGATGATGATGATGATGATGATGATGATGATGATGATGATGATGATGATGATGATGATGATGATGATGATGATCAATGACATAATTGAAATGGTTACATATTTATTGTGTTCAATTCTAATGATTACATATTTATGTTTTGCTTTAAATTGTAACGGTTACATATTTATTGTGTTCAATTCTAATGATTATGACATATGTGATTTATAATTACCGATTTTTTGTTTATGATGCTCAATTAATTGTTGTTGATACATGTATATTTGTGTTTGATTATCACCCTTTTTGCAAACAGGCAATTGACTACAGACATTGTCACCCCGGCCTTCTGTTGATGATCTTGCATTCCATATATAAGGTAAATTTGTTCATGTTTACGATGTTACATATTGTTCATGTTATCTTCTAAGTTATTTGTAGCATACGTATCACGTAATATTTAGCTAACTTAAGATAAATGATTAACATATGCAGGAAATTTGACCCCTTTGGCATGGATCATGCACAGTGACATGGATCAGCAGGTATAAGTCAATAAATAGACATAATTTTCTTATATTCTTCTTGTTTATCACTGAGCACGTATGTTATAAATAGACATATTATATAATCATATAATTTGTATATAGACAAAGAAGAACCGTATAGAAATATAATATATAATCACTTTCAACCTAGTACATTTTATATGTCTCATGTATAGACAAAGAAGAACCGTATGTATGGGTCACAACTTGATTATTCTATATATATTGATGTGGCAATATCTCATTTGATGGATTGCAGCACCCACCAAATAGGTACTTGTCAGATCTATCTACATTGAATGAGGGAAATGAGGGAATGCTAGATGAAAGTTCTACATGTAGTACGACTAAAATAGGGAGATCAACTAGAGGTCAAAAGAATAGAAAAAAATTTGATCAACACATGCAATATTTCCTTGCTAATGGGGGGTCATGTTCTTATGATGATGAGACCAAAGGTGACATCAAGGTGCCCTTTCGGTATAGACACATTGAGAAACAATGGGTACCCAATGAGCTACCTCCAATTAATATTGATTTTTGTGTTAATGAGAGGATATATCGCATTGCTCCATCCTCATTACATGGTTTGGGCCTATTTTCCATGGATGGGATAAAGGTATATTACAACAGAGTTGTTGAATTGTTCAAGTATGTCGGTCCGTGTTACAATTACAATGATTGCATGCGGATTGTTCAATATAAAAAAAGTATGCGTAGGTATGCACTATCAGCTAATTATATACAAAGGAAAGAAAATGATCAAAGTAAAAGATTTGCAATGTACATTGATGGGAGACCAAAAGCGATAGGTAATATTGCGGGTTTTATAAATAGTACACGACCTTCATCAACTAATAAGCAACCCAATTGCATATTTGAGGCACATGAGGGGAATCAAGTTTTTGTATGTGCAATAAAATCAATAAGTGCAGGGGAAGAACTGCTAATAGATTATCATTTAAATTGCATAGATACAAACAAAGTTACTATTATGAGGGTGGTAAGTACTATATACCATTTTATTAATAAGTTTTTTTTTGCTAAGTCTATTGCTTTTAGTTCACTAAAGTTTTTATATTTAATCTTTGTCACAGGACGATATGGATCCCGCAGATGATAGAGGCCATGAGGATGCTCCTCCCACCTGTTCTTTAGGGGTAAACCTTATTAAAATTGTACAAATTAGATAGTTGAAAAATGTTATATTATTACGTTATTTTATTTATGGTTTTGGAGTTTTTATGATATTTTTATTGATATTCCTGTCACAATTTGATGTTCAGGATAAGGGAAAAGCACCCTCGACAGTAGAGGCAATAGCTACCCCCGAGGATGATGATCTTTTTGCAGATTCACCTAATGTTATAATCATGTTGAAGAAAAAAATGAAACAAATCAATAAAGAAATAATTAATATTTTGTATGTAAAAAATCCAACTGAGGAGATGCTGATGAGGCTAACTGAATTGAAAGCGCTCACATGTCGGTATCAAGTAAGCAGTAATGAATCTTTAGTTATAACAAAATTTCAATAAAGGTTAATATTTTATACTCTTTTATGTTGTGAAATAAAATATATGTAATATGTGTTCTTGTTGCAGGATTTTATGGAATCTCTAGCACCTGGTCAAGGACAATGTGTGGATGAGGCCGGTACTAGTAGGCCTCCGGTCGCCTCAGGTAAAATAATCCTTTAGTTGACAAGTTACAAGGAATTTTTTCTTTGGAACATTCAAAAATTTCTCAAATTAACTCTTACTTTTATTATTTCAAAATGTCTTTGCTAACAATGTATTGTTTAGGTCATCAATTACAGGAGACTCCTCCTAGCTAGGTTGTCCATAGAAGATTGTCGAGTGCAATGTCGGCCACAAGGGCCATGCAAACATCAACGCCTTCAAGGGCTATGGCAGCTAGTAAATCATTGTTTTACTATATTTGGTTTTGTTCTAATTATGATTTCATAATTTGTACTTTAATCTTGGGTGCATCACATAGTGGATTATTTTTTTGGAGCAGGAGATACCCCGATGGCACCACTTGGTACACCAGATACTGATCAATCTGCATGTATTGGTGATAATTCACCACCATTTCCTGGATCTACCCATGTTACTAGCACAGGAGCTACGCACACGTCATTATTGATTGACAATAATGAATCAATGCCTATAAGATGTCCTCAGATTCCAGGTACTTTAAATAATTATTTTTATATTGTAATATGCATTTACCTATTCATAACAAGTTTTGTATTGATTATCCCATGACATTTTTTGTAGGAAATGATATGTTTTATAAGAAGCTTTATGACCTCACATTGCATATATTCGGGCCCACCATACGTACAAGGTGGAACATCATAATTGAACTAAGCTTATCCCACTATTTTTTTTTCATATCATTAATTGGTACAGTATTTTTCCTTTCATTCCGGTCTTTTCTTTTAGTGGCTATATCTAACAATTTCATGTTTTTCCTTAAAAGGTGGAATTTGCAAGAAAAAAGTTTAAAAGATCAGCTCATCAAAGATTTACATCATGAGTTTGGTAATAATATTTTTGATGAGAAGAAAATTTTAGAAAGAGCTTGCAAACATCTTAAGACTGTGAGGGACGCATATAGAAAGAGTCTTGTCCAGAACCCAAAGTACGAGCGTCCTCCCTTTATTTCAGTGAGAGATTGGAATGAATTTATTTTAGATGCAAAGGAGAAAGCGGATGCTCAAAAAGGAGTTTCACCAACAAATGCGAGAAGGTATGCAATAGTATTAACTACTAGTGATAAGGTGTTTGGCATGGACTTTTGAGATGATAATTAAATTTTGAATAAAATCATCATTTTTCAATATAATATCTTGGTATGATGTTTTAGACATTTTCACCATTGAATGCAATGTGTTCAGCATTTCAAAGTTTCATTTGTTATTCCATATACATGTTTTTATAACCTTTTTTTCAAACTTTTCATAGGTTGCAAGACACTTCAAAGGCAACAAAGGCCAGGCTGCAAAAGATTGGGCAACACAGACTTGGCGCTGGAGGATATTCAAAAATTAAAGCTCGCATTGTAAGTAGTAGTAAATGAATTGCAGAGAAAAATTATTTATAAAATGCAAATAATTTTGTTTAATCAAAAAATGTAGGGCTCTAATTTTAATTTAGAGGCCACGGAAGAACACAGAAAAATTGCCTTCAAGGAAGGCTATCAAGCTGTGGCTGAACGCCTATGGCAAGCTTCCACTAGCCCAACCGAAGAGTCTCCTACATCATGTGCACAGGTAAATATGCCAAAAAAATATATTAGAAATTGAATACTTGAGCAACAATCAATTTGATAATAATGTCTATTACATTGCAATGCAGCCTCTTAATCATGACACAGATCATATGGTGCCGCATCATGAAGCCCGCGATGTGCATCATATTGTCCAAGGAGGTGCTCATTTGCTATTTAAAACTAATTATGTAATTATTAATACAATTTAACATCTTAAATTGAACTTGGTGTAACATTTTTGTGTATATTTTAGAGGATATAGAATCAGGTCATGCTGAACGAGTGTCGGAGGATGTTCAGATTGATCGCCATGTAGATCATGTGGCACATTCAAGTAAAGAAAATCTATGTTTTGTTCTTTTAAATTAATTTTTTGATTTATAGTTCTTTTACTTACATAAATACTTGTAATTCAATAATATAAAATAGTGTGAATCTAACTCATGAAGTACTTATTGCAGCAGACACCCCTTCAGTGCAGCGACCTCCTATTCCTGAACAGATGAGGAGGAGACACACGTTGGGATTAGAATCAATAGAGGAGGCGAATGATGAGGACATTGATCTTCCTCTTAGAAATTATATGATTAAAAAAAATAGCAAGAAACCCAAAAAGAAATGATTGTAATTAACATTTATTGCTAATGAAAGAACATTGTCTTAATGGATGTAATTTTGTACTAGTAATGTTGATGAATGATGTCTGTTAATATGTGTTAATGAATTATTCATGAATGTTGTGTGTTAATGAATTATATATGAATGTTGTGTGTTAATGAATTTTATGTGTTAATGAATGTTATCATGTGATTATAATGATTGAATGTTATATTTCAAAAATGGATGAATGAATGAATGAATGTTATTAAATGTTAATGGGGAATTTAGAGTGATGTTAGGGGGGGGGAGGGGCCAAATGAGCTTCCACCTTCACGTGGTTGGCCTTGTTTAGTAGAGAATATTAAACTTTTCTCGAAACCAAGTGAAGTTCAAACTTTAAAGACAAGCTTAGAGTTTTTGATGCAGAGCCTTCTAATATCCCCTTAAGGAACCTTGTTCAACTCGAGGATTCAACAACGTCTTGGAATCCACTCAAGGAACTAGAGTTCAACTAGAGGATCAATAAGAAGTCCCTGACTTAAGGATATCAACCAAACACTCCTCTGCAATAGGTTCACTGCCTTGATTCATTTTAGACAACTTATCAATTCACTTTGTCCATGTTCCAATTTCCCTCTCCTTGGGAACACTCCTAATTCACCTTTCATGCAATCACTTCTTGATTTCTATCTTCAAGGATTCCCTTGATCCTTCTAAGGCTTCAAAAATCCTCAAATAGCCTAACTAAGGAGTTCCAACCCCTACCAAGCATTAAATCTATCCCAATCTTTGAAACTGCCTTTTCTAGGACTATCCAATTAGCCCTATCCTACCAGTAAATTGCACTTTTCTCTAAAATTCCTCAAACACCATGGTGACTTATTCACCTTTCCAGATACCCTTTATTGAGTTCTTCAAACCCTGCTAATACCAATCCTTCAACTTGTGACTGTTGCACACTTCTATGACTGTCGCTATCAGCAATTAGGCCTAATTAGCCCTCCTCTTCCAAAGAAACTCCTATTTACACTTACTCTCAACCTTCCAACCTTTATACAATCTCAAGGCATCTAATAAACATTAGAATTCCTCAATTAGTTTGACCCTCCAAGCTTTCCTAGATACTTTTTCATCAAACCCTCCCTTTAAGGGTTTCTAGCCTAGGGCTTCCTAGAAAAGACCCTAAATCAACTCACAAAACCTTTCTAATGGCTCAAACACCTTCAAAAAAACTCTCTCAATCATTTCCAACACTCATTTACCAATTCCACCCTCAACTTGTTCATATTCACCACGTGGTGCTTCCCAAATGCACCCTTCACTACCTGTTCAACAGTCACCTACTGTTCCTTTCTCCTTTCACTGACACCTACATCCAGATCATGATAAAAACATAATATTTACAGGCCTTAGTACCTCTCCCATAGGCAATTATTAGAACACAAACAATTACGGGTACTTTCCCCTTTTTAATCACAACAAAAGTTGACAGTTCTGATTTACATGGAGATCCAATTAGAATCAACTCTAACATACTTCACAAATTAAAAGCCCACTGTTTAAGCTTTACACAGCTTGTTGCCTATATATTGTAATTTGTAGTATGTACTTCATTCTATATATGAATAAGCTAGCTAGTTTGTTAATTAATGGCCCAATTTCTTTGAGAATTTGCCAGCCTTTTCAGAAGTATTTTTGTTTAGGATGTCAAAGAGATATGAAGAAGAAGAAGAGAACTTATGTGAATTGAAGTGTCAAGAGGGTGGTATTTATCTTTTGACATTTGGAGGGCGTGACAAGCATGTGTAAGCTGCCTCACTTGCATTTTGAATTTTATAATTCTATCAAATTTATCTTGCTCATTTGGTTTCGCTTGTGCAGGTTTGGGCCTGGGGCAATCCAAAATATCAATGAAGCTTTGAATAAGGTATGAAAAGATACTCATAAATTCACAAGGTATGTGATATTTGTTGGGTCATTGTATTTCATTATATCAATGGTTCTAAGGATAATTTGGCAGGTCGAGGGGGACAGAGATGCAACAGCTCTTGTTATAACGAATGAGGTGATTTCCACCATTTTTACAGGTTGGGTTGGATCATGAGAATTGTTATATAGTTTGATAAGTAGGAATAGTTATATAATTTGAGACAGTCAAGATTATTGGCACACTTTCCAAAAAAGTTGATATTGGATTTTGGATATGTTACAGTTCTCCAAAAAGGGTATCTGGAATGCTAATTTTTTTGTAGGTTCATTTGGAAAAAAATTGAGTTATTTGGGTTTGAACGCTGCTGGAGGGCTACTAGCCTATTAACTAGGCCTAATTAGCAGTTTTGGTGAATTTGTGTGTTTGGAGTTGTTTGAATGATAGAATCTGATTGAAACCTATTGAATCACCTTGTTTGACACATTTAACATCAACTTTGAAGATTTGGAGTCAGGTAACTATGTTTGTGGGTTGAAGTGCTTTGAAGCCAATTGGAATCCTTGTGGGTTATTTATGAATTTGCCTAAGTCATTGTGAATCCATCACCTTTTGCATGCCACTCTGCATCATCTAAGGTGCATGTAGTATACCCTAAGATAGATAAATGTAAACCTTCTAAGGAAATACCTAAATGATGTTGGGAACTATCTTGAATTCAATTTTGAGGAAAACAAAATTATAATTATGACAAGGTGTTTATGAATAAGACAAATTTAGACAAGAATGACAAGCATCCAAGAAAAGGTGGACATGAAAAGAAGATAACTATATTTAAAGGAAGTCAAGATAATGTGCAAAGCCACAATAGGAATGTCCTCAAAAGATGTACCCTCTAATTTGGAAAATGACTCTAGAAAGTGTAATTCTTGACCCTAGGATGTGCAAACTATGTTTTTAGATTTTTAGATTTTTTGAATCTAAGATGAGGACTATTCACTATGAAAATGACTAAGAAAGGTTATAAACTCTCAATATAAGAATGCCACTAAAATGCAAGGTATGAATTTATAATTTGCAAGGGTTTCCAATCAAAATATTCTAGATAAAGGAAAAATGATATATTTATGACCCATGCTATTTTGTTTCTCTATGTGGGACATTTTTTAGGACAAGTTTTGATGATTCATAAACACAAAAATCACACAATCACTTATGGTTGTAGGTATGACTAAAATGAAATGTTTTGTGTATATTTAGTAACTTTTTCAAGTTACAAGTTTTCACACTATCTTTCACAACAAAACACATAAACAAGTAGTCTAATATAAGGTCAAAATGGCTTCAATGAAGTATTTTACAACCATTACTTGGTAGTTAATTATCTCACATAGATGTATCAAACTACTAGAACTTAAAAGTCCTCTTGTAGGCACCTATGTTTTTTCCATTTTCTAGGTAATGTTGTCGTGTTAATGTAGATATATTTCAATAACACAACACCCTAGGACACATATCGGTGCAGGGGTACTTAACAAAACAACTAAGGACAATATGGTACTAGGTGAAGACAAGAGGGAAAAGGCATCTAGTCATGCCAATTGGGATATTCTAAGGCCAATAATGGCATACTGTAATGAACAAAGTACTTTGGAAGTCAAGAATTGTAAGGGTCCTCATAAAGCCCTATGGGCAACATAATGTAAAAATGGCCTAATGAGCCATAAGGGTAACCTAGAGAGTAGTTTTATGTTTTTTCATATTTAATAAGGTCGTTGAACCAATTTCCAGTCATTATTATGGGTCTAGGTGTTAAGAAAGTCATACAAAGCAAAGTTCATAATTTGAATTTTAAATTCCAACGTTCATGATGATTTTAGAGGGAAAACCAAAACTAAGAAATTGTTTGATTAATTAGTCATCTCAACCAACTTTGGTCAGTTGGACAGTTGTATAAGGGTCTATATATGATGTCATGTTGAGATGAAACATGTTAAGCATTGTATGAACGGTAGAGTACAGAGATTGTATGGATAGTGACAGTTTCAATAAGATTTATGTGTTTCTTGCATATTTTTGAAGTCTCTTTGATGCAATAACTATTCATTCATGTCAGTATGAGTCCTTTGTATAGTCTTTGATTAGTTTTAAGGTGCTTATTAATTCATTTGAAAAGATATATCTGTTGTCTTGCAGAAAGTTCTATTTGTTTACATTGATAATATGAATAAATGAAGGTTCCATTCCACTTTGTACATTTACCTACTTCAAGGAATGGAACCTATGACTCTAACATGCCCTACTAACACCAAATAAGAAAGAATGATGCAGATATGCAAGTTGAAGAGAAAAAAATGCAAAGTTGATTAGTGTTTGGACAAGTTTGGGTACCCAAATACATGCCATGTGTAATACAGCCGTACATCTGGCTCAATAAGGTATATATATTATTTGATATTCTTCAATAACATGTTGAAATTATGGTGAATCATGAATTTTATGACCTGGAAGTAAGTGGAAGTGCTAGATTGGTGATACCCTAGGGTGTAGAGGGTTTGAAGGGTGAATTTGGGGTTTTATAGCAAATGAGAACATGAGGTGAAATTGGTTGTTGATTCATCTAATTAGACATAAAATATGAGTGTCCTATGAATTTGGTGACTTTTGGACACATATTTGGCATAGTTGCTTTGTAAACTCACATGAAATACACTCAAAAAAATTGAGACAATCATTTTAAGGGCATAGTTTCCAAAGCAATGCATATTGATTGTTAAGTATGTTTTAGATCGCCAAAAAGGGTACTTGGAATAGTTATTTGTTTGCAGGGTTGTTTTGAAAAGTTGTGAGAAAAATTGCAAAAATAGCTACTGGAGGGCTAATTGGGGGCTTAAGGCCTGATTGGCAGTTTCATGAAAGTTGATTAATTGGAGGCATTCAGAAGTTGAAAAGGGTTTGTAACCTATCAAATCAACCTTATTAATATATTTCCAATCAATCTTGAAGATATAGAGCGAGGGTTTGATGTTTTGTGGGTTAAGTGCTTTATAGCCTATTGGAATCCTTGTAGGTTTATTGTGCATTTAAACTAGTTTAAGTGGATCCATCACCTTTAGTTGTTTCACTCTACATCACATATGATGGGGATTTTGGGGGCATATTTTTCCATCCACCTTTACTAAAATATGTTAATGATTTAGAGGTGAACTATGTCAAGATCCTTCTATTATTCTATATCTTATTTTTTTATTTTTCATAGGTGACAAGAGAAACACCATAATTAACACCTAGATCACCGCACTTACTACCATAAAATGATGCATTCACATATCTAATTCATCATACTTAACCTCACAAATCAACGCAAGTACCTTATTGAAGTGATACACTTATTTTCTTAAAATGATGCAACTGTAATTGTAAAAAACATGTTTGTCTTTAAAAAATTATATTTAGTATTGTAAAATAATGCATTTACAAACTAACCAACATTTCTATTCGATATATGAGAATTATCTCATCATTTGAATATGGATTGTGATTATAGGCATATATATCATTTATCGTAATTATTTTGTAGAAGTAATTAGCTGTTGTTTATAGATTATTGAGGACTTCAATCTAAGATCTTTTATTTGTTGTTGAAGGCTTTTAATAACACAGTTACTGACTTCTTAATTTGTTGGCCGTTCATCATTGGTTTGGTCATATTGCAGGTGCTTGGGTAACTAGCTTGGTCTTAGGTTTGATACCATGTTTAGTTGCTACATATAGACCAGCTAAGATTTGAATGCAAAACCTTTCATTTGTTGTTGGAGTGTTCTATTATTGAACTATAAAAACTAAAGAATGATATATTATTTAACATAGATCAACACCCTTGTAAATGTTCAAAAAATATTTACTTTTACATATTGACTATTTTACTTGTATGCATATATAGATATATTTTACTTCACGTGCACATCAAAGTGTAGGTAAAATGTAGTGGTAAAAATTATATGCTCCTGCATTTTTCATGATGTTTTTGGTTCACTTTGTTTAGATACCTGCTAAATGCAATAATTAGCATAAAATGACATTTTCTTGTGTAAATTCAGCTTATATTTCAATCTATTTTTATGACTTATACCTAGAGATTCATTCCTAATCCCCAAACAAATCAGATACCGTTTGGGATCAGATATGTAGATGAGAACCTGACCTAAGTAAATTTTATGGTTATAGATTCCAACCATGACATATAAAATTCAAAACTTATATTTAATAGTTAGTTGATCATTATTCTAGTTATTGCAAGTTGATCAAACACATGTTGTGGTTGATTTATAGACAACTAATGGTAAGGAAGGCTTGCTGCTCTGATTTGGGTCTGAATAGAGGTCCTTGGACTCCTTAGGAGGATCTTCTCTTGAAAAACTATGTTCAAACTCACGGAGAGGGACAATGGAGCCTTCTTCCTCATAGAGCAGGTATGTATGTTCAAGTAGGATAACTATTTATGTTTTGCTTAAAGTTGGTATCAATTGGTTGATCATTACATAGCTAAACATTTATGTAAAGCAAGAAATACGTAGAGAAATTTCTTACACTATTAGCCACTACTCTATTGGAAAATTTTGTCATTTATCGGAAACGACATCATCTATGAAAAAAGTTGTCATCAATGGAAAAAGTTGTCATCTCTGGGAAAAGTTGTCATCTATGAACAAACTGTCATATATATGTGTGAAAAGTCCTCATCTATGAAAAAGGTTGTCATCAATGGAAAAAGTTGTGATCTGTGGAAAAAATTATCATGTATAGAAAAAGTGTCATCTGTGTGAAAAGTTTTCATCAATGGAAAAGTTATCATCTGTGGAAAAAGTTGTCATCTATGTTTATGTTGCCCATTGAGTAGGTTTGGTGAGAAAAGTTTTTATTTGTGAAAAAAAGTTGTCATCTGTGGGAAAAGTTGTCATCTATGTTTATGTTGCCAATTGAGTAGGTCTGGTGAGATGTGGAAGGAGTTGCAGGTTACGTTGGATGAATTATCTTTTCCCTGATGTCAAACATGGCAACATTTCACCAGAGGAAGAAGAGCTCATCATCGAACTTCATAAGGTGCTTGGTCATGTGCTCAAATAATCAAGAGTTAGAGCAAGAAGTCACTTGTGGAAAGGCTACAAGGGAAAAGTGTGGTAGGTCTAGTACTCTATAGTAAGGACTTGAGGAGACCAAACTAGTTGTTGAATCAGTGTTCTTGAACCATATTAGGACCATCCCCATCATTAAATTGAACTAATAAATCCACTAGTGAAGAGTTTTGGTAAAGGGCTAGGATTAGGCCTATAAGAGAATTCTTGCAGAGGTTGTTTGGGATAGAAATTTGTTTGTTTCAAATAAAGTTTGGTTTTCTTCTTTATTTCTTGATACACACATGGATCCATTGAATACAAAGGTGAAAGATCTCTATAAATACACAGTCTTCATTAAGGTTTGGGGAGAGAATCATTTTCTTTCTAGACTTCACAAATGGATCCATTGTAAGAGGTTTGGAACTATGTACTGTCAGGTAATGTCTTCCTCTATTCTTGTGGTTATTTTTTTAATTCATTTGAATATAGATAATATTGATGTAGAGTGGTTAGCAGAAGTGGTGGAAATTTCAAACTTCTTCTTCTATGACTCGGGAACCCCACTAGCCCTTCAGGCTCACCAAAGGCTACATACCCACAATTGACTCAACTATGCCTCCAAACACCTAAGATGGACCAAAATGGTGTAAACAAGGTGGTTTCAACAAGAATCAATCATTTTTGATAGCCTTTACAACACCTATTGACCACAACCTTCAAATCTGCCTTCTAGCCCTATGAGCCCCAATTAGCCCTGCTGGACCAGTTTTTTCCCTTTTTCTCTGACTTTTTCCAAACAACTTCAGAAAAAAATTACAATTTCAGACACCCTTTTCAGGGTTATTTAACATATGTAAACTTCAATGGTGACTCCTTTAGACCAGTCTTAACTTCCTTCACAAGGTACCCTCCTAATGGCATCAAAATCAAGCAAATAACAAAGAAACTATATCATTCTCTTATCCTCATCACTCCAGACTTTCATCACAATTATAATATGGCAAAATATGACTAAATCCAAGATATTTTACACCTATTCCACAAGGAACGCCCAAAACACTCATTCAATGCCTTCAAACCCTTGTTGTATAGGGTTTCACCAAACACCTACCTCCACTAACCTTGGAGACCAAATAATGGTTCATACACCTTCTCTTTGATTCCCTAGGACATCTCAAATCATTAGATAACCTTCTTGTACAGCCCAATATGCTGCTGTCATACTATTCCCACCAATCCACTATGGGACATTTCCATTGTTTTCTCAAAACTTGCTGTCTTCACACTAGTGCTACATCAAAACTTGTTAGATTTATATTTTACATGTTAGTAACATGCCTCCCATGAATTTTGGGCCCTTGGATTCATGGGAGATTTATCTATTTAAAGAAAACTTTTGTTTGTCACAGGAAAAACTCAAGAAAACAGCCTGAAATGAACCAACAGTCGTATATGCTGCTTCAAAACAAAGTGTTATTCATTCAATAATGAGTGAAATGTGTTTAAATGCCCTTCTAATTCATGTATTTGACAGTCCAAAACAAAAAGAAGTTCAATACACTGAATGGAACAACACCGAAATGAAATTTTATTGCTTGCTTTCACAACAGTCTGTAAAACAGGCTTTTTTTCTCCCTGTCCCCCTCCGTACAATGGATCCTTTAGATGTTTAATGACCCCTATCTACCTGCCTCAACCAACTTTAGACAGTTGGGAGGTTTAATTAATCCTCAAACCTGTTAAAACTAATTTCCCTCCTAAAAGGTAATATGACCGTTTACATTCAAATTTAAATTAATAAACTTTATTTTATGCATTTAATTATGACTATTTTGACTTCCCAACTTACTCCATTGACCTACACATGGTCCAATGTATTTATTCAATGCTTCTAAACATGAAAACTACTCAAATCTAATCCTATTGGACTCTTTCACCTATTACATTGCTTTGATCACTTATTACATTATGTTGAGTCTATTGCATTGTATTGGTCCTTAGACCTCTATCATGACTTTTACATAGTTTATTGAATCCAACATTTTCATAAGCCATTCTAGGCTTCAAAACTTGCCAGTCAACTTGTCTTGATACCATCTTCTCCTTCTTAGTTACTGGAGTCCTCCTTTGCTCAGATGCTCTTCTAGAAGCCCCTACATCAAATATGCTTTAAAAAAGTCTTTCTTCTTGGTTGGGATGAGTCTATTATTGGCCTATCAATGGAAGCCTCATTTTTAACTTGTTCAGGCCATTTTGTCCCTACAACATATCTAGTTTATACTTCCTGAGTCACCACTAGAGTCTTCAAATCTAGATATTTTGCACAAGGTTAGGGCACCATTGCTAGTCATTTAAAACATGGTTTTTTCTTTAACAGATGATTTTTTCTTTAACAGATGATTTTTATCATTAATATTTGTGTGCTTACAGACCCTAATGTTGTTGCTCCAAGAACCCTAAATTGGAAATTTGTAGATGGGTTTTGGTGTCAAGAAATAATACAAGATTCATCTGATAAGTAAGAGATATTTTCCATAGCAAGCCAAATTGTGATATTGCTATCAGGATTCAACTGTGTAGTTTTTTGAGTCAAACTCTGCTTGCATCCTCATTTGAAAAACCTTCACCAAGTGTTGTGCCTTATGAACCATTCATTAGAAAGCCCCTTAATCTCGTCAATTAATAAGTAGGAGATATTTTCCATAGCAAGTCAAATTGTGATATTGCTATCAAGATTCAACTGTGTAGTTTTTCGAGTCAAACTCATTAACCTATGATTCATGAGTAGTGGTTCACATGAACCCATCTCTCATGAGAATGAATGGAACACTTATCACTCATTAGCTCTAGGTGATGCTCATAGAGGTGAAGCACTGCGACTTCCAGAGAGGTCACCCATCCCAGTACTACTCCAACTCAAGCGCACTTAACTATGGAGTTTCCTCCATGGTTGAACCCACTCTGCTTGCATCCTCATAGGCACAACACTTGGTGAAGGTTTTACAAATGAGGATGCAAGCAGAGTGGGTTTAACCATGGAGGAAACTCTGTAGTTAAGCATGCTCGAGCTGGAGTGGTACTGGGATGGATGACCTCCTGGGAAGTCTCGGTGCTTCACCTCCGTAAGCATCACCTAGAGCCAATGTGTGCTAAGTGTTCCATTCATTCTGATGAGAGACAGGTTCATGTAAACCACTACTCATGAATCACAAGTCAATGAAAAGAAGTCTGAATGCACCTTCGGTATGTAACATTTTTTTTAAAAAAAAAATTTGCATTGGTCTAAATTTTGACCAACTCTAAACCAAGCCATCCACCAATGCTTGGTCTAAATTTTGACCAATGCACTAGAAAATTGACGACGGTGCCATACATTCGACCAACAGTATGGTCAAAATTTTAACCACACTGTTGGTCGAATGTATGGCACCGTCGTCGATTTTCTAGTGCATTGGTCGAAATTTAGACCAAGCATTGGTGGATGGCTTGGTCAAAATTTAGGCTACCTCATTTTCCTTTATTGGTCGAAATTTCGACCGTTGCAAAAAAATGACGGTGATTTTTGAACCTATACTGCAGTCAAAATTTTGACCCGTGTTTTGGTCAAAATTTTGACGAATACTAAATACATCAAAAATTTGACAAAAAAAGAATGACGAGAGTTTTGGTCTTAAATTCAACCAATTACTGTCTAAATTTTGACCAACGTTCGTCAAAATTTGAGGTCAAATTTACTAGTGTTTGGGTTAGGGCCAAATAGAATCACTTACAAAGTATTTCTGCAATCTCCTAGCTAGTCTAGCTCTGAAACACTTTAGCAACTGATGGAAACCCTAAGGTAGATTTGAACTTGAGCTTGCAAGCCTCCAAGAAATCTCCTTGTCTCAAAGAATGCAAACCACTAGCTCTACTATTACAATTATCAGATAAACAATCTGATCTTCAAGATCACGTAGTATCCAATTTCTATCCTTGTCTATCACTAACTCCAATCTACTAATCTACCACCAAAACAACTACCCAGGCACTCCTTAAATACAATTCTTCAACCACAAGTCAGCTAGAAGAAATAATTAACTCCTAAGCCAAGTCGATTTCTACTACAAAAAATTATTAATTGCAACAACAGTCGGCTCTCAAATAGCCTTACAAAAAATTAATTCTCCATGTCAACCTCTAGATCGATATAGGAGAATAAATCAAAAGCTACCATCATTAAATACACCAAGTCAGCCAACCAAAACTTCAAGAACTCTAGTCGCTAAACCTAAACTACTGAGCACTAGTAAAATAATTGAGCACACCAAGCAACACCAAGAAAGCACATCGACCAAGCACCACAAGCATCACTGATTACATGTTCCATTGAGTGCTAGCAGTTTCACCAAGTTCCTTCAGCGACTGAGCTTCTTCAATAACTAAGACCATCAATTAAAGCTACAACTAAGCAATATAGAACCACTTCAACACACCACCATGCATATTTTCTAAGTACCCAAGAATGCCCAGGCATTAGACACCCCATGTTCAAAAATGTGTTCTCATAAGCTAGAAGAACATCTTCTGGGATTCAGCACATAAACCCTGAACTAGTTCTTCACATACAAGCCCTTCAAGTCTTCATCTTGCATACTCTTCCATTTTTGCTTCCTCTATCTTTTCAAGTCTTTCCTTGATAACACATAGATCTATTCTCCATACTGATCAATCCTTTTAGAATTCTTCAACTCATCTTGGCTACCATATCTCAAGTTTCTCCTACCGAGTGTTGTATCTAGCAAAGGCATCAGGAAAATCTTCCTGTTATTCTTCTCAATAGTAAATACATTCTTGACACAATCATACATAACTCTGCAATCATAATGCCAAGATCTACCAAGAAATATGTGACAACTATTAATCTCCACAATATCACACAACACTTGATCCCTATACTGGCCAATCTAAAAATCAACAAGACATTGCTCCCTCACTTCTAGAGCATGAACATCTTGCAACCAGCCAATCCTATAAGGATAAGGATGTCTCATTATCTTCAAACCAAGTTTTTGAACCATTTTCTCAGCTAGAAGGTTATCAGTACTACCACTATCCACAATTAAATCACAAAGTTTACATCCTAACTTGCACCAAGTTCTGAAAAAATTACTCCTCTGACAAGGTTCCACCTTTGCACTGAGCAATGTTCTTTGGGCCAACAAGTTCTCAAATTTAGGTTCATTTTAAATGTTTTCATTCACCAAAGCATTCCTTCGGTCACCAAACTTCTTTTGTGTACACTCAAAAGATCTATGCCCTTCTTCACCACAATTATAACAAGTGCCCTTAAAGATAACCCTACCTATCTTCTTTTTTGGCTCCATGGGTTTCAGTTCATCTTCAACAATTAGTTTATCCTTCATCGAGTGATCAAGCTTCTCCTTCCCTCAAGTATTACCATGTTGTCACCTTTTCAACTTATCTTCTATCTTTAGAGCATACTGATAAGCATCCTCAATCAAATCAATCTTCATCATACCAAGATCATCCTAAATATTGAATCTCAAACCATTCACATACCGAGCTACCTTTTCTTTATCAAGTTATCTATGTCCAGAATGAATAGTCAACTTATAGAACACCTTGGTATAGTCCTCCATTGTCAATTTTTTTTTCATTAGATTCTGCAACTTCTTAAAAAAGTCAAGCTCATAGTCAGTAGGTATGAACTTAGCTTTCAATTTAGTCACCATCAACCTCCACCGATTGATCCTCATTTCACCTTCATCTTCACTATCTCTTTGTAATTTTTTCCACCAAAGAGAAGCATGTCCTTTCAACTTAGTCTGTGCCAATCTTACTCTAAGAGGATCTTCAATCTATTCAAGCTCAAAGAAATCTTCTAATTCAGAAATCGAATCAATCAAATCCTTAAGTCTCAAAGTACCATAGAAAGTAGAAACTTCCATTTGGTATCTAGTACTTAATTGAGCTCTAGATCTATGCAACTGACTAGTTCTGTCTTCACTAGATCTATCTCTTTGGTCATCTCCACTAGATCTAGTAGCTTGAAAGTCTTCAGCAGCTTCCTCATAACCATATTCAGTACTGAGATTCCTCATCATACCAGCAATAGCTCTCATGACCTCATCGATCATGTCATTCTTCATCAATTCCATCTCATATCTGAAATACATCTTAACCTTCTCTTTAATCTTCAATTCCACAACATCATGTAGATTTGTGATCACTCTAGGGTCCCATCTTCTTGAAGACATCCTTCAAGATCTTTGAAAACCTGAGGCAAAAAATCAACAACCAAGGTCTTGTTGCAAACTACCTCAACTCGGATATTGCTTTAGACACTCAAGAACTTCAAGCTTTAATACCACCTGATGCAATCAAAGGTCAGAGGATCCAATAAAGGACTATCCAAACTTGTAGTGAAACACCAAAAATGTAGAGTAACACAAGAAGATAATGCTTTAACATAATTTTCATTCAACATGCCTAGCTGTAAGGCCTTCTAGGTTAGGGCCAAATACAAACACTTACAAAGTATTTCTGCAATCTCCTTGCTAGTCCAGCTCTGAAACACATCAACAACTAATGGAAACCGTAAGACATATCTAAAGTTGATGTAAGAGCATCCTAGGATTCTTGGAAATCTTGTATCAACCAAAAATATGTTTGTCTTTGAAGGTAGATTGTTAGTTTGGTCTTGGTTTGGTGGATTTCTTGCTTAGTTTGGGAGACTCGTTGCTTGGTTTCTATGGTTACCAGGGTGCTCAATCTCTGAAGAATGCTCGGTGATTGAAGGCATCGGTTCTTTGGTGCTTGGAGATAATTGTGTTCCTCGGCCATGCCTGGCATGGTCGGTCGATTGGTGCTCGGTTATTTCCTCCGTTGCTTGGTGTTCTTTCTTACCAACTGGATTGTTTTGTTGGATCAGCTTGGCTGACTGGTTCTATTGATTTGGGTCATGCACTTAGAGTTATGGATTGACTGTTGGACATGTGGGGACCTATATCTAGCATGTTTCATTCTTCTATTAGGATCTGATGACCATTGGGGCCATCTTTGAGAGTTTATTTATTTTGTTGGGCCTTGTGAGAGTCGATTGATGTTTTAGCATTTAATATTTGTTTGTAAGGGTTAATTGTTTCATCAGTTGACTTGTGGCTGGGAATTAGTATTTATCAGTTGCTTGGGTAGATGTTTAGAGGAGATTTTTGGAGGGAAAAATGTTAGTAGCCTATGAGCTTAGGAGCAGGAAGATTTCTTGGAAGTTTGAGTACAAGTTTAGATCTTTCTTGGGTGCCTACCAGTGTGTTGTGTGTTGCAGACCTGGGCTAGCTAAATGATGATGTTGTGGAAAAGATTTGGATCCTATGAGATCTTCTATTTTGTTATTTTCATTGTATTTGGTTGTAACCAGGAAGGCCTTACAACTTGGCACATTGCATGTAATCAGTGACTTGATGAATAAAGACTTCCACCTTTTTTTAGATTTGTAATTGTTATTATGTATTTTTGTTGCATATTGGTTTGGATGCAATGTCGGTTAGCCCTTAATTGGATCCACCAGCCTTGACTACATCAAGTGGTATCAAAGTGAAGTTTTTTCCTATTTGAGAAAAGTTTGTTCCTATTGGAGCTGAGTGGATCTTGTGTGTTCATCTCTAGATCTTGATTTGAAGATGCCTTCGAGGAGAAACCGTGAGATCTCTAAAGAAGAGGAAGCTACTAGAGAATTTAGTATTGATGATTTTAGGGCTTTGCAGAAACAAGTACAAGATTTGCAAGAGGAGTTGAGAAAGAAGAAGCCTATCTTGAAAGAGGCTAGTGATGATGAATCTAAGGAAGATCATTTTGAAGAAGTTGTTGAAGAAGCTAGAGATCCTGAGGACAATCAAATTCTGAAAGATATGTCTAAGATTGGGAAAAGACCTAAGATTGAAGTTTATGCATTTGCTAGAAGTCTTAGGCTAGAAGAATTGAGTGATTGGATTGATGAGATTGATGAATACTTTGAGTATGAAGAAATAGAAGATCCTGATAGGGTTAGATTTGCAAAGACTAAGTTGAAGGGTCGTGCAAATATCTGGTGGAGAGAAGTTTAGTTGGAAAGAGGTAGAAGAGGAAAAGAAAAGATCACTAAGTGGAACTAAATGGTTGACAAGTTGAAGAAGAAATTCATTTTGGTGGATTATGAATTAGACATGTTTAAGAAGATGAAAGCTTTGAAGCAGACTAACAGATTGGTACAGGAGTATACCAAGGAGTTTTATAGAATCCTGATTAGGACTGGTCATTCTGAAGCTGATAAAGAAAAGGTTGCTAGGTATGTCTATGGTTTGAGACCTAGTATTCAAGAAGAGTTACTTACTATGCAGATGACAAAAATTGGTGATTCTTATCAGATGGAATTTAAGATTGAAGAGAAGCTGAATAAGAAGTATGAAGGAAAACAAAACAATAGGAACTGAGGTGGTGAAATTGGTGAGATAGTTGTTGAGAGTAATGTGACAAAGAATCCTAAGTCTGATGGGGGATCTAGCAGTGGTCAAGTTACTAAGAATACTAGATAGAGAGGAAGGTGGAAGAATGAGTTCATTGGCACTTGTTATAACTATGGTGAAGCTGGTCATAGAAGCTGGCAGTGTCCTAAGAAAAGGGTTGCACTGACTGCTGAAGAAGATATTGTGAATTTTACAGAAAAAGGTGAGACACTTATCACTAGGAGATTAGTTGCATGTGTTCATGAACAAGTGCAAAGGAGAAATTTTTTTAGAACTAGATGTAAGTGTGAGGATAAGGTATGTAATGTCATAGTTGATGGTGATAGTTCTGAGAACTTTATTTCAGATGAAATGGTTAGTAAATTGAATTTGGAAAGAAGGAAACATCTGAATCGTTATGAAATTATTTGGATACAAGATGTGTCTAAGGTTAGAGTTGAAGAAAAATGCTTGGTTAAGTTTTAGATTAGATCTTACCATGATGAGATATTGAGTGATATATTGCCTATGGATGCTTGTCATCTATTGCTCGGTAGACCCTGGCCATTTGACATGAATGTTTTGTTTGATGGTTTGGCTAATACCTATGTGGATAGGCATCAAGGAGCTTGGCATAAGATGATACCTTTATAGGAGATAGGGGTTAAGGGATGTGGATTTATCAGGTGTTGTCCTTATGAAAAACCTCAGGAGTAGAGGGTTGATGAACCTATTCTGTTTAAGTATAGTTTGAAGGAGAAGGAGAATGATATCTCTAAAGAGTTTGTTGAGATTAAGAAATAGACGGTCTTGCTAGTAGAGATGGTATAATAGATGGTGACATTTGTGACATAGAGAGATGTAGATGATATTGAGCTGGTTGAGGAGTTTGGAATGCATGAACCTTATTGAGGCACTGATGTGATTGGTAGTGGTCAGAGTCAGTTGCTATCAATTACTGATCAGAGAGATAAAAAAAGTGGAAACCAGAAGGACTTTCTACATGAGCCAGTGAATGAAGTGAAGACTACTTGGGATGGACAAGAAGAGATGTGGGTGAAGAACAAATTCAACATACTTGTTCTGATTCCCTTGAGGCATTCTTGATTTCCTTATGAGAAAATATTTCTTACCCAAGGTGTCTAATGCAGGAGTATCCTAGGATTCTTGGCAATCCCGTATCAACCAAAAATATGTTTGTCTTTGAAGGTAGATTGTTAGTTTGATCTTGGTTTGGTCGAGTTCTTGCTCAGTTTGGGAGATTGGTTGCTTAGTTTCTATGGTTACCAGGGTGCTTGGTCTCTGAAGAATGCTCGATGACTGAAAGCATTGGTTCTTTGGTGCTCAATGATAATTGTGTTCCTTGGTCATGCTTGGCATAGTCGGTCGACTGGTGCTCAGTTATTTCCTCTGTTGCTTGGTGTTCTTGCTTACCAACTGGATTATTTTGTTGGATTAGCTTGGCTGACTGGTTTCATTGATTTGGGTTGTGCTCCTCAAGTTATGGATTGACTGTTGGACATGTGGGGACCTAGATCTAGCATGTTTCATTCTTCTATGCAGATCTGATGACCATTGGGGCCATCTTTGAGATTTTATCTATTTTGTAAGGCTATGTGAGAGCCGAATGATGTTTTAGCATTTAATATTTGTTTGTAAGTGTTAATTGTTTCATCAGCTAAATTGTGGCTGGGAATCAATATTTATAGGTTGCTTGGGTAGATATTTAGAGGAGATTGTTGGAGGGAAAAAGGTTAGTAGCCTGTGAGCTTAGGAGCTAGAAGATTGCTTGGAATTTTGAGTGCAAGTTTAGATCTTTCCTAGGTGCCTACCAGTGTGTTGTGTGTTGCAGACCTGGGCTAGCTAAATGCTAATGTTGTGGAAAAGATTTGGATCCTTTGAGATCTTGTAGACTATTATTTTCATTGTATTTGGTCATGACTGGGAAGACCTTACAGCCTGGAACATTGCATGTAATCGGTGACTTGATGAATAAAGACTTCTACTTTGTTTCAAATCTGTTATTGTCATTGTATATTTTTTCTGCATATTGGTTTGGCTGCAAGGTCAGTCAGCCCTTAATTGGATCCACTGGCCTTGACTCCATCAAAACTTGAGCTCACAAGCCTCCAAGCAATCTCCTTGTGTCCAAGCATGCAAACTACTAGCTCTTCTATTACAATTATCAAATAAACAATCTAATCTTCAAGATCACACAAGATCCAATTGCTATCCTTGTCTATCACTAACTCCAATTGGATAATCTTCCACCTAAAAAACTACCAAAGAACTCCTTAAATACTATTCTTCAACCACAAGTCAGATGGAAGAAATAATTAACTCCTAAACCAAGTTGGATTCTACTACAAAAAAATAATAAATGTAACAACAGTCAGCTCTCAAATAGCCTTACAAACAATTAATTCTCCATGTAGACCTCTAGATCCACATAGGAGAATACAAAAAAAGATACTATCATTAAATACACCAAGTCGTCCAACCAATAATTCAAGAACTCCATTCGGTAAACCAGAACTACCGAGCACCAGTAAAATAGCCAAGCAATAGTAAAACAACTGAGCATACCAGGCATCACTGAGAAAGGACATTGACTGACCAATACAGTCATTGTTGAGTTCATGTTCCACCGAGTACTAGTGGTTTCACTGAGTTCCTTCACTAACCAAGTTTCTTCAATATCCAAGATCATCGATTAAAGCTACAACTGAGCAACACAAAACCACTTCAACACACTACCATGTAGATTTTTTGAGTACCCAAGAATGCCCTTGCATCATTTTCTGACCTTCTCTATTTGTAAAGAGATTTGGATATATCTATAGAATCCATTCATAAGGGATAGGATTTGATGTCTTACAGTGAGATTGACAATCATATCTATTTTAGGAAGAAAAAAGTCATCATTTGGGAATGCCTTATTAAGGACTCTAAAACCTAGACAAATCCTAAATTCTCTACTTGGTTTGGTCATTTGTAGGACGTTGGAAATCCATTCTACATAATTTATTGGCCTAGTGAGGAAAACATCTAAAGCTTGTTAAGTTCTACCTTGATCAATAGAGATATGTAATGGTGCATCTTGAAAAGTTTTTTTTGATAGGTTTATCTCGAAGTATTAGTGGAAGATGATGGAGGACCAATTTTATATCCAATCCTGACATGTCTTCATATGTAAAGGAAAAGTTGATCTTTTTTTCATAAAGGAATTTGATGCAGGAGCATCCTGGGTGTAAGAGCAATCTTGCATCACCCAAAAATATTTATGTTTTTATATTCAATAAGGGTTATTTTGTGCAGAGCTGCTATTTATGGAAAGTTACTATTTTTGGTAATTTTTGTATGTGCTCAGAATGATCTGATTTCTTTCTTGGAGGTTCATTTTGGTCGTACAAGTCTGCCAGTAAAGTTTCATTGCCAAATCAAGTGTATATTGGAAGATATTGAAGATTTTCGGTATTGGCAGCAGGGGACAGAAACTTTGAACTCAATTTTGAAGGCTTTAGAGGCCCCGGATGAGGTCGAATTTTGGGCTGAATGAAGCTTGCTTAATTCAAGCGTTGTAGAGCTCCTCGCGCCCTTTCCGAAATGGGGTTACAATAGTCAATCGGGTCAACTGGTGATGACTTATGGTCTTCGGAAGTTGGGTCACTTGAAATGGCAAAAAATGATTTTTTCTTCAAAATTTCTGTTCGGGTTTCAAAATTTATTTTGAGCCGACTATAATGTAATGAAATGTAAAATAAAAATAATTCTAAGTTTGGTCGGCCTTATTGGCTAAAATTCTGGAACCTTCCCAGGCGGTGGAAAATTGCCTATATAAGGAAGGCTGTATTATTGTCTTAGGTAGTTCAGAATAGTTCTGGGTAGTAGATCTGGGTAATAGTTCGAGGCTTTGTCCTACAGAATATTGTAAGGGAATGCCCATGTGGCTTTGCATATTGTAATTCTGAAAGTTTGTAATTCCACATTTGTGGAGATAATAAGAAGCCAATTTTCTGTTCTTGCATATTGTTGTTGTTTCTCTATTTCTGTTATGTGTTTGTGGTATTAAGGGGAGCACCGTACATGAACTGTTACAGAAAGGATTGATCCGTGAGAGTCTGAGTCCCTGTGCTGTACCAGCGGTATTAGCACCAAAGAAGAATGGAGAATGGAGGATGTGTACAGATTCCAGAGCAATAAACAAGATCACAATCAAGTATAGGTTTCCATTGCCACGAATGGATGATATTATGGATTGTTTGAGTGGAGCTGTGTATTTTTCAAAGATAGATCTAAAAAGTGGATATCATCAGATTCGGATCAGAGAAGGAGATGAATGGAAGACTACCTTCAAGACAAAGGAAGGACTATATGAGTGGTTAGTCATGCCTTTTGGGCTAACCAATGCACCGAGCACTTTCATGCGGCTCATGAACGAGGTTCTGAAAGAATTTTTGGGTAAGTTTGTCATTGTTTACCTGGATGATATTTTGATCTTTAGTAAGACATTGGATGAGCATATGATGCATATTCGTATGGTATTTGAGAAGTTGAGAGAAGAGAAATTGTTGATTAATTTGAAGAAGTGCAGTTTTGTGAAGAAAGAGTTAGTGTATTTGGGATTTGTAGTTTCAGCAGAAGGTCTAAAAATGGACCCAGAGAAGGTACAGGCTATCCTTGAATGGCCTACTCCAAGAAGTGCTACTGAGGTAAGATCTTTTCATGGTTTGGCTAGCTTTTACAGAAAGTTTATCAGAAATTTTAGCAGTATTTGTGGACCATTGACTGAAACAATGAGAGGGGATAGAAAAGAGTTTAAGTGGACTAATGGGGCAGAAAAAAGTTTTCAATTGTTGAAACAAAAAGTTACAGAACAACCTGTTTTAGCACTTCCAAATTTTAATAAGGTGTTTCAAGTAGATTGTGATGCTAGTGGTACTGCAATAGGAGCTGTTATGAGCCAAGAAGGTAAACCTGTTGCTTATTTCAGTGAGAAGTTAAATGATGCCAAGAGGAAATATTCTGTTTATGATCAGGAATTTTATGCTATAGTTCAGGCATTAAAGAAGTGGAGACATTATCTGCTTCCTAAGGAGTTTGTTTTGTATACTGATCATCAAGCTTTGCAATATTTGAATAGTCAAGGAAAATTGAATCAAAGGCATTTGAAATGGGTTGAGTTTTTGCAGAGTTATACATTTGTTTTGAAACATAGGAGTGGAAAGTCTAATAGGGTTGCAGATGCTCTTAGCAGAAGGCAACTATTGCTGACAGAGATGCAGATTGAGGTGGTTGGGTTCAAGGAACTCAAGAATTTGTATCCAGAGGATCCTGATTTTGGTGAAGCTTGGAAGGCTTGTACAGAACCTGTTACTCTAGACAGGACGAAATGGCTGGATTTTATCATCCAAGATGATATGCTGTTCAGAGGGAGTCAGTTGTGCATTCCACGAAGTTCTATGAGGGAGAATCTCATCAAGGAGAAGCATAGCGGAGGATTGGCTGGATATTTTGGTCGTGACAAAACCCTTTCTTTGGTTAGTGAAAATTATTATTGGCCACAATTGTAGCAAGATGTGAAGAAGTTTGTACAGAGTTGTAGAGTATGTCAGATGGCGAAAGGAGTGATGCAGAATACAGGGTTGTATCAGCCATTACCTATACTAGAGAAGCCTTGGGAGGATATCAGTATGGACTTTGTTCTTGGTTTACCGAGGACACAGCGGGGACATGATTCAATTTTTGTGGTAGTTGACAGATTTTCAAAGATGGCACATTTTATTCCCTGCAAGAAGACTAATGATGTTGTTCATGTAGCAGAATTGTTTTTCAGAGAAGTAGTGAGACTTCATGGTTTGCCAAAGACCATAGTTTCAGATCGGGACACTAAGTTTGTTGGATATTTCTGGCGTACGTTGTGGAAGAAGTTGAAGATAGTTTTGAAGTTTAGTTCATCACATCATCCACAGACTGATGGACAGATGGAGGTGGTGAATAGAAGTTTGGGAAATTTGCTGAGATGTTTGGTTGGAGATAAGCCAGCAGGATGGGATTTGATTTTACCACAGGCGGAATTTGCATACAATAATTCTGTCAACAGGAGCACTGGTAAATCACCATTCCAAATTGTATATGGAAGTAGTCCAAGAAATGCATCTGAATTGAGGAAGATAGATAAAGGAGAAATAAGTAGTGCTGAAGCTGAAGATTTTGCAGAACACTTGAAGAACATCCATGAAGAGGTGAGGAAGCATATTACCAAGATGAATGCCCAGTATAAGGCTAAGGCAGATGAGAAAAGGAGGTATAAGGAATTTCAGGTTGGTGATGAAGTCATGGTTCATTTGCGGAAGGAGCGGTTTCCAGTTGGTACATATAACAAGCTGAAAATGAAGAAGTTTGGACCATGTAGGATATTGAAGAAACATGATTCAGGAAACGCATATGAGGTAGAATTGCCTACTGAGCTAAATATTTCACCAGTGTTTAACATTTCAGATCTGATAGAGTATCATGAAGGAGGTGTTGAAGATGAGATCACAGCAGCACAGTGGAGTATTCCAGCAACTAGTTCAGACACTAAGGAGATCGAGGATATACTGGACAGTCGTGTTGGCAGAAGCACAAGGAACAGGACATATGAAGAATATCTGGTCAAGTGGAAAGGACGACCCGTTGAAGATTCATCATGGCTAATAAGGGTGGAGGTTAACCGTCTTGGTTTTCCTCTGCACACCTGAGTCGTGACAGGGTCACTTCTCAAATTACCCCGGGTGTCTGATGCAGGAGCATCCTGGGTGTAAGAGAAATCTTGCATCACCCAAAAATATTTATGTTTTTATATTCAATAAGGGTTATTTTGTGCAGAGCTGCTATTTATGGAAAGTTACTATTTTTGGTAATTTTTGTATGTGCTCAGAATGATCTGATTTCTTTCTTGGAGGTTCATTTTGGTCGTACAAGTCTACCAGTAAAGTTTCATTGCCAGATCAAGTGTATATTGGAAGATATTGAAGATTTTTGGTATTGGCAGCAGGGGACAGAAACTTTGAACTCAGTTTTGAAGGCTTTAGAGGCCCCGGATGAGGTCGAATTTTGGGCTGAATGAAGCTTGCTTGATTCAAGTGTTGTAGAGCTCCTCGCGCCCTTTCCGAAATTGGGTTACAATAGTCAATCGGGTCAACTGGTGATGACTTATGGTCTTTGGAAGTTGGGTCACTTGAAATGGCAGAAAATGATTTTTTCTTCAAAATTTCTGTTCGGGTTTCAAAATTTATTTTGAGCCGACTATGATGTAATGAAATGTAAAATAAAAATAATTCTAAGTTTGGTCGGCCTTATTGGCTAAAATTCTGGAACCTTCCCAGGCGGTGGAAAATTGCCTATATAAGGAAGGCTGTATTATTGTCTTAGGCAGTTCAGAATAGTTCTGGGTAGTAGATCTGGGTAATAGTTCGAGGCTTTGTCCTACGGAATATTGTAAGGGAATTCCCATGTGGCTTTGCATATTGTAATTCTGAAAGTTTGTAATTCCACATTTGTGGAGATAATAAGAAGCCAATTTTCTGTTCTTGCATATTGTTGTTGTTTCTCTATTTCTGTTATGTGTTTGTGGTATTAAGGGGAGCACCCTTCATCAGAATTGAATGAACTATTATCTTTCCTCTTGTGTCAATCAATGTTGCTAAGTGGATAATTAAATTGCTTTCTTTGGTACCAAGGTTGACCTCTTTTGTCTCTTCTTCTAGTATTTTTTATCTCTCTTAGTCGATAGGGAGAGATTTCAACTATCCGATGGTGTCTTAGAGAGGTTTTGACTAGTGGATACGTTATTTATTTTCCCTATTTCTTTGTCAAATAATACCTTGTAGTTTTCAGTAGTTGACCCTTTATTTATTTATTTTTACTTTCTCTTTGGCTATAAGGATGGATCCTCCCCTAAATATGTCTCTCTATCGAGTTCAATATAAAAATTGACTTTTTAATCCTTTAATGGGATGCCTTCTCTGAGCCCTAAGAATTTTCCAATTGATTCATTTTTCTATAAAATTTCCAATTCAAGAGAATTTATTGGCCCTAATCGATTAGGTGAGGGTATACTAGGCATAGACTTTGTCTTTGATTGGGCTCATTATAGGATAAGGGAATAGATGTGATTTTTCGTATGAAATAAAACATTGTGTCATTGGGAATGATTTACATTTAATATTGAAACATTAATATGGGGTAAATTTTATTGTCATAGATATTGTTTTGCTTTAAATGAATATGGAAGACAGTGCCATTGTTATCAGAATATGTTAAAAGTAAAGTTAATAATATTGTCGTGTTATAATGTAATGGTTTCATTTGAAACCATAGCTAATACAAGCTAGCGCATCACAACTTGAAGAGATGGAAATACATTTTTCATCACGCCACCATAGTGAAAGACAATGGATTATATTTGAGAGTTAGTTTGTAGAAAGGTTGTAACCATGTTTTGGAGATTTTGTTCATGTTGAGGCTCTGCGAGGTGATTTTTTTTCACTATGGTTTACTAAGTTAGTTATCTTTTAGTTATTTTTTATCCTTACTTTACTCTTCATTTACATTTTTTAGTCTATGTATGTTGTGACTATCTTAGCTTGAAACATGGTTCATTCAGGATTTCATTATGTTGTTTATCTTCTCCTAAATCATTCCAAATCATTTTTTTTGTCTTCCACATATGTCATTTTTTTTTCATAAGGTTTTTATTTCCAACCCTTATTTGTGTATGCTTTGCAAGTCATATTTGTTAAGCTCTGGTTAAGGATTTTAAAAAACTAATATTCATTCTTTGTATTGTTATAAATCCCTTGTGGGTCACATTATTTTTTTCATTCATGATGAAATGCATTATATTCCACTCATATTGTTGACTCAAATTCATTCATTTTTTTTCTCGAGCCCTCATAATCATGCATATTTCTTCATACATCTTTCTATAAGTAGTTTGGATGTCATCTTTGTCCATACATATGTTATAACCAAACTATTCTTAAACTCAAGTCTTTTATTTGATGTTGGGTGTGAATATGGAGTTAAGATATGGTGTTGTTTTTTGAGTTAAAAATATGATACATTATATTGTTAAACATGTTAGTGATTTTTCTTGTTGAATCCTAAGACAAGCCCTAAATGGTTAAATAGAACTCTATGATTCCTAAACTCTTGACTCAAACAAGAAAAGACTAATTAACAAGGACCAAGTCCTTCTTCACTTTGAGCTCTTGGCTATAGGTGGGTGTACCTATCAGATCTACTTCTTCAAATTATTATAACATTAGTTTATATCCTTGATAAAAACCTAATCTTCTTAGCTCTACAACATATATGAAAGTAAATAGTCATTGATTTTCATTTGGCGATGAAAGATGCAGAAACAAACAGTGACCAGTGCCTTATTTGTTGCTTAACATAGTCAAATGAATGCATATCCCCTGAAACTCTCTAACTCTAAACACATGATACCCATATGAAATGTCTTATAGATCATTCTCTCACTCCTCTACCAAGACATCATATTCATACACATTGTTAAATTCTCAAAATTTTGCCAAAGTTTTATTCACTCCTTGAGAGAAACTAAGAACACGGATTCACAGTTACCTTTAACCAGTATATTAGAGTGCCTTATAAACTAATACACAAGAAATTAAACCAATACACATGAAGACATCACCAATATAGGATTGAGATTCCACTATTTTTGATTAAAAATCTTCTGGCTCAACACAAACACAAAACCATGAAAACCACAAAAATAAGGGCTCTAAAGCCAAAATATTGCCTCTGCATTGATTATTCCATCATCTCCAAAACAACGGAGAAGAAGAAAAGATAAAGGAAAACATCAAAGCGAGTCCCCACTGATAGATGCCAATTTTCCAAAAAATCCTTTTTCCCCTCCAATTCTGATCCTCTTTCACTTGGTCATCTACAACTCCCTTTGCCTTTGCAACCATTTCTCCCTCCGAATGATTTGTTTACGAAATGTAAGAGCCTTTACTACTCTTTCCCACTATGTCAAATCTGAGATTAATCATTACGATCAAATTCCTCATCCTTTTCCATTTTCGAAAACATATTATATGCCTATATTTGGATAAAAAATGAATCTCCAGACATTAATTCTCTATGCATATCCTTCCATTCAAATTTTTGAATTTATTCCTAATGTGCGAACTATGTCACCTTTTAAATTATTTTGCATTTTAAATTTGGGGTTTTTCCTCAGACCTAACCAGAATGTGACAAGTTTCATGATGTGATTGGCTAAGATTAAACGCTGGCCTTTGACCTCTGGGTTTGGAAATTGGGCAAATGCACTAGATCTCTGAATCTCTAAATCCTTCAACTAACCTAGGGTTTATCCAAAGAATTGGTGAATCCTTTATTCTTGTGATTTCTAAATGGAGCCTTTACCATAGTCAAGTCCTGGCAATTACGCGAATAGGCTATCTCTAAATCTTGGAATGGACTTGCTAACCTCAGGTTAAATCTAGCGATTAGGTGACTCAGCTCATTTTTAAATCTCCAAATTTTCCTTGCTAACCACCAAGGTTTTGGAGATCTAGTGACCATGGTCATTCTTTGATTCTCTTAATTCTAAGGCCTAATCATCATCTATCTAGCGAATGCGCAACTACTATTCGCTGAATCTCATAATACTTGGTCCTTAACCACCAACATCTGGTGACCTAGGGACCACGGTTAACTATCTTCCATCTCTGAATCACTTGATTTTTACCTAACCACCAGTTTCATCTCACGATAATGCGACTGGGCGCGACGTGTCCTCCATCTAGCTATCATTGTCACTCATCTAAAAAGTTACATTTCCTCTGGCTCGCTAGCATGCTTCCCAAGGTGGCCTCCATGAATGCCTTGTAGAGCCTCTACTCTTTCTTCAATCTCTTATGTTGTTGGAAATATTTAGGAATTAACCGAGTTACTGAGAGGGGAGGGGTGAATCAGTAACTCCAAATTTTCTTATAATTTTAACATGTATTTTACTTTTTAACCTTTGCATACAGAAAGCATGAAACTTACAAACATTCACAATAATGACACATAGATTTGGTTACCCAGAAACCTTCCAAAAGAAAGTAAAACTGGGGTGGGGATGAAACCCACAAAGCTTTAATACTGCAGAATAAAGTTGGCCGGTTAAGGCTTACAATTTTGATCACTTCTGATGATCTGCCCTGTTAGGAGCAATAAGGATTGCTAAATCCACCTTGTTAAAGGATTTACAAACATACAATGAAGTATGCACTCGGTAAAGAGATTTTTACAAAGATTGTTAAGTCTACCCGGTTAGAGGATTTAGTACTGATTCACCTATTAGAATGAAACAGTAGATCTCTGCTTTGCAACTGGATTGCTGAATGAGATTCGCTGATGTACTGATCACCTTCTGTGATGAATTTGTCTTTGCTGTACCTTGTACTTCTGAAGCCTTCTGTAATTCGCTTATTTCTGCCTTTCTTTCTCTTTCACATATATTCTACTTCATACATTTCATTCCATCTTTTTATTTTTACAACATTGTTTATATACAAGTCTTAAACAATTAATTACAATTACAATTACACAGTCGGCTTGACAAATAAACATAAGTGCTACTAAGTCGGCCCAAATATGGTTACTCGGTTCCTTCAAACTGACTCGGTGACTTTCTGATACTTGGCGTCCACTGCATTACTCGGCATCGTCATGCACTCGGTAGAAGTGAAGGCACGGTTCATACTGATCACTCGGTAGGTATTGAACTCGGTAAGTATTGGTGACTCGGTAGACAAAATGTTACTCGGTTTACATTGTCCTGATCGGTTTGTACTAACTTGCTCGGTTTCCACTGTCTGCTCGGTTTGCACTGTCTGCTCGGTTTGCACTGTCTGCTCAGTTTGCACTGTCTGCTCGGTTTATACTGTCTGCTTGGTTTGCACTGTCTGCTTGGTTTGCACTGTCTGCTCGGTTTGCACTATCTGCTCGGTTTGCACTGTCTGCTCAGTTTGCACTGTCTGCTCGGTTTGCACTGTCTGCTCGGTTTGCACTGTCTTCTCGGTTTGCACTGTCTGCTCGGTTTATATCCAGAATGCAAATAAGTGTTGTCACTAGTGGCAATTCTGCTTAATGCCAACAATCTCCCCCTTTGGCATTAGTGACAAAAACACTTATTGGCCAAAATTTATATACACGAATCATGCTGAGTTTTATTTTGATTTTTCAAAATTTGTCTTTGTTATAGGGCTTTATACATTGTCTCCCCCTTTCAATGTGCTAACTGTTTCTTATACAAATCTATAACTGTATACATATCTCTCCTTCTATACATATCTCCCCATTTTTGACGATAATGCCAAAGGTGCATATACAAGTTTTTTACAGAGAGAATCCAAAATTTGATAAGAAATCAGAATGTACCTTCATTATTAGTGCCAGGGTTCTGTCCCAACTTTCTTGCAGAATCTTACATGTTTGTATAGCAATTTGGACTTCTGCAGAGAGTTCAATCATGTGATCTGCTATGGAGAACTGATTGTCATGAATCAATGTTCTGGAATGTTCAATGTGCTTATACATTGTATTCATGATGGGAAGGATCATGTGTTGGATGTCTAGCAGTGTAGACCGGATCCTTGAGTCTTCTTTCAGTAGATCAGACTGCATATTAGATAGATGTGAAATTTTCATGTGATGAGCAGAGCTTGAACTTGGTTCAAGTTGCAGCTTCTGTATGCTAATCGTCATATCCTCATCCATTTTATTCATTTTATCTTTGACATCCTTTGTGAACTCGGCAAAATTGCATAGTCTGGCCAAAAGAGAGGTAGCATTCGAATAGATAGATTCTATGTTAGTCAAAACTGAAGACAATTCCACCTGGTTAATAGCTATGTGCTGAGAAATGTGCTCAAGCACTTTATTGTTGAATCTCTTCTCGGCTCTTTCAACTAACTTTTCTGTCCCGGATGAGTCCTCATTGTATTTCTCAACTGCTTCTGCTAATTGTAACAAAACATGCTGGGAGGAGTCTACTTTAATGCCTAATGCATCAGACAAGATGTCCTTAGCATCCTTGATGATTTGATACTCTTTGTCTCTCTCCTCTTTAAGCTTCTTTTGTTTTTCTTTCCTTTGGAGGATCTCACCTATATTCTGCATCTGGTCTGCTGAGAGATTTGCAAAATCTAATGTAGGAATTTCTATCTCTTCATCTAGGTCTATATCCTCAACTACATTTTTACCCAAAAATTTTATACTCGGTAGAGCCTTAGGCTTATCTGTACTTAATGCTTTTGTAGTAGTGACAGTAGATAAAGTAGGGCTGGCTATAGATACTGGCATACTTTCTACTGGAGAACTTAAAATATTTACACTTGAAGATTCAAAAGCTGGAAAACTTACTGCTAGAAAACTTGATGGTGCAGGAGACTGCAGCTCGGTAGAAGAAATGGTTGCTGCCTCTGATGTTGCTAGGGATGATTGGACAAATGTAGAAGTTGTCACAACCATGCTTGAAGGTGTCTCAGGGCTGGATGTAGAAACTTTCACTGGAGAGGTAGGAAGGGATGCAATGACTTCTGCTGCTATCCTTACAGTATCATCTACCTCAGTGTCTTCTTCTTGTTCATCACTGTCATCTTCAATATCTTTAATTATTACAGTTTCAATGCTCGGTTGGTGAAGGTGGTATATGTTCTTCCATGTGGCTTTTGCAGCCTTCACAACCGATTCAATATTGTTGATCAAAATCAAACAAGTATTGAACTTCAATGTCATTTTATTTTCATTTTCTTTTAATGCCTTCTTTACTTCATCATTATTCAAGCTCGGCATCAACTGTCTTAGGTTTTGATCAAATATGTCTATCACAGTTTGCCTTGCATTGCTCCATCTCATTTTTATTGGATTCAATAGAACTGCTGGAACCTGTGGGGTAATTTCTTCAGGAGAGTATTTCCACTGTCCCATCTTTTCAACAACAGCATCTTCTATTTCCTTCTATTCTGCTTCCGATCTGGTTTCATATCTCAAAGATTTTATGTTACTTACTCCAGATCCTGATCCATGTCTGAAGAGTTTAAGCTTTTCTTGAAGGCTTAGAGGAGGCCTTTTGAATACTATGTCTTTATCTGCCTTTTCTGCCTTGTCTGCCTTGCCTCTTGTATTTCGCCTTGTAAACATAGCAGTGGGAGGCACAGGTGCCTTAGTGATGAAAACTTCTCCTTTCTTCTTTGCAGGTTCTGGTTCCTCTATTTTCTCATCCTTTTCCTCTTCTTTTTCATCTATTTCTTCTTTATCCTCGGTTATCATTTGCATTTTAGCTATCCTCTTCTTTCCTTTGTTTACCGCCTGTGGAAGCTTTATGCTTAGTTCAATTCTCACCTTAGCTTCATCATATGTTCCAAAATATGGGGCTTTGGGATTGACAGGCTGATTTAGAAGAGCTTCAATGATGTTCTTGGTTTCATCAATATTTACCTCATAAGGAAGAGGTTTTACATATACAGTTCTCGGTTTAACTGCTTGAATATACACATTATCACAATCTACCATAAAACAGATGTCATCTTTGTAATCTTCCACCAACTTCTGTGGAATCCGGAATCTGTCATTCATTTTCTCTTTGAAAGACTCAAAATAATTATCCATGATGCTTTCAAAGTTTTCACCCATTTCTGCGATGTATTCATTTATTTCATAGAGTACTGGCACATCTTTTCTCCATACAATTTTTCCTTTAGAAGGGAAGAATTTCTGAACATAGAAGAATAAATAGACTAACAAGGATCCAAACTTACATGGATTGTTTTTGGAAGTTTTGATGCTTTCCATGTTCTTGTTGAACTGTTTCAACAATAAGTCTGCTAGGTCAAATGTCAAGTTGTTTTTGACCACTTTGTATGCTAGGTCAATAGCTTCACAGGAGACATTGTTCTGTCGACTAGAGCTGTAAATCTTGTGTGCAATGATATGTGTACCAAACTTCAGTTCAGCGTCGGTAATGCTGCTAACTTTCATGCCTCTACCATCCCACTCGGCTAGGGTTTTCTTTTCTAGTTCCGTCCGACCTAGGGTTTTGGTAGTTTTAGCTTTGTTCAACATGGGAAGACCGGTGACTTGATGAATCATTTTCTTTGTGATCTCAATAGGTTGCTCAAGCCAAATCTTGCCATCATGTACTCGGCTGAGAATGTACCTAACCCATTTATCTTGAAAGTTTTGAGGAAGATGTGCAATGTGGACTAAACCCTTATCTTCCAGATGTTTGTGCTCGGGTTTCAAAATACCATCCACACATAGTTCCTCACACACAATGTCTAGTTCTAGGTTTCCCATTTCATGAATTGAACAGTTAAAATGATTACGGATATCGTTAATAAGCAGTACCTTAGGAGGAATCTGAGATTGAGCTCCGTTCGGATCTAGGGCTGCTGCAATTGCGAGCACGATCTTAAAATCTGGTGCTTTCCACTCCCCTTGAACTAACATATCAGATCCTTTCTTCGCTGAAGTGCTGGATGATGCCATGGTAGCTCACAGAAAATTCCTTTCGCAAGAGTATTAAATCACCGGGTTGCCCTTGAAATTTTCTGCTCTCAAAGTGCTAAAGATTCGCGGTGAAGAATGAGTTTGATTACTTGCTTTTTGTTTACAATTCTGTCATTAATGCTCATTTCAAATTAGGGTAGGAATTCTGACAGACTGTCACCCACTAAGAATTAATTGCTCGGAAAAGACTTCGCAACTCGATGAACTCAAGAATTCATAATGCTCCGACCTCGCTCGGTAAAGATAGGTACCGACCTTGCTCGGTGAAGACTATACCGACCTTGCTCGGTGAAGACTATACCGACCTTCCTGTGATCTCACTGCATCTTGCATGCTGATTTAGACTTTTCTTTTAATTTCGGTTCTGGAACTGCTTGAGATTGATCTATGAGAATACAGTTCCAGTACTTCCTTGGAAATTTAATTTGAGTCGGTAGAGCCATCCATTCCATTACTTGGACTGGATTGCTCGGTAGCTTTAGGAATCCATTTTTGTCTCACCTGTTTCCTGACCTTAGTTGCTTCATTCTTCTTTCCTTCTTCAATTTCACTAGCATTCATGTAGTTTCTGGCTATGTGACCGAGTTTAGTGCATTTGAAACATCTTACGGTAGTATCTCTTTTCCTTAGATGATGTTTTATGCAATTCATGCCAATGTGTCCATATTCTCCACAGTAATGACATCTACACCAGGTGTTGTAGTCCCATCCAAACATTGCTTTCACAATTTGTTCTGCTGGATTAAATTTCTTGGATCTGCACTCGGATGCCTTGTGACCTTGTTTGTTGCACTTGTGACAATTACCTCTGAATCTAGGTTTTTCCCTGCATTCATTTGCTTTGTGACCAGGTTGATTGCAGCTATAACATTTTCCATTAAATTCTGCTTTTTCATTGTTCCAACATTTATTTGAAGTATGTCCTATTTTACCACAATGATTACAAGTAGGTTTTTGATTTCTTTTAGTACCTTGCTTAGAGGATTCGCCTTCTTCTTTGTATCCAAGTCCTGCTTTTCCTTTTTGCCTATGAAGATTTCATTCATACAGCTGATTCAAGTCTTCTTGACCTTTCAGCATTCCTTCATTGATTTGTTTTTCAGCGTTTAGGTCATCCATCAATCTTAGATTGATTTCCTTTTCAGATCTTAGTTCTTCTCTTGTGTTTTCTATTTCTGATCTTAGATTTAGAATTTCTTCATTTGTATGAGAGATCTGATCAATTAGATTTTCTAGCTGAAGGGTTTTGTTTTGGACTTCAATGTTTCTTCCATCTAATTCATCTTTCAACTTGTTTCTCTGTTCCAAGATCTCACAGAATCTTGTAGAGTGTAGTTCTTGTTCTCTTTTCAATTTTCTCACTTCTTCCTGCAGAGACCCATTCTTTTCTAGGAGTTCTTTGACAGCATTGTTTGCTTCATCTGAGTTATTTGAGGGAAGAAGATCTTCAATCTTTTCTTCAATGCAATTTTGATCATTCATCTAATTTGCAAGTTCCTTCCTTCTTCTTAGGGATTGGGAAAGATGTTCTTTTGCTTCTTTGAGTTTAGCTATGGCCATTTCCAGATCTAGCTTTTCATTTTCAATCACCTTGTTCAGTTTGAATACCTCCATTGTCCTGGATCTTTGCTCAAGCTAGTTAAGCTTTGTCTTGAGAACCAATGCAGCTCTAATACCAATTGTTGGAAATATTCAGGAATTAACCGAGTTACTGAGAGGGGAGGGGTGAATCAATAACTCCAAATTTTCTTATAATTTTAACATGTATTTTACTTTTTAACCTTTGCATACAGAAAGCATGAAACTTACAAACATTCACAATAATGACACATAGATTTGGTTACCCAGAAACCTTCCAAAAGAAAGTAAAACTGGGGTGGGGATGAAACCCACAAAGCTTTAATACTGCAGAATAAAGTTGGCCGGTTAAGGCTTACAATTTTGATCACTTCTGATGATCTGCCCTGTTAGGAGCAATAAGGATTGCTAAATCCACCTTGTTAAAGGATTTACAAACATACAATGAAGTATGCACTCGGTAAAGAGATTTTTACAAAGACTGTTAAGTCTACCCGGTTAGAGGATTTAGTACTGATTCACCTGTTAGAATGAAACAGTAGATCTCTGCTTTGCAACTGGATTGCTGAATGAGATTCGCTGATGTACTGATCACCTTCTGTGATGAATTTTTCTTTGCTATACCTTGTACTTCTGAAGCCTTCTGTAATTCTCTTATTTCTGCCTTTCTTTCTCTTTCACATATATTCTACTTCATACATTTCATTCCATCTTTTTATTTTTACAACATTGTTTATATACAAGTCTCAAACAATTAATTACAATTACAATTACACAGTCGGCTTGACAAATAAACATAAGTGCTACTAAGTCGGCCCAAATATGGTTACTCGGTTCCTTCAAACTGACTCGGTGACTTTTTGATACTCAGCGTCCACTGCATTACTCGGCATCGTCATGCACTCGGTAGAAGTGAAGGCATGGTTCATACTGATCACTCGGTAGGTATTGAACTCGGTAAGTATTGGTGACTCAGTAGACAAAATGTTACTCGGTTTACATTGTCCTGATCGGTTTGTACTAACTTGCTCGGTTTCCACTGTCTGCTCGGTTTGCACTATCTGCTCGGTTTGCACTGTCTACTCGGTTTGCACTGTCTGCTCGGTTTGCACTGTCTGCTCTGTTTATACTGTCTGCTTGGTTTGCACTGTCTGCTCAGTTTGCACTGTCTGCTCGGTTTGCACTGTCTGCTCAGTTTGCACTATCTGCTCGGTTTGCACTGTCTGCTCGGTTTGCACTGTCTGCTCGGTTTGCACTATCTGCTCGGTTTATATCCAGAATGCAAATAAGTGTTGTCACTAGTGGCAATTCTGCTTAATGCCAACATATGTGTGTGTTGTTTCATTTATACATCTCAAATTCCCAATTCCAAGTGAATGTGGGACTAAACATTTGAATGGCTTTAAAGACTTTTCAAAATATTGTCTATAGTTCTAGCTAGCACGCAACCGCATGCGAGCCCACAAGGAAGAGGCTTGCACTTAGCCTCTCTTCTTTCTTCATTTACATTTACTTCGGGCTCCTTTGTATATAAACTCTTTAAAAAACCACTTCGGGGTGCATGTGGGATAAACCCACATGCACACCCTCTGTACTTTTTCCCTTCTTTCTGCTTGTATTTGCCCTTCATTTCTTATGCATGGGCTTTCTCCACTTTAGACTAGCTACATCAAAATGTGTCGGCAACACAATAGCTCCCTATTTTCAAATGCCAAAGTGACCTCCATTTATCAGTGTAGGCCATTTTGTTCATTGGCTACTCACACACATATTGTGCGTGAGCCTCCCTTCAATCTTTTGGTGGACTGTCTTCTCATGCAACACCTCTTTACTGATGCTAGCCACCATTTCAATTACATGCTAGATTCCCATTAGGTTGCAATCTATCTTCTACTCTACACAGGGCATTTTGTGGACTGGCAGCTTCCATTCAAACGTAGGTCCTCTTTTCATACCTCACACTGGTCTGTAAGTGCGTGAGTCTCCTTTGGATTGTGTAAGCCTTAGACTGGTGCATGGGTCTCCCCCAAATATATAGCCTCCATTTATTTAAGAAATAACCCCTTCAAAAGTGTGTTGCCAGTCCTGAATGCATACCATTTCACTCATGCATGAGTCCCCTTCTTCCTTCCTATGCATGCAGTCCTCACATTCCTTTGCCTATAGGTTCATGCACTATCCTTATGTCTTTGTTGAGTGGTGTCAAGGGGAGTTGGAAGAAGGTCTCTCCTCCTGGATTTCAAACTATGATGCCTTTTCTTGAAGATTGGCCCCGCGGCGAGGAATTTGGATTCATGATATGGTACATGAATTGCATAAATATAGTCCATTTCTTGTGATAACACTTCTTACTACTGGCCCACCCACATATGCCAATAGCACAAGATCCTGATTAAAACCCTTCAATGTCTTTGTTAACACATCTAAACGGTAATAACTTGATCCATTACTGGGAATGAAGAGGAGCCATGGATGTTCTTTGATATTTCCCCTCCTCCAAGCTCAAAAGAAAATCATCAGATAGGAGGCTCTTCCACTCCTTACTCATTGTGCATAGCTGGGTAACTAATTCAAGTGGAAGCCAGTGAAGAGTATATGCTATTATTTCTTTGGGTAAAAGAGACCACAACACCTCTTGCTATTGTAAAACCTCATATAACATGATACAAGCATTACTTGATATCTTGTCAAACTTGTCTATGCAGCAAATACCCTCATGAACTCCAACACACACTAGAATATGCATGCTCCCTTATTGGAAGCCATATCCTTTGGCTAACAGCCTCATTGGAGACTCCACGCATATTTCATATTGACTGGCCAGTGAATGGAAACACTTAAAGAACTCACAACATTTTGAAGACATATGAGGTGGATAACCAAGATACCAATGCAATTCCATGCACCCAAAGAACGTCAACTAGGAAGCATAAAAAAAGGATAAGCACCTGTAAACTTCACATTTACATTTTCTCATCTAGAATGCAAAACTTTATAAATCAAGATCATAGTGCAATGAAAGTTTGATCACATTGTTCACCATTTACACCTTTGCACAATGACCAAATAACATCAGATGGCCTCCAAAAAGTGGCTTAAAAAACTAATCATAGAGCCTTACAAGAACACGCCACTGGGAACACAAGCTTACCTCCAAAATTCTTGTATGTTGGCCAAAGGAGAAATCATGAAAAGACCCAAGCAAAAATATTTTAACGATCAAACATGGCCACTTGAAAACTGAAACTTTGCACACCGCCAAAATCACATAAGTCACCTCTGGAACTAGCTTCAAAAACTCACCCACTAAGACCCTCAAGAACCAAAAACTTGGCCATTGATTAAACTCAACACAAGGTTCATGGATCCATAATAAAATCCCTTGAAAGATCAAGTGGCTGATTACAATCAAATGCCAAAGTCAGCCTGTTAGTAATATTCAGGATTAAAATAGTGAAATGTGCATAAATCTGATTTGGAATTGGCCTGCGAAAGTGGCTAAACGGATTGGTGGAGACTTCAAAATGCCCAGGAAAGTATACTTCCACATTTATAGTATGGAACATCATTCAGTTATACCTGATCTTGAACTGGGCACAAACTAGGAGACTTCAAAGTAGGTCATTCAGAAAATGGGATAGGGCACACTTAGAGATTTTAACAATTTGCAAAAGAAATGGCTCTGGCAAGCAGGTCAAACGGGCACATGAGGGGCTGAAAATTTGCATGAAAAATATTTATCATGACTAAAACATGATGCAATAACCCACATGTTATGATCGATCATAGGGAAACAAATACAGTTCCTCAAAGTGGGCTACTTAGTGAAAATTAGGAAACACAATGTAGATTTTGGGAAACACCTTTAAACAACCACTTCAAAAATATGTCAGAATTGAAACCCAGGACTAGAAACCTATTACATACATCGAATGATAGGTGATGAACACCCTATCCAAGTGACCCCTCATGAAAATCAATGGGTCCACATTTTCTATGCACTTAAACTAGGCATCTTTCAATGATTTTTCAAAGGCACAACTCCGACACTTGGACAAAATTTAGAAATCTGGACTCAAAAGATATTCGGGATTTTTGAGCTCCAGTAGTGGCTCTGATTGGGGATGCATGCCCCTAGTAGGCATGTAGAGGATCCATAATCTTTGGTATAGCAGACCACCCAAAGAAGATTAACTTGAGTTTTACTTCTTTTTCACAAAACTCTAAAAATCTTTTGTAGAGTAGGCTCTTCCACTCCTTGCTCATTATGCATAGTTGGGTAACTAATTCAAGTGGAAGCCAATGAATAGTATCTTCTATTATTTCTTTGGGTAAAAGAGACCACAACAATGCTTTCTATTGCAAAACCTCATGTAACATGATACGAGCATTACTTGATATCTTGTGAAACCTGTCTATGCAGCAAATACCCTTATGAACTCTAATGCACACACTAGAATCTTCCTGCTCCCTTATTGGAAGCCATCTCCTTTGGCCAACAACCTCACTGGAGACTCCAAGGATATTTCATATTGACCAGCTAGTGAATGGAAACACGTAAAGAACTCGTGACATTTTGAAGACATATGAGGAAGATAACCAAGATGCCAATGCAATTTCGTGCACCCAAAGAACGTCAACTAGGAAGCATAACAAAATGCTAAGCACCTGTAAACCTCACATTTACCTTTGGTCATCCAGAATGCCAAAAATTTTAAATCCAGATCATAGTGCAATGAAAGTTTGATCACACTGTTCACCTTTTGCACCTTTGCACAATGACCAAATAACATCAGATGGCCTCCAAAAAGAGGCTTTAAAAATTGATCATATGGCCTTACAGGAATATGCCACTGGGAACACAAGCTTACCTTCAACATTATAATATGTTGGCCAAAAGAGAAATCATGAAAAGACCTGAGCAAAAATATTTTAACGATCAAACATGGCCACTTGAAAATTGAAACTTTCCACAGCCAAAATCACATAAGTCACCTCCAGAACTGGCTTCAAAAACTCACCCACTGAGATCTTCAGGAACCAAAAACTTGGGAATTTATTAACCTCCACACAAGGTTCATAGATCCATAATCAAATCACCCAAAATATCAAGAGGCCGATTACAATCAAACACCAAAGTCAGCCTATTTGTAATATTCAGGATTAAAATAGTGAAATCTGCGTAAATCTAATTTGGAATTGGCCTAGGAAAGTAGCTAAACGGATTGGTAGAGACTTCAGAATCCTTAGGAAAGTATACTTCCAAGTGTACAATATGGAACATCATTCAATTATACCTGATCATGAAGCGGGCACAAACTAGGAGACTTCAAAGTATGTCATTTAGAAAATGGGACGGGGCACACTTAGAGATTTTAACAATTTGCAAAAGAAATGGCTCTAGCAAGCAGGTCAAAAGGGCACATGGGGGGTTGAAAATTAGAATGAACACTCTTTCGCATGCCTAAAACATGATGCAAAAACCCACATGTTATGATCAATCATAGGGAAACAAATGAACTTCATCAAAGTGGGCTACTTAGTGATAATGAGGAAACACAATGCACATTTTGGGAAACACCTTGAAACAACCACTTCAAAAATATGTCAGAACTGAAACCCAAGACTAGAAATCTATTACATATGTCAAATAATAGGTGATGAACATCCCATCCAAGTGACTCATGAAAATCAACAGGTCCACATTTTCTATCCACTTAAACTAGGCATCTTTCAATAATTTTTCAAAGGCACAACTCTGACAGACAAAATTTACAAATCTGAACTCAAAAGACTTTTAGGATTTTTGAGCTCCAAAAAAACATGAGATGCATAATTTAATGTCATAATAGAACCATTAAATGGTTTATGTGTTATTGATATTAACATGTGACATATACATTCACTTATCAATGTTATAATGTGATGTTCAAGAAGATATATTCAATTTCTCTCAGACAGTTTGAAGTTTGGTTTGAACACTTGTATAACACATGATTCAAGTATAATGACAAAGAATGGGTATGTCCAGGGTCATAGTATGCCAAAATGTGAGGATTTGAAAAAGAAGTCTTGATTGATAAACTTTTTGAAAAATAACTATAACTTTCAAACAATATAACATTTTTAAAATCTGAAATATACATCACATTCTATGCTTCACCTATTACAATAATAATAAACCATTCTTTCAATTTGATGAAGTTTAGACTAAGTTAAGGTGGTTAGACATGAGAGTTTTTATATTCAAAAAAATTTGTAGTAGAAAAATCACAATTAATTATTTACTTGGAAAAAAATACAAAAAAATATACATCACATCCAGACATGACTCTACTACTTAATATCTAGAATCTTATAAAAAAATATTATCATTTGATTTTGTTTAATGTGGTCAGACATACACCTACTTGTTATCTTTGTAGTCTTGATTGATAAACTTATTGAAAAATAGCTACAACTTTCAAAATGTATAACATTTTTGAAATCCAAAATATCTGTCACATTCTATGCTTTTCCTACTACAAGAAAAATAAAAAAAAGTTTTTAATTTGATAAAGTTTAGACTAAGTTAACATGGTCAGACACGAGAGTTTTTGTATTCTAGAAATTTTGTAGAAGGAAAATCATAATTAATTATTTACTTGGAAAAAATTACAAAAAAATATGTGTCACATCCAGACATGAGTCTAGTACTTATATCTAGAATCTTGTTAAAAAAATATATCATTTGATTGTGTTTAAGGTGGTCAGACATACACCTACTTATTTTTTTCCTAAAATCTTCATACTACTACATTGAAATTTGAAAATTTCAACATATATAATAATTGTTTTTCAAAAAAGGCCCAGTATCTTAACTAAATTCAATTTTCTATAGATTCTCTTGTTACATATTTTTGATAAAATATTTATAACTTGTTCAAATTTTTATGTCAACTTGTCTAAACCTGATTTTCTGGAATTTCATTGCCACTTAAGGGCCTAGTTTGGCATACCATGATCCTGCACATACCCAGAATAATATGGATGAAATATGATAACTTGACATTGACTTATTTTAGTTGATTTTGATTCATTCTATGATATATTAATTATAACTATAAACTAATAAACATGTATTAAGTAGCATAGATTTATTGTTTAAAAGATACATTATTAGATGGTCATATCAAGATATGTTAAGATGCATGTTGATAATTAGTTATTTAAATTAGTTTGTATACAGTTTTTATTTTAGTTTTGATTAATCAATCTATTAGAAAAACTTATATAAAAAACATATATAGATTGTTTTAGGATACAGACAAAGAAGAAAAGTTGGTGTTTTCATTATCTATATTTAAACAATATTTTTACATAATTAGATTTAATAGAAATCCATGATTGACATAGAATCTAGATGATTATATACAATGCACTTCTAAGTACAAAGTCATGTGTTGCATTTAATTTTTTTAGTATAGGACAGTTGTAGAATCTGAATGACAATCGGATTTTTTGAACTTTGTATGTAAGAAAATTGAGATGTATTGAAAAGTTAGTGAGGCACATAAGACTATCAGTCAATAGAACTTGTTAGTGACACATTTTATAGGCTAGTGAGGTCGTGTAAAAGTGATTGATGATTAAGAGAGTGAGACATTTCAAGTGTTTTTTTACCTGAAAGGTTTTCCACTCAAGAAATATCTTGTGTTATTCTCTTACATGTAACTTATCTTGTCTCTATCTCTTTATTTTAGTTCTCATATTTAAGTTATGTTTTTTTAGTTAAATTTGTATTGATCCATTATTTTATTATCACTAGTTCACCCCTCCCTCATCTCAGTGATAATTGTACTCCAACAATTGGTATTAGAGTCATACCCTTCCCTTAGGGTTTTCCTACTTAGGGAGTACATAATGGTGTCTCAAGAAGGTTTATCTATATTTAGGGCAAAATTATTTGATCAATCTAGTTATGTTTTCTAGAAGTATAGGCTGAGACACCATTTGAGGTATCTAGGATATGATGTCTGGGAAACTACTCAAGATGCATATATAAAAACCACACCTCCCTCATTGTTGATGATAAAAAGGCATATGAGAATGATGAAAAATAATTAAATGCTATTTTGTAGATTATCAAATGATGTTTTGGCTAAGGTCATGGATTGTGAAACTACTTTCAATATATGGTAAAAAATGTCAAATATCTATGAGGGAGATAAACCTATTAAAGATGAAATATCACAATCCTATAGAGCTAGGTTTGAAAGCCTCAAAATGAATGAATAATTAAATCTAGCTAATTTTTTTTTTGTGTCTCTAATGTTGTTAAATCTATTACAGGGTTAGGAGAAACTTTGGAAGAAACTACAATGTTTACAAAGGTATTGAGGTCACTCACATCCAAATTTGACTCCAAGATTTCAGTTGTAGATGAAAGGGACATAAATAAGGTAAGAATTGATTCTTTTCATGGTGTTTTTATTGCTTATGAAATGAGAATTACTTCTAATGTTTGTATCAAATAATCAACATTTAAATGTTCTAAAATAGACTCATATTTTAAATCTAGTCAAGCAGACAATGTTGAGTCAACATTTGTTAGTAAAATTAGGAGAGGTTCAGGAAGGTCAAAAGGAAAACTACCATTCAAATATTTCTCTTGTGGTAAAATAGGTCATTATGCAGCTCAATATCCTAACAAAGACAATGAAAGTGACGAGGAGGATAACAATAAGACATTCATGAAAAAGAAACAACAAAATATTAAGAAGAGAAGTAATTTTAGAAAGAACAAAGATTCGGTTGCAATTGTAATAGATAGTGATTCAAATGAACCAGTAGAAGGAAATGAAGAAGTTTAATTTATGTCCATTGTTTCTAAAATGGAATGTCAAGATATTTCTTTATCATAGAATTCAAAATATGAAATAGATTATCAAGGTGAATTAAAGACAACCCTAAAAGAAATTAAAAATGTTTAAAAAGAAGAAAATGATTTAAAAACAAAAATTCAAAATGATTCAGATTTCATTGCTTGTTTGAAACTTCAGATAGAAGAGATTAAACGTATTCTTTAGGTCACTCAAAAAAATGTTAAATCTATCATTAAAAATTGTAGCACTCTTGAATTAGAAATTTTATGTTTAAAGAATAAATTAAATAAAGTCTTTTTTTTTTAATCTTGGTGAGACTTCTAAAGAAGGTGGAAAAAAAAATATGTGCTCAATATTGTGATAATTGTTTAAATGCACAGAATAAGTCAACTGATCACAAGGTTTTTCCTAAAAGAAATACAATTTTAGTAAATTGAAAGCTCTATCAGTTCCTAACTAAACTTCAGTGTTATAAATGTAGTTAGTTTGGACATATTTAAAGTTTTTTTCAAGTTTCTTCTAAAAGGCAAAATGATTTTGTCTCTTAAAAAAACTAGTTTGGAGACCTAAAAAGGTTCCAATGATTGCACAATCATGTGTTTTAGAGCCATAATAAAATATGTTTGGGTGCTAGATAGTGGATGTTCTCATCATCTAACTAGACACAAAAATAAATTTGTAAAACTTGATTTATTTGATGTTGGTTTAGTTAGGTTTGGTGATAATAAATGTTTTCAGATCAAAGGATGAGGGTCAGTTCAGCGTGATATTGATACACTTGTTAACAATGTTTACTAAGTCGAGGGAATGGTTTACAATTTATTGAATGTATGTCAAATTTGTGAACAAAATTTTATAGTTATTTTTACTACTACTAGATGTCAAATTTTAGAAACAAATGGTTAAATTTATGCTACAGGAATCAAAATAGATAGCTAAAATCCATAATGAAATATGCATGATGAAAGCCATAATGATATCTTCATGATGAAAGCCATAAAGGAGCAATAACTAAAAGCCATAATGAAATCTTCATGAGAGGTGAAATAGGAGAATTTTCTGAAAAGATAATTACTATTGATTATGAAGGTAAGCTAATTGATACTAACAAGGACATTTCAAAATTGAAACAAAAAATTGATAGGATGGAACTTAGATTGGCAAAGTGTCAAAATAATGTAAATGAGTTAGAAGAGACCAATTCATCTCTTTGCACTATAATATAAAAAGCTACAAAAGAACAAGTTGATTCAATGAAGAAACTTACAAATAAATGCATACAGTATGATAAGGATATTTCTCGACTAATGGTAACACTAGCTAAATATAATGAAAACTCCAATTTTCTTAAGGAAAATGAGGAATCACCTATTACCAGATAGTTCACATAAAAAAGTGCATACATTTGATTCATGTCAAAAATTAAAATGCTCTACTATTATATAATGAATGTATTCTCAACTCAAAAAATCTAAATCCTTCATCCTTTCATAAAAAATAAGTAGGTTTTGAGAAGGATTTTTCAGAATAAAACTTAATTGTGAGGTTTAACTAAAGATGATTCTCTCATGATCACACTTTATTACGACATTTTTCTAGTATTAATATGATAGTATATGTTTGTTCCAAAAAAATGTTGATAAAAATGTGGATCCATTTACATATTTTTATCAAAACAAAATTCTATATATTCAAAGACTTAAATAACTACCATAACAATATTACAAGGGTACATTATTAGTTCAATTTGAGATATCAGTCTAAGGGGGATCCCTTTCAGTTTTCTTAGAGAAATGACACCTAAATTTAAGTTTATGATGTATATAAAAACTTTTGTTTTCTTTACATCATAAATAATTTTTAGATCATCAACCAAGTTTAGTTGCTTTGTCCAATTTATACCTTAATGGATCATAAATTTTGTTTCAAATTTCAGCTTGGTTTATTATTTTTCAGCTATGTTTTACATATTTTATGACCAGAATTTGTATGATTTGTTCAGAACTACATGGTTGCAAGTTTTTAGGCGATTTTTCAGGACAATTGCATATCTTTTTTCCATATACAGGTATGATGGTTATTAATTTACTACTCTATTTTGGCCTTGATGCCAAATAATTTTTTATAAGGATTTTAATTCTTCAGCGAGGAATTATTGATTTTATTGTATGAACTGGTCCATTAGTTCACAAGCATTTATACTCAAATTCAAAAGCTTTTGATATGATACTTTGATTAGCTAGATTTTCACATTTTGAGATGGTGCTTATTTTCACAATGATTTATCTTTTAAAAGGAATCATGATTTATTTCCATTAAATCTTCTTACGTATGGGTGAACCCACAATAGTGGGTTACACTTTTTACCCTGAACGGACACTAAACTCTACATTTTGAGAAAAACTTTCAGATTCGGGTGCATATTGTCGTTGAACCGCTCGAAATCAGAGGATGAAGTAAATTAGAGTCTTTTAGGATTTTCTGTCTAGTTTCTAAATTTTTTATTTTTTATTTTATGAATTTATTTGAATACTTTTTTCTTTCTCCCACGAAAACTTGTATGGTGCTGAAAACATCATTTTCAAATAGTAACACTGTTTTCATAGAGCATAACTTTTTTTGTAAAATAGATATGGATACAATTCTTTCTAATTTAGTTTTGTAACATCTATACAGAGGGCATGCAATTGGTTTGATGAAATTATCACTATTATTGCATATTTTATTAATGTTTGAAATTGACTAAACCAAAATTTTGACCTACCTTGACTACATAGCTTATAACTTATTGTGTATTTATCAAATTTCAATTATTATTTTTTTAATAGAATGTAGACTCAAATATGGAGGGCACTGTTATTTTTCCAAATTATTTTTCCTTGTTTTACTATTTTTCATTGAATGTCAAACTCAAAGGTTTATATTTGATAAAAAACCTACATTCATTTAACATCAAAAACCATACACATAATAAATTTAAAAATAGTCAAATATATAACCATTTGAAAGCTAGTTCTGAGTACTTGTTGAACACAAAATGACATCTTCTTATTCATCCATTTGATCAATGCGCTTGAGGCCCGAAGCCATGAAATTCTCAGAATTTCTTGAAAACTTGAAACCATGGCTCAAACCAGGGACTTTCGATAGAAAGTACTTTGCCCAAAAATGGAAAATTTGGTTAATACTAACCTAGTTTTGATCGAAAGTCATTTAATTTCGATTGAAATTCAAGTTTGAATTTTGATCAAATGTCATTTACTTTCGATAGAAATTCAAGTTTGAATTTCGATCGAAAGTCATGTTAGCCTTTTTGTTGGTATTTTCGGTTGATAAGTCATGTCAACTTTCGACGGATATAAAATTCCACCAAAAAAATCCCTAAATACATGACTTTTGATTGAAAGTCATCACTAAGGGACTTTCGATTGAAATTTCCTTAGTAACTTTTGATCGAAAGTTACTAAGGAAATTTCGATCGAAAGTTACTTACGATCGAAAGTCCTTTGTTTAACGACTTTCGATCGTAAGTTTAGTACTTACGATTGAAAGTTGAATCTAGTTTCTATCGAAAGTTGATAAATATTATTTTGCCAAAAATTCTTTTTGGGATGGATTCCTTCCTCTGAAAAATTGTAACCCAATATTGTGGGTTCACCTGTATATTCATCTTGATCAGTTTGGTTCACATGATTTGATAGTTACTATTTACAGTACACTAATGAGTATAAAATTTGTGTGGCTTTTATATGGGGATTTTTATGCTATAGAACCACTCAATAATGTTGGTTCAGTATTGAATGTTCATTTACATTTTTCAATTGGATATATTATCTCTCCTTTTTCCTTTGTTCCAAATAGGGGGGATAGATTATCATATTTTTCACAAAGGACAAAGGGGGAGTTTGTTTCTCCTCTCCTTTGGATTTGACTGTCCTTCATGCCAAACACAATAATCTAGATAATTGGTAGTGACATTCATGATAAGTGTTAATGACATTAAGTAAGTAAATGATGATTAGTTGAGTATGGTTATATTCAGTTGGTATAAGATTTGGTTCAGTTCATATTCTTAGTGATATATGAATTTAGTATAATGATAAGTGTTGATAATGAGATGGCAATGATAATGACAATAGAATTATGATAATTTGGTGTATTCATGCTTATAATGTTATTTGTATCAATTTTTATGTGTATAGAGAGACATAGTAGTAATATATATGTTAATAAAAAATTTGTCAAGTTTAATAAGATACCACTCTTAGTTGAAAGATTTAAACAATCTTTTATCAAAGGTCAAGTTGTGACCAAGGCAATAAAAAATATGTTTCAATAGGGAACCTTTTGGTCAATCCCTTCACATCTTCCATGACCATAGATATTAACTTAGAAAATGCCTTGTCATCGGTATTTCTTTACATTTAATATGAAGACATTAATATGGAGTAAATTGTATTGTCATCAACACTATTTTGTATTAAATGAATATGGAATAGAGTGTCATTTTTATTGGAATATGTTAAGAAAAGTTAATAATATTTATGTGTTACAATGTAATGATTTCATTTGAGATCCTAGCTCATACGAGTTAGGGTGTCACAACTTGAAGAGATGGAAATGCAGTTTTCACAATGCCACCATAGTGAAGGATAACTGATTGTGTTGGAGATTCAGTTTCTAGAAAGCTTGTAACCATGTTTTACAAATTCTTTTCATGCCTAGACTCTACCAGGTGATTTTGTTTCATTTTGGTTTACTTAGTTATTTCACTTTTAGTTGTTGTTTTTTTAATCTTTGGTTTAGTCTTTGTTTGTATTATTTAGTCTAAGTATGCTTTGATTGTCTTAGTTTGAAAAATGGTTCATTCATGAGTTCATTATGGTGTTCTTCTTCTTATGAATCAATCCAAAAAAAATTTTAGTTTTTCCACATAGGTCATTGTTTTGTTTATAAGGTTTTTATTTAAAACCCTTATTTGGGTATGGTTCTGTGAGTCATATTTTTTAAACCTTGGTTAGGGATTTTCAAAAACTACACTTTATTCTTTGTATTTTTATCAATCCCTTGTTGGTCAAGTTCTCTATTTCATTGATGATGACATGCATTATATTACACCCTCATAATCATGCATGGTGCTTCATACATCTTTTTGTAAGTATTTTGTATGTCATCTTTTTCTATACATATGTTATACCCAAACTATTCTTAAAATCATGTCATGTATTTGATGTTGTGTCCAAATATGGAGTTCAGATATGGTTTCATTTTATGATTTAGTACTATGGTACATGATATTCTTAAACATAAGATACATAATTTGATGTTAGAACAGAACAATCAAAATGTTATTATGTTATTGATATTAGCAAGTACCATATACATTCACTTATCAATGTTATAATGTGATGATCAAGAAGATATATTTAATTTCTCTCAAAAATTTGAAATTTGGTTTGAACACCTCTATGATTCATTTTAGTATATTTTTTATTCATTCTATAATATAATAATCAAAATTATAAAATGATAAACATATATTAAGTGTCAGAGATTTATTGTTTAAAAGATACATTTTTAGATGGTCATATCAAGACATGATATGATGCATGTTGATAGTCAGTTTTTTATATTAGTTTGTATAAAGTTTTGATTTCAATTTTGGTCAATCAATATATTAGAAATACTTATATATGGGTATGTGCAAGATCATGGTATGCCAAACTAGGCCTTTAAGTGGCAATGAAAATTCAAAAATTTAGGTTTTGGCAAGTTGACAAAAATTTGAATAAGTTATAAATATTATATCAAAACTATGTAAGAAGAGAATCTATAGAAAATTGAATTTAGTTTCTAAGATACTAGGCTTTTTTTGAAAAACAATTATTCTATATGTTGAAAATTTTAAATTTCAATGTAGTAGTACAAAAATTTCATGGAAAATTTAAGAAGTAGGTGTATGTCTGACCACCTTAAACACAATCAAATGATAATTTCTTTTTACAACATTCTAGATATAAGTATTAGACTCATGTCTAGATGTGACACATAATTTTTTGTAATTTTTTTCCAAGTAAATAATTAATTATGATTTTTCTTCTACAACATTTCAAGAATACAAAAAACTCTCATGTCTGACCACATTAACTTAGTCTAAACTTTATCAAATGGGAATTTTTTAAATTTTTTTCTCGTAGTAGGAAAATCATAGAATGTGACATATGTTTTGGATTTCAAAAATATTATACAATTTGAAAGTTATAGCTATTTTAATAAGTCTATCAATTGGGACTAGAAAGATAACAAGTAGGTGTATGTCTAACCACATTAAATAAAATAAAATGATAATATTTTTTTTATAAGATTATAGATAAAAGTAGTAGACTCATGTCTGGATGTGATGTATAATTTTTTGTATTTATTTTCCAAGTAAATAATTAATTACCATTTTTTTGCTACAAATTTTTCTGAATATAAAAATCCTCATGTCTGACAACCTTAAATTAGTCTAAACTTCATCAAATTGAAAGAATTTATTATTATTATTTTATTAAATGAAGCATACAATGTGATGTATATTTCAAATTTAAAAAATGTTATATTGTTTGAAAGTTATAGTTGTTTTTCAAAGAGTCTATCAATCAAAAATTCTTTTTCACATCACCACTTTTTACCATACCATGATCTTGCACATACCCATATACAATATAAGAAGACTGTATTTGGGATACAAACAGAGAAGAAAAGATAGATTTTTTAATTGATTATATTTAGACAATATTTGTTCACAATACGATTTGAAAGAAACCCCTGATCAATATAGAATCTATGATTATATACGATGCACTTTTAAGAAAAAAGACATGTATTACATTTAATGTTGTGTAGTATACAGTTCTAGAGTCTAAATGAAAATAAGATTTTCTAATCTTTTTATATAATAGAATTGAGATGTATTGAAAGGTTAGTGAGGCACATAAGACTATTGGTGAGATAGTGCTTTCTAGTGAGACATTTTATAAGAGAGTGAGCTAGTGTAAAAGTGATTTCATATTAAGCCAATGAGGTATTTCCAGTGGTTTTTTGTTAGAATAACTAAGAGGGGAATGAATCAGTTATCCACAGTCCCAAATACAAAATGTATATCACAAAACAAATTCAACTAATTCTGCAGCTCGATAAACATAAAATACTAACTGTCTGTGACTTTACCAATTACCAGTTAATTTCTCATACTGATTAATGACTAAATCTAACATGCAATATGTAAAGTATGATATCCAAAAAATCACAATATAAACACATAACACACATGGTTTAACGTGGAAACCCTACAAAGGGAAAAACCACCTAGGACCGGTAACCCAAAATATTTTCACTCTTCTGAAGTGAGCTCGGTGAAGAGCCAACCCTGTTAAATATTACAAAACACACTGTAAGGTGTGACCTTGTTAGAGGATTTAACACTAATAGTTATCATCCAACCAACATTCACTATGGGTTTGATAGGGTAACAAATGTACATTCTATGAATGACATTACAAGACTTTCAAGTCTACTCAGTTAAGAGATTTTATCTATTTACAATGGTTAAATTGTAATAGGAGGTGATCTGAATACAATACAACTTGATTTTCAAATTATCAGATCTATCTTAAGTCCATAAAAATCCTCTGATCAATATTTCTTATTCAGTTCAACAACATTCAATAACTTACTATCCCTTCAGTAAAGCTCTCTAACACTAGGTTAACACAGCAATTCGGTTCTCCTTCAACCAGTTTTATCAAGAAAACATGAAGAAATGTTCACGCAATATCTCTGCAGTCTCCTTCCTCTGACATACATTTCATTGTGAAACCCTAGTCTCTTAAGTAGATAAGTAAACTATTTTCTTTTAATCCATCAAATTTTGTTGTTTAATCTCCTTCGTTGATTTTTCTTCTTAAGCCTTCCTCGGTTGATGTGTCAATAACACGTTTCAATTTTGACCTTTAGATCTTCTCCAAATTTTGTTACTCGTAGATCTTACAACAAACTTTATCTTTCCAATTTGATTATGAGGTACTTTCTAGCTCATCAATTTCTGTCGGCTAAACTGATCATTTAGTTCTTTTGTCCATACTTGGTTAACAAAGAAATGCATTGGTGAACACAAGCTCGATTGATACTATCACTCGGTATACACTACAATGGCTCGGTGTATACTAGAATGCTTTATTAACTGACCACACTACTTTGTAACAATTTTCTTATGACTTCATAATATATTAATGCAACATAATCAAGTTAACAATATGAATTCATAGACCCATCAATAAGTTACCAAGAGTATTCCTTATCCTCATCTATCATATCCATCTTCCTCAATGTAGATATCTTTGTTCTTCATCTTTTCTCCTTCTTTACAGATGTTTAGATATTTGCAACTACCATGATAAGTATTGTCAAAACTAGTTGACATCAATGACAACATAACGACTGATTCAATTATCCTACATAAAAATTTAGTGGTCGACGATCTCTAATCACTTGTAGTTCTTCAATCAGGTTCTTAATCAGTTGTAGTTCATAAATCACTCCATTTGGCATTGATGGCAAATCAAGCAATATGAAATATACCATACACATACCAAACATGTATTCTACAACTTTGTAAGAAATGTTGTAAGCTCTCCCTAGCTTAATATGTTTAATTACTATATTGCATGAGAACATTACATGTGCAGGCTATCTTCTACAGATATGAACTTTAGTAGCTCTTAGATTCCTTTTGTTTATCTCTCCCTTTATCTTCTCAGATTGTCTCTCCCTTAGATAGATGTTCCACTGATTTCATCGGGTATTATATTGTTTATCTCTCCCTTTGAAAGCAATTCCAAAGAAACAAATAAACATACAACTCTACATTAGCCATGTGACTCTCTATTGTTTGGTTCCTATTCTTTGCATGCACCAAATGTATCTTTGTATACTAATATTCAAATCTCTGTGTTCTAACTTCTGACTCCTCAAATCTTCCACAACCTTAGACAGAATCCAAAGTGTGAACTATGCTGCATGAACATGAATGATCTTCTGATAAGATTAGGCTGATGCAACCTCCAAATCACATTAGTGACCAATAGACAGGGGATGGACCCCAATTCTAGTCCTCAAAAATTCAAAATTTTCCTTTGGTAGAGGCCTAGTAAATATGTCATCAAGTTGCTCTTTTGATGTAACATATTCTAATTTAACTTTCTTCTCTTGTACTTGTTCTCTTAAGTAGTGATACTTAATAGAGATGTGCTTGGTCTTTGAGTGCATAACAGGATTCTTTGAAATGTTTATTGCACTTGTGTTATCACAGTATATAATCACTGGCTCAGTGATTACATCATTCATACCTTCCAGTACTTGCTTGATATAGACAATATTTGAACAATTTGTAGAAGCAGCAACATACTCTGCTTTGATAGTAGACTGAGAAATACAAGGTTGTTTTTTACTTGTCCAAGTGACAACTCTTTCACCAAAGAAAAATGCTCCTCCGGTGGTACTTTTCCTATCATCTATATTTCTAGCCTAATATGCATCAGTATATACTCTTAGTTCAAACTTCCTTTCCTTAGGATACCATAATCCATAGTCCTCAATTTTCTTCAGGTATCTTAAGATTCTTTTTGTAGCAAACATGTGTGACTCTCTAGGATTTTCAAAAAATCTAGCAACTATCCCCACATCATGTGCAATGTCTAATCTACTATGTACTATATACATCAATTTTCCAATCATTGATCAGTACAATGTTTGGTTCACCTCTATAGTTTCATCTTCCTTATTTTGTAGCTTGTGACCATAGGTGTTCCAACTAGTTTAGCATCTTCCATGCCAAATGTTCTTAGTATTTCTTTTATGTACTTGGATTGTGTGATGAATATTCCATCATTTTGTTGAATAACCTAGAAGCCTAGAAAGAACTTAATCTCTCCAAACATAGACATTTCGAATTCTTTTTTCATCTCATCAGCAAATGATTTACATATATGATCTTGTCCTCCAAAAATAATATCATCCACACATATTTTAGCAATCAAGATAGTATCATCAGTATCTCCTTTCATATACAGATTGTTGTTCTAACTAGTTATAGTAAAACAAATACTTAAAAAATAAGTATGCAGCCTTTCATACCAGGCTCTAAGTGCTTGCTTTAAACTTGATATAAAGCTTTATGCAATCTACATACCATGTCTTTCTTGTCTAGATCAACAAACCCTCCTTGTAATACCTCTCCTATAGTGATACTATGATTTGACTCTTTTATATTATGATGGTTAGAACTATGCACTCATGTTTATGTTTCATGGAGGATTATATGTTCATCGGATGATATTTCTATGTTTAGTTATAGTTACATTGATTATATGTTTATGAGATCCTAGAAGAATTTATTTTACATGTTTTATCTAATGATTTGGATACTAACCCTTATCACGATTGTTTTATGGATACATATGTTTGATGTGTTTTCATGACTCAGGACGGAGTCATAGTTACTCACTCAGTGAGGTCCACATGATGTACCGATCCTAGTCATCTGTCTGCAAGTATTTGATCTATATATATGTACATGTATCTCTTCTTGGTGATACGGGATTTGCAGGTACCGGGTATCATCTCCACCTGGCTTCACAGGTCTGAGCGATCCCTTAAATCCTCGATCATTGTTGTTGTCATGGAGATATCACCAAGCCTCACAAAAGAAAACCTTTACCTTGATCATTCACCCTAGGTGGGAAGTGTCAGATCAGTTCCTGGTAGGGAGGTAATATGTGATTTATCAGTTAATAGGATTTGGACCTTGTACTTGCTTTTAGGGTATGCTCAATCTTGGTAGTAGATTATCAATGTGAGTCTTTGCTGGTCAAAGGTTGTTATCTTTGTTTAGATTATCATGTTAGCTTTAGGGGTAAGTTGATACATGTACCTTTAATCATATGAATAATCGGTTACTTACAATATATGTGTCATAAACATATGGGTGCACACATATGTTTATGAACACATATACGTATATTAAGATAGATATATATATATATAATATATATATACTTAATTATATTAATAGGACTAATGAATTTTACTATCTTAATAATTGATTGGTAAAATTATTTTAAGAATATATTTATATACATATATTCTTAAATAGAAATTATAATTATAACCTATTTGTAAATAATAATAATAATAATTAATAAAAAGAAAATGCTCTTTGTAATAAAACTAGCTATCTAGGAGGGAGTTGAACTCGAGACCTCCTAGAAGTTAGGCTAGTTGAATTCCAAATGTGCTATGTAATTTCCTTGTAAGATATTTGATTAATTTTGTGGTTATAGTTTTCTTTGGATGTTATTTTAATTAAATTCATTAAAAGCTTTATTATTGTTTACGGGAGATGATTGGTTTTTCCAACTAATTATGGAAGTTGGAGAAGTTTCTTCCCGTAGAGAAACTCCTCCAACTATCATAGTTGGATATTAAATATTTTAGAAGGTGTGAGTGGAGCAGAGGCGGGATTTTGGAAAGAAATTGGAGGCTGGGAAAAAACTATTGAAAATATTATTGAACGGAGAATTTATTAAATCTTAGTTTGAAGGTTTGCGGGCATTGCATCTAGAAGACTGCAAGCATAAGGATTCAAAGGAAGGAGTGCTGGAAAAGTTAGAGAGGATTTGATCATCCTTCATCAAACAATTTTCAGAGGACTCCAGGTTGGAATCGAGCCTGAGAAATAGATTTATTTTATAATGTGAATGTTATTTTTAGATTTGTTTGAATGATTTGTATTTTTTTTTAAAAAAGATTACAGAATATTGATACATTATTGTATTATTGCTGGTCATGTAGATAATATTGCATTATTTTTCCAGCCATCCATACATTATAGAAATGATATGGTTTTGTGTTTCAAATGCTATATTATTGTGGCATACTATCATTTTAATAATAATGTATTCTGTGTTGGTTATACTTTATTTTGTATAATTTTATTATTGTAGAAACCATAAAGGACTGATTTTATAAATTAATTAATTATATCTTATAAACATAAATTAATTTATATTTTATAAATTAATTAAACCGTTTGCAAAGTAAATGAAAAAAAAAATCAAGTAAATTTATTATAGTGTAAAACCATAATAAAATTTTAGTATAGTAATTTATTTTATTACTCTGTTAAAAACAATATAAAATAATGTTCAAAATTTACTTTATAAATTTTGAATTTATAAAATAAATTTTGAAACCGAAAATCGGTTTAAAGTTATGATAAAGTAATTTTTTTTGTTTTTGAAACCGAAAATGATATAGGAAATAATAAAAACATAGGGCAAACAAAATTTATGTTTTAAACCTTTTTCAATTTTGTTGGGTTAAAATAAAAACAAATTTGTATATAATTGTTGGTGTTATTAATATATTTTATTATATGTATAATATATGTCAAATATTATATATATAATATAATATATGTTTTTATGATATTTTTCGGTGTAATATATATAGTATTATATTATATATATAATATGTGTAATATTATATATATAATATAATTTATGTTTTTATGTTATTATTTCATTTAAATTTAGTATTATATTATACATATAATATATGTAATATTATATGTATAATGTGATGCCCAAAAGTTGGGTCAAAACACAACCAACAAATTTTTTGTAAAAGTCATAAAGTTCCTACGATCATGATGCGGGTTAAAGAGTTCAACGACGAGGTTATAATGAATCAGGTGAACAACCTCGACAATGTTGTCTATAAAGGATGCTAGAGGAATATTAATAATTATAAAATATTAATTAATTAATATAATTATTAATTAATTAATAAATTATAATATATTAACCTATAAAACATAACATGTTCTAATATTTACATCATTGAACTTAATAACATTAACAAATTAATATATAAAAATTACAAGGCAACATAACATCTCTTTATATTAATGATAAACCATATATGCAAAATAACATAAAACACCTTTTAACTAGCAAACTTAATTAACCACTAAACTAACTTTATTAACAAACTAATTATAAACTAACTACATACTAAAATACCTTATCATTACACTAAACATCCTATCAAACTAATCTTTTCTACTCTCTCCACCTACGTGCCCCAAGGAATGGCCACTTCTATCACATCAAACAGCTATCTCCCAAGATTAATGACCTTGGAGTACGCATGGAGGAATGATGAAATGCATTCAATGTTGTTTTGAACAATTCCCCTAAGGGAGCGCAAGTCAAGGAGGGGCTTATGAGGTTCTGCAAACAATACAAGGACAAGCCTAACGATCTCCTTGGGCCACGTACCCTCCATGTACTAAGCCCTTTCTTTTTACATGTCTTCTCTTTATTCAAAGAGTCTAGCGTGAGTTTAGGGGTGCAGGTTTAAGAGATATTTTTTTTTATATTGGAAAGCCTCCAACTCCTGCGTGGGTTGTGGGAAGGAGAGTGGATGAGCATTTAATTTAGCAAGGACACTCCATTGTCCATAGGTATTATTTATCAATTAAAAACATTGACTTTGCTTCATACACCTGCGCCTAGAAAGGGGAGAGGAATTAATAAGGTAAGGGTAGTATTAAGTTGGTAAGAGGTAATGAGTGATTAGATATTAGTTTAGATATTTTACTAGTTATTTAATTTGTTATAATATTAGCTATACAATGAGGTGTCATGTTTTATAATAAAATATGACTGTGGATGGATTTTTGTATGGGAATTCTTTCCCATACAAAATCCAGAGAGCATTTTGCTCTCTTTAAGTTTGCTGTAGAGTGCTAATTTTTTTTAGCACCTCTATGTCAAATTTTTTTTGAAAACTTATGAGATCATAGTATTGAGAATTATATGGTTTCTTAAGTGCAATGTGGAGTTTAGGATATTGAAATTAGATAGTATTTCATTCATGAGTATCATAGTTTAATTGTAAATCTAATATTAACAATTCATTCATATTTCATAGCTGTTTCATCACCATCTTATAGAACTAAAAGAGTGATATAAAACATTTATACAGAGTTTATTTCCAATGTTCTTAGACAATTAAAAACATCTAATACAAACTACAATATTCCTATTTCATTCAAATAAGTGATCTTAATGATAACTATTCAACATATAATTCTATCAACTTGAAGAACTCATTGCAATGATAAAGAGAGTAATTTCAATGGTAGAGAGAGATTAAGGTCTTTTATGAGACAAGAAAGTATTCATCTTTCCATAATATGAATTACATAACTTTTCATTATCTATATTTCCATTGAAATTTACATCATCCTAAATTTTAAAATAACATTGCAATATTCAAAATGATGCTTGCTTTCCTTTACATGAGTATCATAATAAATACATCTACTAAATACATCAATCTTTACAGTGAAAGATCATTATAGCAACATGCTTATCTTTCTTATTTTCCTTTCCAAATTTACAAATTTACAAGTGCTCCAAAGAAAGAAGAATTACATCATATAAAATTTACAACAAAGCATCCAAATCATGAAGTGATTTCCTCATTCAAAAACATCAAGGCCAGAATTTCTAACATCTTCATCTTCATACATCCTGACTTCAATTTCTACAAGTAAAAACAAGGCAAGGAAAAGACCATGGGAGCTCTCCTCCCATCCAAGGCCTCTCATGAGACCACCCCCGAGCTTGGGGAGAACACAATGAACAGGATACAATCATACACACACAAACACAACAAGATTATAAACATTGGTAAAAATCCCAAATTCCCTTAAGAAGAAAACTAAGGAATTTCCATGAATTTCCTTTGTAGGGTGTGGGTAGACAAAACCATGGAGATAACCATTGCATAATAAAACAAGGCCACACATGGACCCATATTTCTCAAATACATACAAGGCACACATGGCCAATTTTCCCTCCTTATACCCCCATTGCCACAAAGGCTAAATGCAAGGTTTCTTGGGGAAAATCACTCACCCAAGTTCATCTTTCCCCAAACATGGAGGAGACTCTACACATGGAGTTGCCTCCATTCCCACACCCCCTCTTGATTTCTCTTCCCTCCCAAGGGTGAGTGAATCTAAGAGTAAACAACCCAAAATCCAATTACATGAAAAAAAATACATTTGCAAGCTTGCTCTCACCATGACCAACCATGGGGAGCTTAAAACACAACACAAAACAATGCAAGCTACCACCATGACCAACCATGGGAAGCCAAGAACATGATCACAATTACAAACAACTCATAAAAACAGAGAGAGCACATGATTTCCTACCTCAAGTCCAAAGCTATGGAAGAATTTTGTTGAGCCCTAATCCAAGCTTCAAGCTTTCTCCTCTAACTTTCTGGAAACTCTCTAAAAATAGAGAATGGGTGAATGAATCATCCTTAGCCAAAAATTCCTCTAAATAGGGCTTCCACACCTAACCTCATAAATAAGGTTCAATCAAGCAAGTTGCAATTTTCGCTCAAGATAGAATATGAAATTTTAAAAGGGTCATAAAGTCAATTTTAGGCTTCTAAAAAGGTGAAAATAACCCTAACCCATGGGTACATTGAATGGGTTAACAAATTTAGCATAAAACTATCTCCTAAGGCCACTATTAACCCTCTAAACTCATGTCGAGGAAAAAGATCAGAAATGGGGAATGGAAACTGCATTATGGTTCCTATGGCAAAAAGGTGTGCTAAGATTTCCCTAAAACTCCTAGCAAGTGCTCTCACACAACACACAACGTACCTTGATAACATTTAACATTAGTGTCAAGTGACACTTTACAAAATAACATTTCATGAAAGGTACGTCCAATGTCACAACATTAAAACACACAATCATTCAAATTACTGTTACGAATATAAATACTTAACAACGAGGCCTCAGGTCTCTTAATAGACGGGGCCTTGGTTTAACTGGTTACCCTACGTTCAATGTGATTTCCCCGAATGTGTTTCCATGGTCCTTCCACCTGTAATACCTAAATGCAGCATCAGTGTTTCAAGAAAGAAAACTATTAAAATAACCATATATGATATAGCGAAAATTAATCATTCAATTGCATATTTCAACTCATACTTCAATTGCATGTAATATTCATGATTTGATTGCATAATTCAAATGAAATTCCATAACGTAATTTAAATATCATCAAGATCATCAGGTTCACAAAACATCATATAAAAACATAAACCAAATCTACACATCATGGATCCCATATGCAGAATCATCAAAAGAACAGTCCAACGAGTCAAACATAATATAACAGTAGTCAACAGAGTCCAAGTATCTCTGAAAGAAACATAATAAAAAAGATAGGCTGATATGCATAACACAGGATCACTATGTGGGCCGAAGGTGGGCCTCACATATAATATGATATATGTTTTGAAAACATGGGTTTCAATTAATTTTATATATATATATATATATATATATATATATATATATATATATATATATATATATATATATATATATATATATATATATATATATATATATATATATATATATATATATATATATATATATATATATAATATAATATATGGATTTATTAATTTTAAGACATCTAAGAGGCATATAAATTTGATAAGTAAATTATATAAATATTTAATGTGATATTGCACATATATATATATATATATATATATATATATATATATATATATATATATATATATATATATATATATATATATATATATATATATATATATATATATATATATATATATATATATATATATATAATATATTATATATATATTATATATATAATATATTATGTATAATACAACTTAGATGAAGTAAATTCAGAAACTAGAGACATCTTAATTTAGTGATTTAAATTATATATATCTTATTTGCAAATATATAATGAATACTCATTTTCATACTTGGATAAATGTTAGGAGAGGCTAGAAATCTAAAAACAAAACCCTTTCTTCCTGATTTGTCAATAATCAAACCTAGCCAAACTTTAGGACCTCTTAAACATCCAAAGGTAAATCTAAAATTGTGTAAATGTTGAGCATGTTAGTAGGTTGCTGAAAACCTAATGGGAATGGCTTAGGGTTAGGAAACCTATGACCCTAAGTGAGTGGCTCTCAGTGCGGGGCCGGGGCCCTAAAGTGGCTAGAACCAGGATAACCAACTGATGAGTTAATTAACAAGTGATAACCTAAATAAATTTAAGGGAATGGGTATTAAAACATTAAAAAGATTAATTTGTGCCTCGCCCATGCCATGAGCACTAGGATAGGCTATGGATGGGAGTGGGAGAAGGTACCTATGTATAGGTACGATCGAATGGCGCTTGTCTGTATGAAAGGCATTCGATCCCGCATGTGCCTACTTGGTGGCCGGGGCCCGGAGTGGCTAGTACTAGGACAACCCAAGGTGTGAGGGCTATGCGATGACACTCACTTAGGTAGTTACTAGATTTTTCTACCCAGGCCTTAGAACCCTTGTTGTAAAGTTCTATACTTGTGGGAAATGTTACTCAACCCTAGGTATAACCTAGTAAGTTCCTTCTTTGTGGGCTTGGTGTTTATCTCCTAGCATGGGGGAGTGGATCCTTTTGGGTATCCACGTGGTTGGGTGGAAAATCTTTCTATTGAGGTATTCTTTGCAGATGTAAATAATTGAAGATCCATGCTTGTCTATGCACCTGTTGAAGAATGAAGACTTGTACTTAATTTTGTTATGATGTAAACTTTATGTATTCTCCTATGAGGAGTTTGAATGTAATGTAATTTCAAGATGATGTAATAATGGGTAGATATAGGAAAAAGGGTTATATGGGATGTTTATTTTCATATACAAAATGTATGTTGAAAAGATGTAATTATGTGATATTTCAAGTTTTGTAAAATGTTGTGGATCAATTGTTGTATTATTGCAAATATGTTAAGTTAGATGGATGAAATTGATTATAGTAACTAATCTCTAAACGTTTCAAATGGAAATTAAAAGTGAATGTGGTTAGGTATTTTTCTAATAAGGAATATTAGATGAAACTGGTATGGGTAGTAAATGTGGTTAATAGAATTTCTTATCAGCTTTAAATAAGTCATACATTTACATTTAAGGGAACCTTGGAAAGAAGTTAGAATAAGTTTTGTTTATTTGTAATTCTTAAAAGTTCAAATTTTTTCATAAAACTCTACTTAGGTTTTCTTTTATAAAGTAAACCTTTGTGCTTTTCCCTGGTTCCCTTGCGGGATGTGACACTCCTGGTTGTTCGATGTAGACTTCTTGTTCTAGTATCCCATTCAGAAATGCAGACTTGACATCCATTGGATAAAATTTAAATTTATTATGTGTTGCATAGGCCAGTAACATTCAAACTCCTTCTAGTCTAGCAACAGGTGCAAAGGTTTCTCCATAATCTATTCCTTCCTCTTGTGCATACTCCTTGCAAACTAATATGGCTTTATTCCTTGTAAACTCTCTATTTTCATTCAACTTATTCCTAAAAATCCATTTATTACCGATAACATTTTTATCCTTGGGTCTAGGTACTAAGGTCCATGTCTTGTTTTTCTCTATCTATTCTATCTCTTCATTCATTGCATTTACCCATTCTTCATTCCCCAATGCAACTTTAACATTTTTTAGTTCATACTCACAAACTAAGAATGTACCTTGTCTTGATTTACTTCTTGTCTGCATGCTAGCTTTCTTGTCACCAATGATTTGGTTCTCATGATGATGTCTTCTGACAAATCTAGCCAGTACTTGATCTCTTCTTTGTTGTTCATCCTGTTCAGGTTCATTCACTTTCTCGGTAGCTCCTTCCTGATCATTGATTTCTCTTTCCCATTCCTTGGTATTATATTCCTGATGCCCGGTTGACATAGTCTGTGGATTCGGTAGGTGCTCTAGATCTTCAATGTAAGTGAATCTACCATAGTCTTTCAGCTCCCTAGTACTTTCTTCACTATTCTTAGGGTCAAACTCATCAACCCTGACATTAGTAATTTCAATCATTTTATTAGTAACTTTATTTAGACACTTATATGCTTTTCTTTTAGTGGAATATCCAAAAAATATCCCTTAATCCCCTTTAGAGTCAAACTTTCCATTTCTTTCATCTTTCAGAATAAAGCATTTTCTACCAAAAATTTTGAAGTAACTTACAGTAGGTTTGTGACCAAACCACAACTCGTAGGGTGTTTTATTTGTGTTCTTCTTCAATTGTACTCGGTTTAGCACATAGATAGCTATGCTAAGTGCTTCTCTCTAGTATGTCTGAGCCACATTCTTTTCTATCATGAGTGTCCTTGCACAATCTATAATTGATCTATTCCTCCTTTTAGCAATCCCATTTTGCTGAGGTGTTCTCGGTGTAGAAACCTATCTTTTAATACCATGCTCATTACAATAGTTAGTAAATTCATCATAAATAAATTCACCACCTCTGTCAGATCTTAAGCATTCCAGTTCCTTACCAGTTTCCTTCTCTACTTTTTCTTTATACCATTTAAACATCTTAAATGCATCTAATTTTTCTTTTAAGAACATCCTAGTCATCAATCTAGTATAATCATAAAAAAAAATGAAATGTCTATCTCCATAATAGCTCTGTGTTCTCATGGGATCACATAGGTCAATGTGAACTAGCTCCAAAATTTTCTTTGTTGAGTAATATTTTCTCTTAAAACTAGATTTTGTCATTTTACTTTTCTGACATTAATGACACATTACATGATCTGGCTTAGCTAGGCTAGGTAGACCTCTAACCTTTTTCTTTTTACTTATTGATCATGTTATCAAAGTTAACATGGCATAACCTTTTATGCCACAACCTTTTATGCCACAACCATGCATCCTCATCTTTCATCATTAAACAAGAAGACTTATCATTATCAAGATAAAACAAGTTACCTTTCATTTTTGCTCCTATTCCATCAAGTTTTCCTCCATCGTCAAATATCCTAACCTTTTTTCTCTCAAAAGCTACTCGGTGACATGAGTTGTTAAGTTGTGCCACAATTAGTAGATTATAATTTAGTCCTTCTACCCAATAAGCATTATCACATCTGATTTTATCATTTATCATTAAAGTTCCTTTTCCTTTAACCATACAAGGTGTATCATTACCCATTTTTATAGATCCTCCATTATATTTCTGAAGATGATCAAATTTTTCTTCATCACCAGTCATGTGATGGGTACAGTCACTATCAATGATCCATGTATCATTTTTATTAACCTTAGAAATGAGTGTTGTTTCTACATACCTTTCTTCTTCCTCAAAATCATCCTTCATCACAACAAAAACTACTTCTACATCATCATCTGTATCAGAATCACTATCATTTTCTTCAGTATTGTACCATACCTTTTTTCCTTTATCATTTTTCTCTCAGTTATCTTTGTTGTAGTGTTGGTAACTTCTATTGCATCTTCTCACATCTAGCAGTAATATGACCAACTTCTTTGCAGTTAAAACACACTAAAGGTAATTTACCTCTATATCTACCTTTACCTTTAGGTAATATCCTAGCCATAAGAGCTTCAAGCTCATCAAGCTCATCAGAAAACTTACTGTCATTATCATCATTATTACTTCTACTACTAGACTTACCAATCTTTAGAGAAGTCATGAAAGAAAATTCAACAAATGGTACAACACTATTATCAAAATTGTCTAGTTCAAAGTTCATTATCTTACCGATCAAATTGTCAAGAGTGAGGGTACTATTCAGTGCAGACCTCATTTCATGTATAGCAAAAATTATGATAGCATAAACAGGCAATAAGGTTCTCAAGATTTTTCTTACAATTGTATCTTGTTCAATAACTCCACTGGATCCTCTGATAGTGTTGACTACATCTTTTATTCGATTTGTGTACTGCATAATGTTTTCTCCTTCTTTCATTTTCATATCATCAAATCTCCCTCTTAAGCTTTCAGCTCCGACTCTTCTGACATTAGCATCACCACTATAAACTAGAGTATGTTTATCCTACATGTCCATAGAAGTAAGACAGTCCTTGACATCTTCAAACTCGACATCTGATAGAGAAACAATAATCTACATCATAGTAATATTATGCTCATGTCTATCTCTTAATTGATAAAGAGTCAAAGGATTTGTAGGCAGTACAATGTAGCCATTCTCTAATAAAGTGAGGGTAGAATTCCCAATTCCAGATATATATAGTTTCATTTGGCTTTTCCATATTGTGAAGTTGTCCTTATTCAACTTTCGCACTTCCCTCTTATACATTTTGTGATCTTTATGCTGAAGTCCTTAAAACTCTATTCCAAGCAACCAAGATGATCCGATACCAACTTTTAGAATAACTAAGAGGGGGGTGAATCAATTATCCATAGTCCCAAATACAAAATGTATATCACAAAACAAATTTGGCTAATTCTGTAGCTTGGTAAATATAAAATACTAACTGTATATGACTTTCCTGATTACCAATTAATTTCTCATAGTGATTACCAACCAAATCTAACATGCAATATGTAAAGTATGATATCCAAACAATCACCACATAAACACACAACACAAGAGATTTAATGTGGAAACCCTGCAAAGGTAAAAACCACCTAGGACTAGTAACCCAAAATATTTTCACTCTTCTGAAGTGAGCTCGATGAAGAGCCAACATTGTTAAAGGTTACAAAATACACTGTAAGGTGTGACCTTGTTAGATGATTTAACACTAACAATTATCATCCAACCAACATTCAATATGGGGTTGATAGGATAACAAATGTATATTCTATGAATGACATTACAAGACTTTCAAGTCTACTCGGTTAAGAGATTTTATCTATTAACAATGGTTAAACTATAACAAGTGATCTAAATACAATACAACTTGATTTGCAGATGATCAGATCTATCTTAAGTCCATACAAATCATTTGATCAATATTTGTTATTCAGTTCAACAACATTCAATAACTTACTGTCCCTTCGGTAAAGGTTAACTCTATAGTTCGTTTCTCCTTCAACAAGTTTGATCAGGCAAGCATGAAGCAATGTTCACATGATATCTCTGTAGTCTCCTTCCTCTGGCATACGTTTCATTATGAAACCCTAGTCTCTTAAATAGACAAGTAAACCATTTTCTTTTCATCCATCAGATTTTGCCGCTTAATCTCCTTCATTGATTTTTCCACTTAAACCTTCCTCAGCTAATGTGTTAGTAACACATTTCAATTTTGTACTTTAGATCTTCTCTAAATTTTTTTAGTCGTAGATCTTACAAAAAACTTTATCTTTTCACTCTGATTATGAGGTACTTTCCAACTCATCAATTTCTATTGCTAAACAGATCATTTAGATCTTTTGTCCATACTCGGTTAACAAATAAATGCGTCAATGAACACAAGCTCGGTTCATACTATCACTCAGTATACATGATGTGGGAGCATCTTGACCCATTAGCATTATGAGAAATTTCATAACATTTTAATGTATTAGTTTTTTTCTATTTCTTGGGACCATGCCTAAGAGAGGGTTAAATAGATTAAAAGTACTTTATAATGTGTTAAAAGAGTGGGAATGCTTAAAATAGCATTATAATTTATGAAAGAGTGGGAATATCAGGTAGATAGGTAGTTTTCATAACTACCTTAGAAACCTCCATAAAGACACAATATATAACCAATTAGAGGGATTGATAGCTGAGAAAAAAAGGAAGAAGGGAATTTAGTTAAGAGAGAAGAAGTGGGAAAAGATGAGGGCTCTCTGGCTGCCCATGCAAATTGTAAATGCAGCTTTTGATTTATTGAAGTTTTCATTTTGTGAATTTTGTTTTGAGTTGTTCTCTCTTTAGTGTTAAATCCTTTAGCTATCGTTTATGAGAGTTTCCCATCGGTTTCTTGGGTTAATATTCATCGACACAATAGCTTGGTTTTTTTTAAGTTATTGAAATGGATATCACATAATCCATGTTCTTGTTATGGTTTAGGTTTCTCCATAGTCCCAATTTGGGAGCAATAAGAACCATTATTTCATACCTGGGAAGAGGCTATGGAATGGCATTTAATGGCCACTTAATGGAGGCCCAAGAATTTAGTTTGTAGAGTGATGTTTTCTTGGAATAAGCCCAAACGTTATCACATGTCACTCCCAAGTTGACAGTGAAGGTCATCTCATTTCCACCGATGTGTGGAGTTCAAATTTGGTAATAGTGAAAAGGGTGCCCAAAATGTGTAATTTGGCTATCGAGTAAGGTGATAGAATTATACCATACAGGAGCTGAGAGATGCAAGTAAAAGCCATCTAGAGGGAACCTGAGAAGGATCTAGTTGTAGGGTACTTCATGTTAGAAGACACTGAGTACGAGTGCTGGTATGGGTTTACAAATCCATGACAATTTCAAGAACCATTGTCAATGATAGGAAGCCGAGAAAATAGTTGGAAACTGAACATCAATGTAGCGATAGTCATGTTCGAAGGAGATTGAGAACTCTAAGTGCATAGTTCATGGTTTATGGAACCACCAAGTGGAATCAACTAGCATTCTACAAAGGAACCAATGAAGACTGGTATATGGTGAGCTTGACATGTGGAAATAGGAGAAGGGTGGTGAACATTTTATTATGTTCATGTGGAAATGGAAATTGACTAGTATGTAAATTGGTTTTGCAAGAACCGTGATACCAATCTTTTATTGGTTTAGTTTCACGAATTATCTTTGGAGAGTTATGAGTTTGTTATGCCACATGGGGGGCTGAAAGATAAGGCTTGTATGACTCCTTGGAAAAGAGTAGCGAATGCTCTATATGTAGAGAGTTAAATAATTACAAGGACATTTGTCAAGGAGCCGTGAGTGTTCCACTGGAAGAAAAAAATATGGAAGGTTGCTACACAATGTGTCAAAGGCAATAGTGATTGCACATTGCAGAGTTTTTGAACCTCTAAGAGGTGTGACAATGAAGGATGAAAGTATAAGATGCTGACTCTTAGGAGATAATGGAGAGATTTTAGCGGTATTACTAGAGTAAATGGTTTTCCTCCACATCAGAATGGTGAGGAAAGAAATTGACCCATCTAGCTACAAGAAGGAAAGAAGTTCCTGGAGAGTTTGTGTGGGCAGACAAGTAAGTTCTATTCTATCTATTCTCTGACAAAGATACATCAGGAGTACGGTGCCGGAATCAACCACTGAAGAGAGAGTCAGAAGTGCATCATTCGACCAAGTCTATTGTTGGGTAAGATGTATGGTTTGTGTTGGGTATGCAGCATTGTGAAAGATGGAGTCAGTTTTAGCATCAGAGAAGTGCACCGGAAGCATGTGCAAGGAGTTTTGGTCCAGAGTGATGCCAGGCATTTCCATGGGACTGGAAATCATTTAAGCCTAGGATTATGATGCGGGAGCATCTTGACCCAATAGCATTATGAGAAATTTCATAACATTGTAATGTCTTAGTTTTCTTCTATTTCATGGGACCATGTCTAAGAGATGGTTAAATAGATTAAAAGTACTTTATAATGTGTTAAAAGAGTGGGAATGCTTAAAATAGCATTATAATTTATGAAAAAGTGGGAATATTGGGTAGATAGGTGGTTTTCATAACTACCTTAGAAATCTCCATAAAGACACAATATGTAACTGATTAGAGGGATTGATAGCTGAGAAAAAAAGGAAGAAGGGAATTTAGTTAAGAGAGAAGAAGTGGGAAAAGATGAGGGCTCTCTAGCGGCAGCTAGAGAGCCATGCAAATTGTAAATGTAGCTTTTGATTTATTGAAGTTTTTGTTTTGTGAATTTTCTTTGGAGTTGTTCTCTCTTGAGTGTTAAATCCTTTAGCTATTGGTTATGAGAGTTTCCCATTGGTTTCTTGGGTTGATATTCATCGACACCATAGCTTGGTTTTTTTTAAGTTATTGAAATGGATATCACATAATCCATGTTCTTGTTGTGGTTTGGGTTTCTCCACAATCCCAATTTGGGAGCAATAAGAACCATTATTTCATGCTTAGGAAGAGGCTACAGAATGGCATTTAATGGCCACTTAATGGAGGCCTAAGAATTTAGTTTTTAGAGTGATGTGCATGAAACTAAACAAGATGTTCAGACAGCAGCCCTACCTCCCAAAATTAGACTAAAAGTAGAGAAAGTGTTAGACTCCTAGGTGCATACAAGGACCAAGCATGGAGTCTATAAAGAACACCTTATAAAATGGCAGGGTAAACCTAATTCAGAAGCAACTTCGGTCCCTGAGAATCAGTTTCATCTCCAGGGCATAGATCTCTCCCTCCTGTCTCCAGCAGGGACTTAGCCTTTTTATGGTGGGAGTATGGTGCAGGGGCACCTAGAATAGGGCCCTCACCAATGCATTAAGTTTTTGTTGTGTGATGCTCTTGATGAGCTTTGTAATTATAATAAAGGTATGAGGACCTCTTTTTGTACTTGGAAAAGCTAGTTGGGGTTTAGAAGGTCTGTTGCAGTCTAGAAGGTCTTAGGATTTGATAGGCACCCTGGAGAATAGGGTCCTTAGAAGAAGCTAGTAATCCAATTTAGGATTTTTAGAGTTGTTTTAAAGTGGAATCCAAGGTTGGGAACTTTAGGTTACAAATAAGAGGATTCATAAGCCTTAGAAGGCTTCAAATGAGTTTATGAAGCAAGAAAATTACAAAAATTACAACAGTTGCAAAAGTTGCAAAGTGCAACTTTGCAACTTTTGAAAAGTCCTTGACAACATTGATAAAAATGTCCTAGAATGGTGGAGACTTCCTCTATAGCATTGAGAACCCTATTCATAATAGGAAAGACCTAAGAAGATAATATATGAAAGGACAAAACCCTAATATTGTCAGTATGGTGTGTCAGAGTATGAACAGAGTGACTGGTGTGATTGTTCTGTACATGGAAAAGACAATAGTGAATGAAATGAAGAGTTTTGTGTGCCATTTTTGAATTTTTATAACTTGGAATTGTAATTAGACTTGTTTGTAGTAGATTTGATTCAGTGATTATTGTGTAACTAGATTTTCTTTTATCAAGTTTTTAATTAGTTTGTGTGTGCCTATTTATTGTCCTGAACTAGGCACTTGAACTTGTAATCCATGTAGGTCACTATCCCATCATAGAATTAGTATGGCCATTTGGGAATAGTGAGTAGGTTCAATTTATTATATGTGTGCAGGAGGAGGGCCCTTCAAAATGAGAGGAATAAATTTTAAGCTCTTTCCCTAGGCGAGCATAAGCTATCCCAGCTAGGGAGTTTGACTGTTGCAGAGCTTACAAATGGCAGGTTTGTAAAGATCATGAACCAAAAATGCATGGAATAGTTTGGGGAGTGAGTGAAGACCCCTTGATGAGAAGGAGAAGCTTGAGCCAATCCCACAAGGCACCAAATTAATCCAAGGAGCAGACAAGCCTAGAAAAGGCCTAGAAAACCTCCAAACCCTCAGTTTGTGTACTGGTACAATATGGCCTCTTAGAGACCCAAAACCTATAAAATCTCTAAGTTTTCACTGAATAAGTAATAGTCTCTTGAGGAAGCTTTTGGAGATCAATAGAGAAAACTAGGGTAAAAGCCTAATTTCTCAGAGTAGGAGGGCTAATTGGGGCTCCCTTGTAGCCCTATTTTGGTGGAAACTAAGGAATCGGTAGAGAGACTCAGTGTTTAGGGTTGTTCTAAGCATGGAATCATAGCACTTCAAAGGTTTGAAAACATCTTATGACCCTGTATGGTGAAGAGTAAGAAGTTGTGTAGAAAGACACTAAGGAAGCTTGATTAGTTTGTGTATTCCTGATTCAGCATGAGAGCTTAGCACTTGGGTAAGGAGAAGTTTTGATCAAGATAGAAGAGTTGGTTTAGGATCAGGGGACCTAAGCTTGGAAAAGATCCTATAGATCCATTCGGTGTACTTACAAGGTACCTAGAGTCTCAAACATAGACAAAGAAAAATAAACTTGTGATTGGTTCATCCCCTCTCCCTATCCAGTGGTATCAAAGAAAGTGAAAGATCTGGGTAGATAGATATGCTTAGGAAAGAACTTAACCCATCTAGTTGCAAGAAGGAAAGAAGTTCTTGGAGAGTTTGTGTGGGTAGACAAGTAAGTTTTGTTCTAACTGTTCTCCGATAGAGATACATCTGGAGTAGGGTGCCAAAAGAAACCACTAAAGAGAGAGTGGGAAGTGCATCACTAGACCAAGTCTATTGTTGGGTAACATGGATGGTTTGTGTTGGGTATGCAACATTGTGAAAGATGGAGTCAATTTCAGCATCAGTGAAGCACACCAGAATCATGTGCAAGGAGTTTTGGTCTAGAGTGATACTAGGCATTTCCATGGGACTGGAAATCTTTTAAGCCTAGGAGTATGATGTGGGAGCATGTTGACCCATTAGCATTATGAGAAATTTCATAACATTGTAATGTCTTAGTTTTTTTCTATTTCATGGGACCATGTCTAAGAGATGGTTAAATAGATTAAAAGTACTTTATATTGTGTTAAAAGAGTGGGAATGCTTAAAATAGCATCATAATTTATGAAAGAGTGGGAATATCAGGTAGATAGGTGGTTTTCATAACTACCTTAGAAATCTCTATAAAGACACAATATGTAACCGATTAGAGGGATTGATAGCTGAGAAAAAAAGGAAGAAGGGAATTTAGTTAAGAGAGAAGAAGTGGGAAACGATGAGGGCTCTCTGGTGGCAGCCAAAGAGCAATGCAAATTGTAAATGCAGCTTTTGATTTATTGAAGTTTTCATTTTGTGAATTTTGTTTTGATTTGTTCTCTCTTTAGTATTAAATCCTTTAGCTATCGGTTATGAGAGTTTCCCATCGGTTTCTTGGGTTGATATTCATCGACACCATAGCTCAATTTTTTTTAAGTTATTGAAATGGATATCACATAATCCTTGTTCTTGTTATGGTTTGGGTTTCTCCACAGTCCCAATTTGGGAGCAATAAGAACCATTATGTCATGCCTGTGAAGAGGCTACAGAATGGAATTTAATGGCCACTTAATGGAGGCCTGAGAATTCAATTTGTAGAGTGACATTTTCTTGGAATAAGCCCAAATGTTATCACATGTCACTCCCAAGTTGATAGTGAAGGTCATTGCATTTCCACCGATGTGTGGAGCTCAAATTTGGTAATAGTGAAAAGGGTACTCAATATGTGTAATTCAACTATCGAGTAAGGTGGTAGAATTATACCATGTAGGAGCCAAGAGATGGAAGTAAAAGCCATCCAGAGGGAACCCGAGAAGGATCCAGTTGCAGGGTGCTTCATGTTAGAAGACACTACGTACGAGTGCTAGTATGGGTTTACAAATCCATGATGGTTTCAAGAACCATTTCCAATGATAGGAAGTCAAGAAAATAGTTGGAACCCGAGCATCAATGCAGCGATAGTCATCTTTGAACATGATTGAGAACTCCAAGTGCATAGTTTGTGGTTTATGGAACCACCAAGTGGAATCAACTAGCATTCTGCAAAGGAACTAGTGAAGACTGGTATATGGTGAGCTCAACATGTGGAAATAGGAGAAGGGTGGTGAACATTTTATTATGTTTGTGTGGAAATAGAAATTGACCAGTATGTAAACTAGTTTTTCAAGAACCGTGATACCAATCTTTTATTGGTTTAGTATCACAAATTGGCTTTAGAGAGTTATGAGTTTGTTATGCCACATGGGGGGCCAAAAGATAAGGCTTTTATGACTACTTGGAAAAGAGCAATGAATGCTCTATATGCAGAGAGTTTAATAATTACAAGGACATTTATCAAGGAGCCATGAGTTTTCCATTGGAAGAAAAAAAATATGGAAGGCTACTATGGAATGTGTCGAAGGTAATAGTGATTGCATATTGCAAATTTTTTGAGCCTCTGAGAGGTGTGACAATTAAGGATGAAAGTATAAGATGCTAACTCTTGGGATATAATGGAGAGAGTTTAGTGGTATTAGTAGAGTATATGGTTTTCCTCTGCATCAATACACTTTACTAGCTCAGTGTAAACTGTAATGCTTTATTAACTAACCACACTGCTTTGTAACAATTTGCTTCTGACTTCATAACAGATTAATGCAACATAATCAAGTCAACAATATGAAGTCATAGACTCATCAATAAGTTACTAAGAGTATTCCTTATCCTCATCTATAATATCCATCTTCCTCAATGTAGATATCTTTGTTCTTCATCTTTTCTCCTTCTTTATAGATCTTTAGATATTTGCAACTACCATGATAAGTACTATCAAAACTAGTTGACATCAATGACAACATAACCATTGATTCAATTATCCTACATAACAACTCAGTGCTCGGTGATCTCTAATTACTTGTAGTTCTTCAATCAGGTTCTTAATCAGTTCTAGTTCATCATTTTTTACCTAAAGGGTCTTACACTCAGGACAAATATTGTGTTATTCTCTTATATGTTGATCCTGTCTCTATTTCTTTACTTTAATTTTTTTATTTTAGTTATATTGTTGTATTTAACTTTAAATTAATCTATTGTTTTTATTATCACTGATTAATTTAAATTCAACTAAAACAATATAACTTAAATAAGAAAATTGAAATAAAGAGATAGAGACAAGATAAACATATAAGAGAATAACTCAATATATGTCCTATGTGGAAAACCCTTGAGGTAAGAAACCACTTGAAATACCTTTGTAGATTAATATAAAATGATAAACATATATTTGTTAGAATTATTTATAAAAATAGAGAGGGTGGGATAATCATTTGTTCTCAGTTCAAGATGTACCAATTGAACTTTATAGCACTTCAACAATCTTAGATCTAATCATCAATTTAGGTCGGTCTCTATAACATATATCAGAAACATATAACATTCAATTCACTATCCAGAAGTAATTAAGTTGCAAAATATAACAACATTCACATCAAAAAAATCACACAAGTATAAAACTAGTATTTATAGTGGAAACCCAACTTAGAAAAAACCACTTTGTAACGTGCTACTGATATTTCACTCTTCTGAAGTGAGCTCTATGAAAAGAGAACCCTGTTAAAGGCTTACAAGCACACTACTAATTGTGACCCTGTTAAAGGAGTTAAACACTTTGTCAAAACTGGCCTAGTTAAAGGATTTAAGAACATTCGATTAGAATGCCACCTTGATTAAAGGATTTATACAATGACTGTTAGGTCAACCTTGATTAAAGGATTTAGAATGATACACCAGTTCAAAAGTAACAGCAATTTCTGATCTTAAAAACATACAACTCACTTTGCAAATATAGATCCACTTCACACATATATGTTGATTTACTGATTGTCCTTCATTTCCATCTCCATCACTGATATGTTGAGAATTCACTTCAAGCAATCACAACTTTGTTCAACTCCTTCACAATTTCACCTTTATCCTTCTTCTTACACTTATTAGTCAATAACATCAATAACTTCAGCCCATGTTGTAACCTCACAATTAGGTTTTCCTTTATACCTCTTCAATTAGACAAATCCATCTTTTGCCACTTAATCTGCTTCGTAGATCTTAGGTTGAGGTTAGATTCATCGAATCCTTCTATCATTATGTTCTTCATCCTTCCTTCTAGACACATCTTCAAACTTCTCTTTGAATCCATAATAAAATGATTTACCATGAATTAAATACTCCATAAAATTCATTAATAAAGTCAACATGATTTACATATCCTGAGAAATCAACTATGTCAGCTAGAAATCTCAATTATTTTTCCAAATGTAAATTAATGACATTGGTTCAATACTGTGTTCTTCTCATCACTCATCATTGCATGTCTCGGTCATCTCTACAAATTGTCTTCCTTGGCAAACATTGTCTTTGATTGGTAATTTCCTATCGCTTGGCATAAACTAATGTTCGGTCAACACTAAATTTACTCAGCATATACTAGCACTCGGTCGATACTTACATGACTCAGCTTAAATTAGATTTCTTTACTTTTTCTCGGTTAAGCCTACCTCTTCAGTCTTTCTTCTTACTTGGATAAATAATATATTATCTTATCAATGTGCCAACTAATCAAATACCCATAGAAGTATCAAATAACTCAACCTTTCCTTAGGTTCTCTTGTTATCTCCTTTCCCTAATCCTCTTCATCAATCAATAGATATGGTACTATCCTAGATAGAAACTTTCTTACTAGTTAAGGTTTGCATAAATGCCAATATAACAATTATTTCAATTGTAGTTTCTAACAATATCCCTCTTTGGCATGATTTACCAAACAACCCAAAAAAAAACTCTGTGCATCAGACTTTTATAATATCATTTGCCTTGCCTGATCACATACACAGTTAATCCTTTTAAATCTTTTATGTATCTCTCTGTGTTTTCATCTAAATCTCTCCCTCTTTAACAACAATGCCAAAGAAGTATCCATGACTTAAAACTTCCATATGTAGATGTCTTCATGTCAATTCAGTATGTTGTATTTCTCCCTCTATCATCTTACTTATGACTGATTATCATCTTTTCTTTACTTCTCACAACTCTAGGAAACTCCTAAAGTGTGACCTTTTCTGTATCAATTTGTTAGATATCCTGTGTAGCACATTTGATGCAGTGCTCCTAGTTGACTAGGAAGCCTCAGTTAGAGAAATCACACCTAGTTTATCTCTAAGATATTCATGAGAATCCTTAGGTAAATCTTTTGCGAATATGTCTGCTAATTATTCTTTTGTATTGACATATTCCATTCTCACTTCTTTTTCTAGTACCAACTCTCTCAAGTAATGATACTTGATAGCTATATGCTTAGTCTTTGTGTGCATCAATAGATTCTTTGATATATTGATAGCACTTGTGTTATCACAAAAAATAACAATCAGCTCAGTGATTTCATCTTTCAATCCTCTTAACAATTGCTTGATCCACACTAAATTTGAACAATTCACTGCAGCTGCTACATACTCAATTTCTATTGTAGATTGGGAAATGTAGTTCTATTTCTTTCTTGTCCATGAGACTTATCTCTTTCCTAGAAAGAATGCTCCACCACTTGTACTTTTTCTATCATCAACATTTCTAGCCCAATCCACATCAATGTAGACTCCCAGTTCAAAATTTTCAATCTTCTTGTAGTATAATCGATAATCCTTTGTCCCTTTCAGATATATTAGTATTCTCTTCACTTCCATCATACGATTTTCCTTAGGATTGGTATAAAATATTGCCACAATCCCAACTGCTAGGGAAATATATGGTCTGATGTGGACAACATATTGTATCTTTCCAATCATAGATCTATACAAGGTTTGATTCATTTCAGTAGTATCATTAGTTTTTTATAGTTTCTATCCAGTAGCCATAGGAGTGCTTACTAGCTTGGAATCCTCCATACAAAAAGTTTTCAGTATCTCTTTAACATATTTAGATTGAGTAATAAAGATACCTTTCTCCATCTGATAAACTTGTAAACCAACAAAGAGTTTTATCTCACCAAACATAGACATTTCAAACCTAGTTTGCATCTCATTTGAAAATTTCTAGCATCTGGCATCTTGTCCTTGAAATATGATATCATCAACAAAAATTTTAGCTAACAAAATCCCTTTACCTTGTTTAGTTTTCATATACAAATTGTTGTTGTCATTTGTTCTTGCAAATCCAATCTTTATCAAATAATTGTGCAGTCCCTCATACAATGCTTTGGGGGCTTGTTTCAATCCATACAACACCTTGTTCAACTTACAAACCATATTTTTCTTGCTCGGGTCAACAAATCCTTCAAGTTGTTCAATGTATACTTCTTCTTCTAATATACCATTCAAAAATGTAGATTTGACATCCATTTGATATACTTTGAAATATTTATATGCAGCATATGCAAGTAGAGTCATCAATGCTTCTAATCTTGCTACAGGGGAAAATGTTTCCCCATAGTCTATTCCTTCTTGTTTTGCATAACCCTTGTATACCACTCTTTCCTTGTTTCTTGTGACTTGTCCATGTTCATTTAGCTTGTTTCTGAATACCCATTTTGTTCCAATAACATTCTTATCTTCTAGTCTCAGCACCAAAGTCTAGGTATCATTCTTTTCTATCTGATCAATTTCTTCATTCATAGATTGAATCCAATCATCATTCTCTAAAGCATCTTTTACTTTCTTAGGCTAAAACTCACATAGTAAATATGTAGGGTCTTTCAATTTACTTCTCATCAAGATTCCAGATTCTTTATCTCCAAAGATTTTCTCAGGCTTATGATGTCTTCTTACATACTGTGCCAATGTAGGTTAAGATTTATTTTCTCCTTGATCTTAATATTCAGGTTAACCATGCAAATTATCAGCTTCTTCTTCTAATTTCTCAATAGCATCCTCCTGATGCTCGACAACATCCTCCTGATTCTTGGCATTGCTTATCCGTGACTCTGCATCTGGTTCAAGTGTATTACTTGCCTCTCCTTCTTCCATGTAAATAAAATATCTATAATCTTTAGGTTCTTGTTTTCCCTCTAATTCATTCTTTTCTTAATATTCATAAACTCTAGCATTTGTACTTTCCACAACTTTGTTAGTGTTATAATTCAAACACTTATAAGCTTTTCTCTTAGTGGAATAACCTAGGAATATGCCTTCATCACTTTTTGTATCAAATTTTCCACTCCTATTATCTTTTAGTATATAGCATTTACTCCCAAAGATTCTAAAATACCTCACATTAGGTGCATAACCATGCCATATCTCATAAGTTGTAGCATTTGTACCTTTCTTGATTTGTACTTGGTTTAAGGTATAAACAATTGTACGTACAACTTTACTCCATTATTTTGTGCTACATTCTTTTCAATCATCATTGTTATTGCACAATCCATAATTGATTTGTTTCTTCTCTCTACTATGCCATTTTGTGGAGGTGTTCTTGGTGTAGACATCTATCTCTTGATTCCTTTATCATTGCAAAACAAATTGAACACATTTGATATAAACTCTCCACCTCAGTGAGATCTCAAACATTTCAGGCTTCTACCTATTTCTTTTTCAACTTTCTCCAAATACCACTTAAACAACTGAAATGCATCAAATTTCTCTTTCAAAAACATTATAGTCATCATCCTAGTGTAGTCATCAAAAAATAGAATAAAATAGTTATCACCACAATAACCTTGTACACCCATAGGTCCACAAAGGTTGGTATGAACCAATTCCAAAATATTTTCAAAAGTATATGTCTTTCTCTTAAAACTAGACTTTGTCATTTTTCCCAATTGACATTATTTACACATCACATTATGAAGTTTCTTCAATCTCGAAAAACCTCTAACTTTCTTCTTTTTACTAATATTTACCATTTTGTCAAAATTCACATGACATAGCCTCTTATGCCATAACCATGCATCATCAAATTATGCAAACGAACATGTTTCTTCAAATAGGTCTAGATAGAACAAGTTACCTCTTTCTTGTTCTTTACGTCCAATTAGTTCATATGTGGTATCAAATATTTTAGCCTTCATGTGATCAAATTCCACTTGGTAACCAATACTGTTCAATTGTGCAACACTCAACAAATTATATTTAAGACCTTCAACCCAATAATCATTTTCACATGTGAACTTATTAGTCATATTAATTGATTTTTTACCTCTCACAGAACATGGTGCATCATTACCAAACATAACACTTCTACCTTTCTAATGATCTAGGGTTTCAAATTTACTTTATCACCAGTCATGTGATGTGAGAAAATCCATTTATCACCTTTACTCACTTTTAGTAAATGAATTTTTCTCTTTTCAATTTTATTTCTACACTCTATAACCCACCAAGAAACATTAACTCTTTACTAACAACTGGATTAAAAATGAAATATTTAATCCTCTCAATGATGGTACATATCCCAGTAAAATTTTCAATGAATTTTTTATGAAATGGAATAATGCATTTATGCAATCATCAAACTTTTGACCAGAAAGTTCATAAGGCATAAACAATAAATTTCATCAATATGACATAATTACTGGAAATGGAAGAAATTAAAAGATATGAAGCTCACAGACTTCAATAAATAAACATTACACTAATCTAAGGCACAACTTCAACTAGAATTCAAAGAAAATAAAGATAGTCAACCAAGAAATTTTACTCAATGTAAGATATCCCAACATAGATCCACCCACAAATATAAACCAATAGATTTATATCGATAAGTTTTTTCCATTCATTTATTCAGAAACCTTAATCAAAGTCTTTCTACAAAATCACTAAAAACTTAAACTATTCTATTACTAAGAAAATAAACTACTAACATCCCCTCTAAAAGTTTTTCCCTAGCTTTATATAGTCATCAGTTACAATTTATCAAAAATAATAATGTTCTTTGAAACTCCCAGAGTTTCAGCTCAGAATTGCTTAAGACAACCAAAAATATACTAACAATAGCTTAAAACTTAGGTAACTAAAAACAATGACCCAGAATCTATGGTACATGATTTCTAGATGTGGCTGAGCTGGACACCTTAAATTCAGCTTTGAGAAGACCTGGATGGACGAGCCTGCTTCCACTCTTCATGAGAAAGTGATGCGTTGATGATTGTGGCATGATACAATAGGCTGATGAGAGTGATTCTCTACATGAGAACCTTTTTATCCATCTACATCTAACTCAACCTCAGTCTATGAGAATCCAAGTGATCCATGCAAACAACTAACATAGCTTCAGTATTGGCTACAGAGGTGAGATCTTCATTTGTGAGCTCCTTGCTATCTTTGATTGTTGTTATTCTTTCTTTGAACTCCTAAATTATTTTCTCCACCTTCTTAATATCCGGTCTTCCTTCATTCATAAGAGTGATTCAAGCACCTAAGGTCCTTCTACATTATATCAATCAGTCCTTTTAGGTCATTTAGTTGGCAAGTTACCCCTTCACATCCTTCTTTGATGATTGAATTTTTCCATTCAATTCTTTTAACTGAGATATAAAGGACCTCTTCATTCAGGCCATAAACTGGTTTCTCAATAAGAAACTTGGCCACTCCATAATGATCTATTTCTATTAACTGATCAACTACATTTGTCTATTTCTTCCTTTCCTTTCTACATTCAGCCAATTCAATTAGTATCTCTGAGATGGTTTCAGTCATGACCCCATGACCCTTGATTATTTGAGTAATATAATCACTCCCTCATTGAATAATTCCTGCAACCCACTTTTTGAAAACATCCACCACTAGTTTATTTCTTTGAATTTTGTCCAAGGTTTTGCAAACTTCTAGTGAGCAAGGATGAAATGTATGAGGCACTTTGGGTAATGGAAGTGAACTAGACTCTTGGACTACCTAAATAAATTATGCTAACCTCTAGATGGTAGCCTTCAACTCCTTTTTGTCTCTTTTATCTTTCAAAGTTCTATGCAATATTTTCCATGTGGAAGTTTCAAGATATTTTGCATCTACTGCCCTACTTGCAACTCCTAGATCTATCTTCTCAATAATAAAATCTTTAGTAGAAGCCTTAGAAGCATTTTTTTCAACCTTTGGTTTTGCACGTTCCGCTACCCATTGTCCATTTTTTTCATCAATCTCTATCATTGACTCCATCTTGATCCTCTTAGCTTTGACAGTAGCTCCTAGGCATTTATTGACCATGGCTTCTACTAGAAGAGTTATCGGTAGAACATTTTGTTTCTTACTGATAGAGCTCTCCATCCATCTAAGAGTGGGAGGTGGAGTTTGCAAGGTATCACTCACCACATCTATTGAGGGATTTCCTTAATCCAACTGATTCCCCTTTTGAGTCAATGTGTCTTCACCCAGGCTATTTGGACCAACTTTCTCTAACATATGAGTATCCATTAGATCGAGATCAATCACCTCCTTGTCATCAATTAGCTTATCACTTTCCTTACTTGCTTTGTTTCTGAAGGTTCTTGTCATTGGTCAAGAGAAAGGAGAGGCCTATTTCATAGGGTTAGCTTTGGGATTTTTCTTATTTTTAGCTTTGGATGTACCTGCAAGACAATAATTTTTGTTAGCAAAATCAATAGGCTTGGTTATTGAATCACCGTGTGTTTCTCTTCTTGGATTGTGTCTTCTTGGATCAGGAGGTCTTTTTCTCTTGACCCTTTTCTATGTCCTTTTTATCACATTGAGGGTGTTGATTATTATGGTATCCCTCTAGTCAATACCCCAGTCTATTTTAGGTAATGGTGTGCCCCTAACTTTTCCCTCAAATTGATCATCAATTACCTCTTCATTATTTTCCTCATCTACTACTGTGATATCAATTTGAATATTTAAGTTAACAATCTGACCCAAAGTAAATCTTAACCAACTTCTTCTTACTTCAAAATCATTAGTACAACCCTCCCGATAATCCTCTATTTGGGGAATATGTTGGAATTCAGAAGGTAAATTAAAATGTTGAGCAGCATATCCCCTACTATCAAAATCTTTTCTGAGTTCAAATGTTTTTAAATTAAGTTTCTTTAATTCATGCTCTAGATTTAGGGCATCTGCATAAGTTTTACAAGTATAATACGCTAACTCAACTGGAAAGCTAGACTTAGCTCTTCCCTTCCTTTCTTTGACTCCTTTATGAATATATGCCAGTTGATGGGCCACTTCTGCAATAATCAAGCTATCAAAAGCATACCTAGGCAACTTCAATGGTTAACCTTCAAAACAACCAACTTTGAGATATGTGAACCTTTTGAACTGGATGAAGAAACTTCCATAAGTATTGACAAAGGGTTTAGCCTCTTCAAAAATTCTCTACTCAATATTTCCTTGAAGTTCATAGGTTAATTTCCCAAAGAAAACCCCATTCAATTTTGGAAAACTATCAACATGATATTCCTTCTATAGGTGAGGGTAGTAATTGTTCCCATAATTTCTTTGTGCATGCAAATTTGGCTGAAAATCATCCCCAGGCCTCTATTTTCATCTTGTCTACCATCCCTGAAATTTTCAAGGATTTATCCCCTGTTCTCTAGCCTCTGAAAATTTGTTATCTCCCTAGTTTGTAGTTGAAAATTTTGAAAAAGTAGCCGTTATATCCAAAAAATTCCAAAAAAAGCCCTAAAACCCTTTGGCCTTGTTATAATTTGTAGTTACTTTATTCCAGTCACTTAAGTCATCCAATTTGCACGTGCCTTTATAAATCCTTCAGTCGCCAAGTCTCCGATTCCTAGCGGTTAACCCTAAACACTCAGCGATCCTGCGAGCAATTACCATTTAAGTTGGCAGTCTTAGTTCAAGCGGCCATGTCAAGATTCTTAATCTAAGGTTGTCGCATGATCTCATAGGGTCGGAAGATTCCTTGAGATCTTGCGATGATTATCAATTTCTTCTGCCTGTAGAGCCCAATGTGTCAATGGGATTGGTGCCACCTCATCTTATTTGGCAACTCTTGATTCATCAACGGTGTCTGATTCAGCAACTTGATAGTGGGGCCATCTTCTTTGGTGGGTTAAGTCCTGATTTAATCTTGTGGCTATCGTTATACCGAGGGCTCAAGATGCATGTGTTTTATCATGGTGGTATAGCGATAGCCATAGATCTTACTTTATCACATGGCTTCTATCAGTGGGTCCTATGTCAGAGACAAATGCTACATGGATCCATTTTGGTAGCTTGTGATTGGCTGAGGTCAAATACAGGTGGAAATGTGTTAGTGGGACCGGCCCCTTTTGGCAGTTAGAGGCTCTGACATCTGCAGAGGATCAATGACCGATGTGTGTTCTCAAGGGTTTGTGTTAGGGCTCGCGATCTTATGACAACCACCGATCTTGGGTTGTGTTAGAGCTTCCTTCTGTGGGTCCTTATATGCTAACATGCTTGGATTGGATTGGTCCATGTGGTGATGACTAGATTTTCCATGGGTCCATTTTTCAGAGGGGTCCTAGTCTATAAGGATCTACGGCTGGCGTAAAAGTAGAAAGAATATTTTGTATCCATGAGATCTTGCGCTAGCTATTAGATCAGAATCTTGTTTGAGTGGGGTCCGTGTCAGAGGGACTTGCTAAGGTGTGTGCCTACAAAGTGGTTAGAGTGAATGAAAGATTGCCAAGTGGAAAGTCTTGCCCCAGGTTTGATAGAGTATTTGGTGGTCCTGATGAGTTTGACATGTTTGCTCATTCATGAAATTATTTGGTAGTGCTCCAAACAACTTAGCAATTTAGCAAACACTTTGTTCACTGAATCTATAAATATACTGGTGAAGGTGGAAAGGATTTTGAAACTTAGAGGAAGTCTTCAATCACGTAGTCACTAAATGACTTAAAGGAGAGAGGCTCGAGGTGGGTCCAAATATGTTGACATGCAAAAAGGCTCGATTCTCATTGGTCCAAACATGCCAAGATGGATTTTTGATTGTTCAAAGGGTTTTATAAACTATTGCTGGGTCAATCTGAGCTGCTCATTTACTGGGAAAGAGGAAATATCAATGGACATGTTTTAAAATGACCAGTTAGCCATTGGTTTTTCAAAAATTCAAATGTGCTGAGAGGGTTTTTGCTAGTTTCCAATTTGTAGACCACGAGCGCCGAGGTAGCTCAATAAATTTATGTCTTGAGGACATTTGTAGTTAAGGAAGATGATGCGAGAGGTCTGGGCGGCTGTCTTGGGTCAATTCTTATCCTAGAAAAGTACCAACCAGTGCATTCATGGTGGGACTTTTGTGCAGGAAAGAAGATAAATCTAGGTTGTTTGTCTGCATGTTGATGTAGTACGGGGATTGACACTCAGTGATGAATATCTAATCGGTTGAGATATTTGTAGGAGACACATTTATGATCAGAAATGACAAACTTAGGGTTTGAATATCTTATGTAAAATCTTGTAACCCTAGTTAGGTTTTGACTCTGGCCTGCATGCAAGTGTATGTATATATTGTTTTAGAGCTTTTAGGAGCTCAAGAGTTGGACAATTTGTAGAAGAAAATTCATCTTTTCTTAAAGTCCATCTATGGTATCATTTCTACCCTCTGGCTTATACAGTTGTATTTCTCCCATTGATGATTAAAATATTGCAGAGGTATTTTGTGACAATCCTTCATGTCCCTATGCTTCCTTGTTTGGATTATCTCTTATTGGATCAAAGTATATGCATGTTTTCAGTGATTATTTTAGGGTTCCTGATCCCTCTTTCTTTCTGCAATTTTGTGTGTTACTGTGTTTCATCTAATTTAGATGTTCTTGTGGGTATACCTCAGCCCCCTTAATAGTCTTGTCTCAATCCTACACTGAGTTGTAGAAGTGAATGTTTATTTGCAGGTCATAAGTTGTGCCTTATTCTCAAGCCCTCTTATGAAATATTTATGCAAGCCTATTCAGTAAGTTGTGACCTACTAGACTTGAGCTCTTCATTGATTTCATTCCTACATACTGAGATCCATACCCTAGTTTTGGTGCATCACCGAGTAGGTAGTTTGGTTTCAAGTCATTTCCCTTACAAGCATTCCTTCTATCCCTTTCCCTCCAAAAGTTTTACTTTCATGTCTAAAAGCAAATTAGGGTGATTATCCAAGAGGAACTAGCCTAGAACCTAGAGGTTTCATCTCAGTTATCAAAGGTCCCACAACCTGGAGAAGATTCCCATGTTATACTGAGTTATCAAGACTAAGAGAGCTTGAGACAAAGGCGCAAACTTAATGTATAACAATTCTGGCATGCCCGGTGGGACCACAAGATGTTCATTGTTTGAAGGTTATGCTATCTCTGATATACAAATTGCATAAAATAGGCTTTTAGAATTCATTCTATCAAGTATATCTGGTGACTCCACTGTTCAAAGATAAGAGGCTACCTTGTTCAAAGTTTTATGAGAAAGATTGAGACTAGAAGCTCAAAGCCTGCCCAATTTTTAGAGTTACCCTCAAGGAGAAGTCACAAAGGCAGGTCAACTCAAAGAACATCTTCTGCAAGAAGAATTCAATCAACACCCCTTGATACATCAGAAAGGAGACCTTTTCCTTTTCATTCCAGAAGAAGAGGGAGATCTCTAACCAAAGATCTAGAAGAAGATTCAAATCCAACAATAGATACAGCTCATATAGTTGTCAATCTTCAGATTCCAACTCCTACAATGGCAAGACAGTGTAATACCCCAAAAATGGGCTATAAGTTCATTCATCTTCTATATCAACATATCGAACAAAATCGACATGAAAGTCCTAAACTAAGGCACATTTGCACATCATCGAATCCTAATTGATTATCTTAAATTGAGCATCAGGGAATATTCCTAGCAATATTCCTAATTATCTTAATTATCTTTAATTTAATGATTATTTGGCGATAAATCACATTTATCCTAAGTTTGATTAATTGAATATTTTCATATTTAATTAATTAGATTTAATATCTTGCCACTTAATTATGTAATTAAATTTAATTCTATCTATTATTAATTGTATTATTTAATTTTGACAATAAATCCAATATCCTATGAATACTTGATTAAATTTTTATTTAATTAATTAAAGCAAGTTGTCATTATTTAATAATATAGTTTTTAATAAAAGTTTGATTAGATAATTGATTAACCCATAAATCAATTATTTATTTTCAAAAATCAGTTAAGTTGAGCATAAATCACTTTATTTATTTAATTAATTCATAAATAAAAACATGCACAATCATAAAAGTAGACAACTATCAATTATCAATTAAAGTTAAACTCTATTTTGAGTTAAAACTTAGCTTTTGCATGTTTTTGTGAATTAAATTATCTTTATTATCAGGTAACTCAAAAATCAAGCTGAGTTAATCTGAGTGATTTATGGCTTTTTTCCATGCACCTCCAAAGCCCTGAATTTCTATAAAATCAAGGCTCAGCTCTTCATAATTCATCTCTCTCAAATCCATAAATTTGCATTCTCACGCTGTCGAATTGGAGTCTGAAGAATCATCTTTGTGAATCCAAGCTATGGTGAGATCTTTCTAGTTTTGAGCATGGCATATCATTTAGCATAGATTCATATCATTGTTAGATCAATTTCCATATTAGCATAGATTCATATCAGTTTTTCATTATTATTGCATAGAAAATACCAAAAAAAATAGATTACTTTGCATTCATATTTCATATCAGTTTTGCATTCGAATCCTTCATTTAGGTGTTGTCTAGGTCACTGATCTCGATAACAATCTGAGAACATCAGACTTGCACCTTCTAGAAGGCAGTAAATTGCTTGGTTAGATTAGATTTCAATTATTACAAGATTTTGTTTTTGCTAACCTCTAATGTTTTACTAAAGTGTTGTGTCTACAGATCAGGTACAATTTTTTTTGGCACTTTTTCTATTAAAGCTATCTGTACAGTGCAATTTTTAATTTTGGTCCATACAGTGTCGTACGAGTTTTTTGAATTGTCCTACGAGTTTTTTGGATTGTCATTTCATCGGACACCCAGTGTCATCTGGGAGCATACCCACTATCGTACGATAATTGATCGTGTATCATTTCATCAGGCACCCACTGTCGTTTGGAAGTTGGATTATCATTTCATCAGACACCCAGTGTCATATGAGTTTTTCAGACTGTCATTTCATCAGACACCCAGTGTCATCTGGGAGCATACCCACTGTCGTATGATAGTTGACCGAGTATTGTTTCATTAGGCACCCACTGTCATTTGGAAGCTAGATTATCATTTCATCAGACACCCAGTGTCATATGAGTTTCCAAACTATTGTCTGGGAGCATACCCACTGTCGTACAAGTTTCTTACTGTCATTTGGTAATAGACCCACTATCATACAAGTTTAGGCATCAGATTTCAATTGTCATTTCATTTTTGCAGGAAGTTTGTCAAATTTGATTTTCTGATTTTGACTAACAGCTAATCTTGACAGTTGGAATTCTCTATTTTTGATTGACTCTTGCTAGTTTTGATTGAAAAAATCATAAAGTTTGCTAAAATCAGGTAAAAATCTACTAAGCGCATTGCGAGGATCTCAGGTATTCCACTTGTGCTGATAATATTTTGATTTGGGCTTAAAATAAATCTCTCGTGTGTCTAGCTTGGGTGATTCTTTTCATGCTTTTGTTTTACAAACTTGCATAATTGATATTAGGTTGTGACACCTTAAGTATTTATTAGCAGTCTTAGATTACTTATGATTGATCTTGATTGCTATCTTGGGTTATTGGACTTGCTAATTCACCGGCCCCTCATTCCGCCTCGTGGTTGCAATCTCAGTGCCATAAAGGGGAGGGGTCTACAGGAGAGAAGCGTTAATTGTTCCACTAGGCAACCCTTTTGTGCTTTTAGGAACTCACTTGTTTTCTAAGTTGGGGACTCATTTTTAGCTTGTGTGAGGTGTTAAGTGTTCCACCTTGTGGACTCATCTCATATTCACTTTAAGCATTAAGTGTTCCTCTTTCTACTTTTTGGGTACTTTTGGTAGATTTGCTTTTGGAAACATACATCTATGCTCACATAGTAATTAGGCCCTATGAATACTATTCATGATTCTTGAGAGATTGGATTCCTAGTGAAATCCTTCTTGACGATAGAATCCTTGTAGGTAGGGATGATACTTAGTGCGTTTCACATTCAACTTGGTTACTGTGTCTTCTCTTATTGATCGATACATTCTCTCCCAGGAGAGGTTGATAGATCATGTGGGGTTGACATCATGAGCTTTGGTGAATCAAACTTGGTTTGTGCATCTTCTCTTATTGATTGATACATTGTCTCTCCGAAGAGGTTGATAGATCATGTGGGGTTGATATCATAGACCTTGGTGAAGCAAAACTTTGTCTTAGCGTGTCAGATTAATCTGCTTGCTTTGTTTGAGTTAAAAGTGAAGAGGCATCAAAACCTTGGATCTGGAGCTAAGTCCCCTTGTGTATACTACTGTGAGTCACCTTTAGAGAGGGTTAACTATAGCAGACAATCCCTTCACAGGGAAAACTATGTTGATGGAACCTCAAGTGGCAATAGCCATTTTCATCATGGTAGTGATAGCCGCTATATAAATGTCCTTGTGGAAGAAATCTCCATGGGTATGGTTCATTATTGGGTTTCCGGATCTCCCTAGCAGAGCCTGAAGATTAAGTTCTCAAACTGTGTCAAAACCCTGGTGCACTAGGATTGGAGTTCACCCCTTTGGATCATAAAAGTTACAAAGTCAAACCATTACTAAAAACCCTAGCGAGGCCAAATTTTCATTTTATAGGGTATATGTACATTATTGCAAAACATTTTTGGAACATACACAATTAGCACTTCTGAGGATTAGAACAAATAAGTCACTTGATTGGTCATGTGCAAGGTTGCTTTTACCCTTGTTCATTGTTTTCAGACATGGTTGAAATCATGTGCTTGTTGTTTTGCATGGTTGTTTATCTATCTGGTTACTTAAAATGAACAAATATGTTACAATCCTCAAATCTAGACATTGAAATTTGCAAACAATCCGAATTTGTAAACTCAAAATTTTGCAAAAATTGATGTAAAATCCTTTCTGGAGTCAAAAATCATTTCAAGAAGTCAAAAGTCATACAAATTTTTCCAAGTGTCATTTCATTACAACCCATCTGTTATATGATTGAGTACCTAGTGTCGTACAAGTTTCCATGCAAGCAAATTCTCAAAGTCAAAATCTTGCAACTCTCGTATGAGATTCCCAACTGTCGTTTCATTGATACCCAACTGTCGTATGATAACCAACCCAGTGTTGTACGAGTTTTGATGCTAGAAAATTCTAAGAGTCAAAATATTGCTTGCAATTTTCATGCGAGTTTTTCAACTATCATTTCATTGCCTACCCACTGTCATACGAGTCTGCAGAGTGTCATTTGGAAAAATTTAGAAAAAGTGTCAGAAAGTTGTCAGAATTGCCAGATACCCAGCTTTTTTAGCCTAGTTCCAGAATCTATCATACAAGTCACTATGTCAAGAATAGAGTAGTAGCCATTTATAATCAATACACATGTCTCAAAGAATCAGTACACATGAGGAAGAAATTTTAATCACCACTATGATGAAGCAGCTACAAGCTATGCAAGTTGAACTTAACAATCTTAAGAAAGAAAAGGAACCTAAAGAGTTCTCCATGGAATCTCTATACTCTTTTCCATTTGATAAAGACTTGTACATGTCACCATGCCCCCAAAAAGAATTTGAGCAATGTGATAACCCTTATGATACCTCTTCCATGGAGAGTGACACATCCAGCTTTGGAGACTATGATGACTATGATGACAGACAATGTAATGATACCTATGACACCTCTGTTTCTAAGAGCCCTCCTCGTCATGTGTTCCTACTTACTACAAATGGGCTGTCACATTGGATAGATCATGATGGTGATCCATATGATTCTAATTTTGAAAGAGACTTTGATGGCTTTTGTGGACAATATCTAGATGATACATCTACTCCTATTGAGGAAATTAAAATGTACCATGCTGATTTGAAGCATCAATATTATAAGAATCCTTCTCCTAAGGACTCTCCTATTGAAAATAAAGATTATCCTCTCAAGAAAGATCATGTCAATGTTGGACCTTTGTCTTGTGATGGTTCCCTTCCATCCCCTACTTCCTCCAAAACCCATACATTTCCTAAAGCTTCCGAGTCTTTCAAATCCTTCACAGAACCTTCATCCAACGAAAGTCCTGATACTTTTCATACGATTCCCTATAGCTATCCTCTAGGGCTACCTCTTAAAGAAACTCAAGATAACCTTCACTTGGCTGCAAATACTTTAAATAATGATAAACCTAAAGAGCCTTAGCCTTCATATGCTATAATCCCTACTTTAGCTGGTCCTTCACCATCTTTTCAATAGCCTTCCATATAATCCCAACATGCTTCCTTGTCCTTAGAAATGGCTCCATGTCAAGAGGACTCTAAAAATGATAAAGAAAAGAAGATAAAAAAAGATCAAGATCAAGAAACCTCCATGTCATCGACTCCTTTTCATGATGTCTCTTATCCACCTCAGGGTTCTTTTGATCCTGCACACCCTTTTTCATGCATTCCACCATGTCTTAAGTCTTCTCCTAAGAAAGATCAAACTACTACTTACACTATTGAGCTTATTGACAATCAAAATAACCTTACTACACTTGCACTTTCCAAAGATGATACTTCCATTAAGGTTGTTAAAAATGGTGTTATTACTTCCAATGTTAAGCCTATTGAAAATCAAGAGAAAAATTATGCGCTTATGGTATCCAAAGATCCTTGTCAAGATCAAAGTCTTCCATCTTCTTATTCTACCACTCCATGTTTGTTTCCACTTTCCACTCTTCCTAAGTCTTTGCAAGCTTTGAACAATCCTATCAAAGAAGGTGCTCATATTCAAGATGTCCATGATTCTATTGAAAATTATAAAGCTCACTCTAAAGATGCTGATATCCTTGGTTGTCATATAGATGCTGATGAACTTATTGATTATCCTTTTGCATCTTCCACTTCCATCCTTGGACCTCTTCCACCACTACTAAGGGCTTCACGCCTTCCTTCCATCTTGGGTCCTTATGTCCCTTCACTTTCCCCTTCTAACTCTCCTAATTCACCATCCATCTTAGGTCCTTACATCCCTCCATCTCCCATCTTTCCTCAAGATCAACATAGATGCATACCCTTGAATCTTTTTCATCCACCCACCCATATAAACTAGTCATATCCTCCCTCTTCCACAAGTCCCAAGTCTTTTGGAAGTAACTTGAATTTTCAATATAAGAAAAAGAAGCAATACAAGAATTCTTCAAAAAAAGAAGATCACCATGTCTCCTCTAATAGACATGGAAACATAAAGTCAAAAAAGATATCTAAGAAAAAAACTACAAGACAAGTATGGGTTCCAAAATCCATCATTGAAGATATTCTCTCTAGATCATCAAAAGGAAATAAAAAGCCTACGGCTATATGGATTCCAAAGTCTCTCTTGAAAGAGTCTGGTGTTGAGCAAAAAGTGAAATTGGCATTCAAGCTTCCAAAGGCTTCCACTTCATTTCCCTCCAAAAATATTCTTCCATTCCATGCGCCTAAACCACAACCTCTACTATCCATTCACCATATTCCTTCACGTATTCCTTCATTCACATTTTCTCTATCCTCTTGCCACCCTTCAAGGCATGTGTTGATGTTGATCTTTCCTTCCTTTCCATCTACCCTTTCACAGTCCTTCCATTCATTATCCTTCTACCTCCTATCTTTTTTTTCTCACTTGCCTATTCCTCCTATCTTCCAACCTCACTCACTTTACATAAAACCTTATCCTCCATTTTCCTCTTCCATCTTCCTTTCCCTATCAACATCTTTGAGCATATCATTTTGAATCTTTGACATATCATAGTTTATCCTTTCAAGGAGCATTATTTAAAAAGCTTGCCTTCTTCCAGAAAAATAAAATAAAATAAAATAAAATAAAATAAAATTGAAAATGTGCCTTGGTGAAAACTTGGAAATAGGCACCTTGGTAGCAAAAGTAAAGAGAAATAAATTCATACTATGGTGAAAACCACTTCCTTGTGGTTCCTTGGATAAGTACCATGATGAAACCTGACAATCAAGCGTCATGCATAGTTCTTCTACATATTTCATCCATTTCATCTTCTCTCTTTGATCTTGACAATGTTGATCTATACACGAACATTTGGCTATCTTGTGAGCTATTTTATGATGATCTTGCTTTCATTCCTTCCATGTTTAGCCTTCATATCCATCTTCCTCCATTCATTTTTTCCTATCGCTATCCTTTTCCCCTTTGGTCTTGATCTAACAAAAAAAAAAAAAAAGAAAGAGAAACACGGTGCTATGAAGCCTCTTGACATGTCTACTCCTTTGGACTACATCCTTTCCTTCTTTGGCATTATGATTTTGTGACTTATCCTATGCTATCTTTTCATTGCTTGTCCAAATGTGCTTTACATGAAAATTTTTCCCTAGCTTGGGTATTCTTGAGGAGTTTTCCCTTCAGGATTTCTTCCCTTTATTCTCCTTCATTCTCTTATCTTCCATCTCTTCCACCAACTTGTCAATCCCTCTTGTTCTCCACCTTGTTAGACACTGGGACTGCATGATATGATCTTACTTGGGAGTTTGCAATGGAAAAAGATGCTATCAAATATACCAAGTCTCAGAACAAGTATCAGAACCAGTATTAGAACAAGTGTCAGAACTAGTATCAGAACCAGTATCAGAACAAGTATTAGAACTAGTATCAGAACAAGTATCAGAACACCTACTGGGGCTACACCTTACAATTTAGTTTATGGGTCTGAAGTGGTACTGCCTATTGAGGTTGAAATCTCATCACTAAGAATCAAAATGCATGGTCTAGTAACTGATGATGACTACAAAGTGTCTAGGTTGCAAGAACTTGAACTACTAGATGAGCACAGACAAGTAGCGTATGATCATCTTAGAGTATATCAGAAGAGAATGTCTAGAGGCTACAACAAGAAAGTCAAACATAGAGAATTTCAGGTTGGTGATCTAGTCTTGAGAGAAAATCTTAAAAATCAATCCCATCGAGAATGCAAGGGGAAGTTTGAATCCAATTGGTTGGGTCCCTTTGTAATTACTACTACTTTTGGCTCTAGTGCCTATCAACTCTCAACAATTGAAGGAGAACAGCTCCGAGAACCAATCAACATTCTCCATTTGAAGAAATTCTATGCCTAAGGCATTCAGTGCTTGGTAAAATGTCCTGAAAAAATCTTAAAAATTTGAAAAAGTCCTAAAAAAATGAACATCTTGGTGAAAACCTAGCAATAGGCACCTTGATGATTCACAAAAAAATAAAAAAATATCAAAAATTTGAAAAAAAATAGAAAAAAATGAAAAAAAAAAAAATGAGAAAAAAAAAAGTGCCTTGGTGAAAACCTGGAAACAAGCACCTTGGTAGCAAAAATAGAATCTTTGCCAAGATGGTGAAAACCTAGCAAACGGGCACCACTTTTTTCAAAATGCTTCATCTATCAGCACAATCTTGGTCTTTCCCAGCTTTCAGTTTTGCTTTAGTTTATACATATTGTTGGAAACAATTGTCTGAAGGAAATTGCTACTCAAATTATGTATTCTCTTTGATGTCACACAATGTCATAGTCCATAGCAATCAGTTACTACCGAGCTCAGTCGGTCTACCAGATAGGAATATTAGTGCTTACCGAGTCCACTCGGTTATCAAAGAAAAGTTAGTGTTTACCGAGTTCAGTCGGTTATCAAAGAAAACTTAGTATTTACCGAGTTCAGTCGGTTGTCGAAGAAAAGTTAGTATTTACCGCATTCAGTCGGTTGTCGAAGAAAAGTTAGTATTTACCGAGTTCAGTAGGTTTTTGAAGAAAAGTTAGTGTTTACCGAGTTTAGTCGGTTATTGAAGGTAAAGGATTGTCGGTGTTTACCGAGTTCCCTCGGTCTCTGAAAGATTATAGAAAGTTATGGTCACCGAGCACTGTCGGCCCTTGAAGGATTTTTGCAAATAGAGTTTGCTTAATTCAGCCGACTGTTATACTAAATAATGTCGATTTGACAAATCTTAAATCATATAAATAAAAGGTCAAATGTGAAAAAATAAACAAGAAAATATAGCAGAAGATTTATAGAAGAAAGACAGGAAAGGTGTGTACGAATTTGTGAAGGATGTTCAGATATCCTTAAGGTCCAGCACAGATTTATTCAATCAGGAAGGATCACACATATGTAGAACAGATATCTGTAATCAGCAAGGTAGTTGCATTATTATACAGGTCATTTTTCATTGTTACCTTCTTATCATTGTAACAGTGAATTCTAAATCTCTTGACCAAGTTGGTTTAACAACCATATTGTAAATCCTCTAACAAGGTGAAAATTCCATTGAATTGTTTTCAAGACCTCTTACCAGGCCACTCCTAGCAGGGTGTTTTAAATCCTCTAACAAGGTCACACCTAACAGTGTGTTTTGTAACCTTTTACCGGGTTGGCTTCTAACCGGGCATCACTTCAGAAAAGTGAAAATCAGTATCTAGATACATTGGTGGTTTTTCCCATATTGGGTTTCCACATTAAATCTTGTGTCTCTTGTGTTCTTAATTGCTATCTTAATCATACACTAGTGCTGATGAATATCTAAAAGATAATTTTGCTAATACTTTCTGCATCTTCAAAGTTACTGCAATCTATTTATCGAGTGCTAAAATAGATAACATTGTTAAGATATCCTAAGGGATCTGGAAAGAATTAATTGTGAAGTGTTTTATGGTTGACTGATTCACCCCCCCCTCTCAGTCACTTCATCCATATTCCATCAATTGGTATCAGAGCTTTTGGTGGTTGCAAGAAGGGTTTCAAGGACCTAAGCTAAAGATCAGGATGTCTTACAAGAGGGAAATTCCAAAGCTCAACAAAGATAACTTTTCAGCATGGCAAGGTCTCATGCGACTTCATCTGGCTTCCATTGGTGATTCAAGGTGCAAATACATTGATGAAGAATACACAATTCCTAATGGCATATTAACTGTTGAAGACATTGCAGATAAAAAGACTCACAACACCATGATGATAGACATTGCATCTGCTCTCAGCTATGAAGAATTTGATGATATTAAAGACTGCACTACTGCATATGAAATGTGGATGGCACTGAATAAAATATATGGTGGTGATGCAAATGTGAAAAGAGCCAAAGCAGAAAGCCTAAGAGGACAGTTTGACAAGATGAATATGAAGGAAGATGAAAACATTGCAAAATATGTTGAAAGAATCAAAGCAAGTGTAAGTGCAATTAGAGCTTCTGGAGGAACAATCTCAGATGAAACTGTTATAAGTAAGGTACTCAGAACATTACTCCCTATCTATGCAATAAGAGTATCAGCTATTCAAGAAAGAAGATGTGAAACAAACCACAATATAACTTTGGATGCTTTAGTTGGAAGATTGACAGCTTTTGAATTAGACAACTATGATAACTATGTTCCAAATTCCAAAAATATTGAATCAGCATTTGAGACCAAGGTTTCACTAAAGAAGAACAAGAAAATTAAAGAAGTTCAGTTAGAAAGTGAAGAAGTATCAGAAGAAAGTTCTGATAGTGATCTTGAAATTGTAGAAGCATTACTTGCAAAGAAGTACTCTAGAGGGAAAGGTAAATATAAAGGTAAAACTCCTTTAATCTATTTTTCATGTGAAGAAATTGGACATATTGCAGCTAGGTCCCCAAACAAGCAAGTCAAGGAAGAGAAGAGAAGTCACAAGTACTATGGCAAAAAGAATTTCAAATCATACAAGGATAAAGGTAAGAAAACATGTTTTATGGCTAAAGATTCTGATGATAGTGAAGAAGAAATTGTCTTTATTGCTATAAAAGATGAATCTGATGATAATGAAGATAAAATGGCACTTATTTCTCATATAAGAAAAGATGATATATGAATAATAGACAGTGGATGTTCACACCACATGATTGGTGACAAGACAAAATTTGAATATCTAGAAGATTGTGATAGTGGTAATGTAAGATTTGGAAACAATGAACCTTGTTGTATAAAAGGAAAAGGAAGAATCTCATTAACCAAAGAACTCATATGTGGTAATGCTTATTGGGTTGAAGGACTAAAACATAATCTTCTAAGTGTAGCACAGCTAATCAACACTGGTTTCAAGGTTGAATTCATGAATGGTCAAGCAAGACTGCTGGATGGAAAAGGAAAACTCATTGGATCAGGCAAACAAACAAAAGGTAACTTATTTTATCTTGATCTCAGTGAATATTCATGCTTTATTGCTCAAATAGAAGAAAGTTGGCTATGGCACAAAAGGTTATGTTATGTGAATTTTGATAACATGATAAAAATAAACAAATTCAAGAAGGTTAGAGGCATTCCTACTTTGAAGAAACCTGATACTGGTCTATGTAAGAATTGTCAGATTGGCAAAATGAGTAAAACTAGTTTCAAGAGAAAGAACTATCAGTCTAAAGAAATTTTGGAAATTGTGCATTCTAATTTATGTGGACCTATTGGAATACAAAGCTATACTGGAGATAAATTCTTTATTCTTTTCGTTGATGATTATTCTAGAATGATGACTGTTATCTATTTAAGAGAGAAATCAGAAGCATTTGAAAAGTTCAAATGGTACTTAGCAAGAGTGGAAAAGGAAATAGGGAAAAGATTGAAATGCTTAAGATCAGACAGAGGTGGTGAATTCATCTCCCATGATTTTAACAACTTTTGCATTGAAAGAGGAATCAAAAGACAGGTATCAACTCCTAGAACTCCTAAGTAGAATGGAATAGCAGAAAGAAGAAACAGATCTATTATGGATTGTGCAAGGACTCTAATGATAGAAAAGAACATTGCTATAAAGTACTGGAAGGAAGCTATCAGCACTGCAGTTCATACCTTGAACCGAGTACAATTGAAGAAAGACACATTCAAAACTCCTTATGAATTATGGTATGGCTATAAACCCAATGTAAGTTACATGAAAATATTTGGTAGCAAGTGTTATATCTTAAAAGAATCCAGAAAAAATAAATTTGATGTGAAAAGTGATGAAGGAATATTCCTAGGATATTCTAGCAAAAGAAAGGCATACAAATGTCTGAACTTATCTACTCACAAAGTCATAGAAAGTATACATGTAAAATTTGATGAGTTTGCAGAAAAGACTGAAGAAGAAAGCAAAAGGGAACCTGAGAACTACAGAAGATTCATTTACATTGAACCTAAAACATTGGCAAACACTACTATCAATAAGGAAACTATATCTACCGAGCCGAGCACAGTTACTGAGTCACAAACTGAGTCACAGGAAGAAGTTCAAACTGAGTCACAGGAAGGAATTCAGACCGAGTCTCAGCCTGAAGTTACCGAGAAAATATCTACCAAGCCTGAGCAACCTGAAGAAGAGATCCTAGAAGACAACAGCTGGAATCATTCAAAAAGCATGGAACCTATACTAGCCAAATATGTCAGAAGACATCATACACCAGATCAAATCATTGGAAACAAATCAGATGGTACTATGACAAGAAGCAAGCTAAAAGGTACATGTCGGCTTACTAATTTTGAACCTAGAAATATCAAAGATGCATTGGAAAATGAAAGTTGGATTGAAGCAATGAATGAAGAATTAGAACAAATACAAAAGAACAAAACTTGGACTCTTGTACCTAGACCTAAAGATAAGAATGTAATTGGAACAAAATGGGTATTCAGGAATAAGCTGAATGAAGATGGTCAAGTATCTAGAAACAAAGCTAGACTGGTATGTAAAGGTTATTCTCAAGAAGAAGGTATAGATTATGGAGAAACTTTCGCTCCTGTTGCAAGATTAGAAGGTGTAAGAACTCTACTTGCTTATGCAGCACACAAAGGATTTAAGGTATATCAGATGGATATAAAATCTGCATTTCTCAATGGAATTCTTGATGAAGAAGTCTACATTGAACAACCTGAAGGTTTTGTTGATCCAGATAAAAAGGACATGGTCTATAGGTTACACAAAGCATTGTATGGTTTGAAACAAGCTCCTAGAGCATGGTATGAAAGACTCCATAACTATTTGATTCAGATTAATTTCAAAAGAGCTAATGATAACAGCAATCTGTATATTAAAGAAGGACCGGATGACAAAATTGTATTGGTAGAAATATTTGTGGATGATACTATATTTACAGGGAATGAGGATCAGTGCAAAGAATTTTCAGAGCAAATGAACAAAGAATTTGAAATGTCTATGTTTGGTTTAATAAAATTCTTTGTTGGTCTTCAAATTCAGTAAAACAGGAATGGTATATACATTACTCAATCAAAATACATTAAGGAAATACTTAAGAAGTTTGGTATGGAAGATTCAAAACCAGTTGGTACACCCATGTGCACTGGACTGAAACTTACCAAAAATGATGATTCAAAAGAAGTTGATCAGACCCTATACCGATCTATGATTGGAAAATTGCAGTATGTAGTACATACAAGACCTGATATTGCCTTAGCAGTTGGTATAGTAGCTAGATTCTCAGCAAAACCTAAGGAAAATCACATGATCACAATCAAGAGAATCTTAAGATACTTAAGAGGAACTGAAGAATATGGTTTGTGGTATAAATTTGGAGGCAATCTAGACTTGAAAGTGTTTACTGATGCTGATTGGGCAGGAAACATTGATGACAGAAAAAGCACAAGTGGTGGAGCATTTTTTCTTGGAAAAAGACTGGTATCCTGGACTAGTAAAAAGCAGAATTGCACATCTCAATCCATAGCTGAAGCAGAATATGTTGCTGCTGCAGTAAACTGTTCAAATATTGTTTGGTTTAAGCAGCTATTAGAAGGTATGAAGGTTGAAATCAAAGAACCAATTGTTATATTTTGTGACAATACCAGTGCAATAAACATTTTGAAGAATCCAGTGATGCATTCCAAAACCAAGCACATTGCTATTAAATATCACTTTGTCAGAGAATTGGTGCAGGACAAGGAAATCAGATTAGAATATATTCATACAAAAGAATAGATTGCAGACATCTTTACCAAACCATTACCTAAGGATGCATTTGTGTATCTAAGAGGTAAGTTAGGGGTCATTCCCCTATCTGAGGCTCACTAAATACAGTTTTAGTGATGCATCAACTAGAACATGATTGAAAATCAACCAGTTGATGCAGCATATTCAAGGAATCATTGCATATGAATCAGTACTTGAGGTACATTAATTTACACCAGTAATATGTGAATTGTCTTTGGCATGTGTTGTCAAAGAGGGAGTGTTTGCTATGTCTTTGCTATTAATTTAAGAAATTTTCAATAGTCAGAAGCAAGAATTTTCAGGATACAGGAAGTTTGCTGACAGATGGAGATTTGAATCTGAACTGAGCTAACCCTTTCAAATTTCTTATGCTATGACATAATGTCTTGCCATCAATGCCAAAGAGGGAGATTGTTGGAAACAATTGTCTGAAGGAAATTGCTACCCAAATTATGTATTGTCTTTGATGTCACACAATGTCATAGTCCGCAGTAATCAGTTACTACCGAGCTCAGTCGGTCTGCCAGACAGGAATATTAGTGCTTACCGAGTCCACTCAGTTATCAAAGAAAATTTAGTGTTTACCGAGTTCAGTCGGTTATTGAAGAAAACTTAGAGTTTACCGAGTTCAGTCGGTTGTCGAAGAAAAGTTAGTATTTACTGAGTTCAGTCAGTTGTCGAAGAAAAGTTAGTATTTACTGAGTTCAGTCAGTTGTTGAAGAAAAGTTAGTGTTCACCGAGTTCAGTCGGTTATCGAAGGTAAAGGATTTTCAGTGTTTACCGAGTTCCCTCGGTCTCTGAAAGATTATAGAAAGTTATGGTCACCAAGCACTGTCGGCACTTGAAAGATTTTTGCAAATAGAGTTTGCTTAATTCAGCCGATTGTTATACTAAATAATGTCGATTTGACAAATCTTAAATCATATAAATAAAAGGTCAAATGTGAAAAAATAAACAAGAAAATATAGCAGAAGATTTACAGAAGAAAGACAGGAAAGGTATGTGCGAATTTGTGAAGGATGTTCAGATATCCTTGAGGTGCAGCACAGATTTATTCGATCAGGAAGGATCACACATATGCAGAATAGAGATCTGTAATCAGCAAGGCAGTTGCATTATTATACAGGTCATTTTTCATTGTTACCTTCTTATCATTGTAACAGTGAATTCTAAATCTCTTAACCGAGTTGGTTTAACAACCATATTGTAAATCCTCTAACAAGGTGACAATTCCATTGAATTGTTTTCAAGACCTCTTACCAGGCCACTCCTAGCAGGGTGTTTTAAATCCTCTAACAAGGTCACACCTAACAGTGTGTTTTGTAACCTTTTACCGGGTTGGCTTCTAACCGGGCATCACTTCAGAAAAGCAAAAATCAGTATCTAGATACATTGGTGGTTTTTCCCATATTGGGTTTCCACGTTAAATCTTGTGTCTCTTGTGTTCTTAATTGCTATCTTAATCATACACCAGTGCTGATGAATATCTAAAAGATAATTTTACTAATACTTTATGCATCTTCAAAGTTACTGCAATCTATTTACCGAGTGCTAAAACAAATAACATTGTTAAGATATCCTAAGGGATCTAGAAAGAATTAATTGTGAAGTGTTTTATGGTTGACTGATTCACCCCCCCTCTCAGTCACTTCATCCATATTCCATCAGATATCTCCCGGTTTGTTTTTGCATTTCCAGTTTTCAATAAGTCAGTTTGTCCACCAATCTGCTCAAGTGTCTGTATCCTATCAATGTTCAAACTTGGGGGAAATCAATGTCATATCCTATGGTCTCCAGTATATCTTAGATATATCATATCCAATCAGAGTTCTTTGAAGCTTCATCTGAGTCAGTTAGTCAGTCTCCTCTCCAAAAAGGATTTTGCATCTACAATGCAATCAAACATCAAATTGAAAACAATCTGTGCTTTTCATGCTTTTATCTCCTTGTATGCTTACTGATTCGCATTGAGATTTTTGCATATTATGTCCCTTTGAGCTCTTCAATGATGTCCTTTATAGGATTTAGAGAGTGATGACTGGGGGCATAATCTTTTCTGTCTTCTACTTGTATGTGAAAATCTAACATCTTTGGAAATTCTGGATTGAAATGGTGTCCGACTGTAAGAGCCTCTATCTCAAATTGAATGGCCATGTGTACCTCGACCATTGATACTGAGAGAATTCAAGGAAGTTTGATCTCACTATTGTCTTTTTGAGTAAGTTCTTTCTCCTATTGTGAAACACAATCTTACCTAAGGATGTGAATGATAAAGGGTCGCTACGGGTAATTCACACTGGATTTAGAATGATCTCTTGACTGTTTGCTATTTTTGTCATCCAAGGCGTATTCAGGTCATCATGATGTTTATGTTTTGATGCTTATACAAATTGCTATATCAAAATTGACATGATATTCAGTTCATCCTGGCACTTATGCCTTGGTCCTTATATCTAATCTGACATTCTGAAAATAAAATCAATATTCATATGTCCATGGTTGTTGACTAGTGGGTGTTGTATTGATTCTTGCACATACAAATTGATATTCATATGTCTATGGTTTCATAGCTAGTGGGCATTGTATTGATTTATCTGGTTACCTAAAAGTTCAGTGATGATAACAAATCGACACATGATCAGTGACTAGGTCCTAGGTCTTAGGTTGCATGTCTCTTTGCATTTTGCATGTTTTCATGATCTCACAATGACTAAATGAACTTCAATGCTTAAACAATTCTCCACTCGCATCTTCAAGTCTAATAAGAGCTGAATCTCACATGAAGGTTCCTCTAATGAAATAGCAAGTAGAATCCTTTTTCAGGATCAAAATCAAAATCTGAGATCATTCATATTGTCAACTACTTGCATAATCGACCTTCAATCATCACAGAAATCCAAAATTCAACTTAATTGATTATCTTCCATCAAACTATCAAAATTTCAACTTGGTCAACCATGGTCAACTCATGGCCAAACCTAGTCAAACTTGGTCTTTTGGGACCTTCTAAATGATGCAAAATATATTCCTAGACATGTTTAACCACTTCTCAAATCAATTAACATGCTTCTAAACTCTAAACGCTGACTTTTCTTATCAGATTTCAATTTTAATCCTGAAGGGGGCATGATATTGCACATCATTCAAAGTCTGTAAATCAAATTCTACCATATCTTTCATCAGTGATCAAGACAAACAATCACATCTAGTTACTAATTCATCAAAAGACCTCATCACTCGGGGAAAATCTATCATCACTTGGGCATATCAGATTCATCAAGATCCATATCAATTTGGTATTCTCCTAATCTTGTAAATTGTATTAGTTTTTGCAACCATCGGATCATAGTGTTCTTTACTTGTTTCTTCGGCAACCGAAGGGTTCGAATGTGATACCTGCTAGTTCTGCTAAGACAATCGAGTCTAGAACCGGTCACTCACTTCTTTGCAATCCTAAGGTTTGGAATCAGGCGTTTTGACACTTTTTTGTAATCATAGGTTCATTTTCCATTATAGTGAACCTTATCTTTGGTCATTCAGGACCTATTATCTTCATATCAAATCAATATCAATCAGCTTCTGTCTCATATCAATTATCAATTTCGAATCAGTTTCATATCTCTATCAAACACAGACTGTCTTTGAACCACTCTACTTCGCACAGTAATTCAAAGAGGGGCAAAATGTAATACCCCAAAAATGGGCTATAAGTTCATTAATCTTCTATATCAACATATCAAATGAAAACAACATAAAAGTCCTAACCTAAGGCACATTTGCACATCATCGAATCCTAATTGATTATCTTAAATTCTGCATCAGCGAATATTCCTAGCAATATTCCTAATTATCTTAATTATCTTTAATTTAATGATTATTTGGCGATAAATCACATTTATCCCAAGTTTGATTAATTGAATATTTTCATATTTAATTAATTAGATTTAATATCTTGCCACTTAATTTTGTAATTAAATTTAATTCTATCTATTATTAGTTGTATTATTTAATTTTGACAATAAATCCAATATCCTATGAATAATTGACTAAGTTTTTATTTAATTAATTAAAGTAAGTTGTCATTATTTAATAATATAGTTTTTAATAAAAGTTTGATTAAATAATTGATTAACCCATAAATCAATTATTTATTTTCAAACATCAATTAAGTTGAGCATAAATCACTTTATTTATTTAATTAATTCATAAATAAAACATGCACAATCATAAAAGCAGACAACTATCAATTATCAATTAAAGTTAAACTCTATTTTGAGTTAAAACTTAGCTTTTGCATTTTTTTGTGAATTAAATTATCTTTATTATCAAATAACTCAAAAATCAAGCTGAGTTAATATGAGTGATTTATGGCTTTTTTCCATGCACCTCCAAAGCCCTGAATTTCTATAAAATCAAGGCTTAGCTCTTCATAACTCATCTCTCTCAAATCCATGAATTTGCATTCTCATGCTGTCGAATTGGAGTCTGAAGAATCATCTTTGCGAATCCAAGGTATTGTGAGATCTTTCTAGTTTTGAGCATGGCATATCATTTAGCATAGATTCATATCATTGTTAGATCAATTTCCATATTAGCATAGATTCATATCAGTTTTTCATTATTATTGCATAGAAAATACCAAAAAAAAAAGATTACTTTGCATTCATATTTCATATCAGTTTTGCATTCAAATCCTTCATTTAGGTGTCATCTAGGTCACTGATCTCGATAACAATCTGAGAACATCAATCTTGCACCTACTAGAAGGCATTAAATTGCTTGGTTGGATTAGATTTCAATTATTGCATGATTTTGTTTTTTCTAACCTCTAATATTTTACTGAAGTGTTGTGTCTACAGATCAAGTATAATTTTCACACACACAGACAGTTTGCTTTTGCACCATTCAACCAAGGCAACCCATTGGCCTTTGCTCAACATCATGTACCTTTGGTAGCACTTAAGAGTATACCTGATTTCACAGGTGAAGGGCAGATAACTACTTTTGAGCACATAAGAGATGTGACCACCATATGTAGCATACACAACATTACTCAAGAGGATGTGGCCACAAAGTTATTAGCAGCCTCTCTAAAAGGTAAGGCTCTAGAATGCTTTAGAAATATAATTTTTGGTTCTATTACTTCTTGGGATGAGTTAGGGGATGCATTAAGTAAACATTTTGAGGATAAATCAGATAATTTGTCTCTGGTTGAACAGTTAACAACTATTCAGAGAGACCCTCAAGAGAAAATGACATATTACAATAGTAGATTCCTTAAAACATGGAATAGAATCCTAGTCTCAATGAGACCATTAGCTGACCACGTCTTCCTTTACTATTTAAAAAGTCTAAATGGTCAAATTTCTGTCATGATCCAGTCTATGGGTGGTACATCTCTACCCCAAGCTTTTGACATAGCTGTCAAGGTTGAAAACTATTTAATCCAAGCAGACATGATTGCTAGAAGGCCTCCAATGCCCATTTTTCCTAGCCTTCAACCCATTGCACCTACCCAAGTACCCCCATTTACCCTTATTCCCACCATATTGGCACCCCAAGCTAGTACTAGTGGCCAAGAGTTAACAACAAGTTTCTCTTAAGAGTTACAAGAAATAAAGAATAGCCAACAAAGTAGTCAGCAAGAAATGACCAACTTGTTACAGACCTTGATTAAGGAGGTCACAAATGTAAAGAAGCAAGGTCAAGGAATCAGACCACCATTTCAGACACAAGGCCAAGGTCCTAATCAACAATATCAAAATCGAGGACAGCCCTATCAACAAAATAGGCCACCATACCAAGGAGGCTATCAAGGACAAAGACAAAGTTTTAATTAGAGACCATTTCAACCATATAAACCTGCACTTCTAAATTATGCTAATCCAATGAGGGATATGGTTCCTAGTCAAAACAATATGGTAATGGAGAATGAATGGTGTTTTCCTTGTAATCAACCTCATAATCAGGCTACATGTTCAAATGGATGGATGAACGAAGCTCTAATGGTTCAAAATGCCTCACAAGCTCAATCAGAGGTTTCATCAAGTGGATCAGTTCCTCAACAAGAATCACAAGAGAATGAGACTACCCTCTTTAATTGGGAGCAACCAGACTTTAATGGAGTCAATGATGAGGTTGCTTTTGTCGCCTATACAAGAGTGAAAAGAAGAGCTCAAGATATGGAGATAGCAGATTCCAATGCCAAGGCCACTACATCTATAGAGCCACTACATCAAGCTACTCCCATTACACCTAAGGAGACTCCTATCATTGCAAGCAAAGAGGGCCAATATTCCAAAGAGGTAGAGCACATCATGCCAAAGACACAACAAAGAGTACACACTGTGACACCTTATAATATTGTAGACAACATGAAGAAGGTGAATGTCATCATGTCCATGTGGGACTCTTTGGCTCTTCTAGGACAACCTGAAATTTTGAAGAAGGCCATGATAGAGGTAGCAACTCCTCAACCTACAAAAGAAGCTACAAAGCTAGTGTTGGTAAATGTTGATCAAGAAAAGGAGGCTCTAAGTAGCAACTCCAAGGCCAATGCCACACAAGGTAGGAACTCAAAGCCACCTCCCTTTTATGTATCTTTAATCATTGGAAAATCTTTAGTACATAATTGTATGGTGGATAGTGGAGCTACTAGCATTGTAATGCCCAAGAAAGTAGCTGACCAGTTAGGACTAAAATATGAGCCCTTCCAAAAGAAGGTTACCCAACTTGATGGATCATTAGTAAATACTATAGGTGTGGCTATGGATACCAGTTTAATCCTCCATGCTAGTCCTAATTTCTCAATCCTCCTTGATATATATATCATAGATCTCCCAACATTATTTGTTATATGTCTTTCAAGGGAGTTTATAGCCAAGATAGGAGTTTACCTATCTTCTAATTGGTCTCACATGTTATTTCATAAAAGGTATGGGACCAAGGTCACCATTAAGTTAGAACCATTAGCAGCACACCATATAGAACCATATGTATCCAATACCATCAATGTGAATTGCCCTATATTTGATAGCAGTGACTTCCAAACCATTAATGAAGCAAGTACAAAGATAGAAAGTATCCCTGATATTTTACTAGATGAAAGAGCTTCAGAGGCCCAAGAAAATATGATTTGGGATTTTGGTTTGGGAGGTTATTTAATACAAGAAAGTGATACTATAGAACCAAGCCTTCTCAAAGAAAGTACTAATTTAGAGGATCGGAGCAGTCGGGTTTGGGAACTATTTTTGGATGGAGCTAGAAGTAGACATGGTTTTGGTGGTGGTGCTATGCTAGTGTCCCCAAGATGAGAAAGGTATTATACTACCTTCAGATTTAGTTTCTTCTACACTAGCAATACTGTAGAGTATGAAAGTCTAGTCAATGGACTAGAATGGGCTAGAAAAAGTGGGCTTAAGGCCTTAAAAGTTTATGGTGATAGTGAGTTAGTTGTCAACCAAGTAAGAGGGATAAGTGCAACTAAAAATGATACCATGAAAGCATAAAAACATAGATTTTGGGATGCAATTGAATATTTCCATGCTTTCAATATTGTTGCTATCCCTAGAAAGTTAAATCAAAATGCAGATAGGTTAGCTACTGTTGGATCTTAGTATGACATTCCAAAAAGTGTTTCAAGAGAAATGGATCAACAACATATAAAAGTGATTTTCAGACCTTCTATTCCTGATAATGATGTCAATTGGCAAGTGTTTTCCAATGATGAACAAATCCTGCAATTCTTGTTTGAAGAAGATGTTTTTTCAGAGTGCAATCAAGATAGGTTATCACAAAACTATGGTGATCAAGTGATACAATTCAAGTCCAATAAGATGCCTAGAGGTCTTGTTACTTTGGAGACTGTCTTCAACAAGGATGATGAAGTCAATAAAAGAAAAGCTGGCCTGGTAGTTCAACAAGAACATTGTGTTGAGTTAGAGTTGGAACTAGGTAAGAGCCTACAATTTGGAAAGGTAAACACTGAGTTGGAAAAGAAAGCTTACACTCAATTATTCAAAGAATTCAGTGATGATTTTGTGTGGCAATATGATGACCTCAAAGGTTTTGATCCAGCCCTTGCTTAGCACACTATTGAATTAGAACCTAATGCCAAACCAGTGAGGCAAAAGCAAAGGCCTGTTAATCCTAAGCTTGAGACACTTATGCATAGAGAAGTGCTCAAATTGATAGAAAGTGGTATCATCTACCCCATTAAGAATACTAGTTGGGTTTCCAACCTTGTTCCTATCAGGAAGAAGAATGGGGACCTAAGGTTATGTGTTGACTTTAGGGATCTTAACAGGGCCTCATTAAAGGAGTGCCATCCACTACCCTCTATGGAACAAATCTTACAATGTGTCTCTAGATCTGAGAGATTTTCATTATTGGATGGCTATTTAGGATACAATCAGATCCTATTAAATGAAGAGGATCAATATAAGACTACATTTACAACCAAGTGGGGAACCATGGCTTATCAAAAGATGCCCTTTGGTTTGTCAAATACAGGTGCTACATTTCAAAAGGCAATGGATATGACCTTTAAGAGCCTAATGTACAAGTTTGTGTTGGTCTACTTGGATGACATAACTATTTATTCAAAGCATGCAGTAGATCATATCAAACATTTGAGAAAGATTTTTTAAAGGTGTAGAGAATTTGGGATATCTCTTAATCCCAAGAAATGTGTGTTTATAGTTCATGAAGGAAAAATATTGGGATATGTGGTATCCAAAGAAGGGATCATAGTAGATCCTGAGAGAATTGCAGGTATCTTAGAGCTACCCCTACCACATCGTAAGAAAAGCCTCCAATCTTTCATAGGAAAGATTAATTTTGTTAGGAGATTCTTGCCTAACATTGCAGATTTACTAAAGCCCTTAACAGCCATGTTAAAGAGGAGTTCAGCTTTTAGTTGGACCAAAGAAGGGAGAGTCAATTTCCAAGCCATCAAAGAGGCCTTAACAAAAGCCCCTGCTCTCCTAAACCCAAATTTCAATAAGGATTTCATCCTTTATGCTTATGGAGGTCATGATGCCATATCTGTAATGTTGACTCAAGAAAATTTAGATGGATTGGAGTAGCCCATTGCTTTCTTTAGCAAAGGTTTAGAAGAGTATGAATAGAGATACTCATTTGTAGAAAAACATGTGCTTGCTATGGTGAAGAGCCTTAAAAGGTTTAGATATTTGTTGACTCATAGCAGGGTACATTTAAAAGTTACTCATCCAAGTGTCAAAGAGTTTTTGCTTTCCAAGGACTTAAATGAGACAAGACCTGGTTGGATCACCAAGGTGATGGAATATGACATTGATATTAAAACTACCAAGCTGGTTAGAGGAAGAGGTCTTTGTGAGCATTTGGTAGAGGATGAAAGTGCAAAGAAGTTAGAGAAAATGGATGCATCTCTGGTGGTGCATTCTATAGAAGAACAAGCCAAGGCAACAAGTTGGTTGCCTAATATGATCAATTACTTGAAGATAGGACAATGTCTTGTAGATTTGGATTCAGCAAAAAGAAGGTATTATAGGTTACAATATGTTCCTTTTGTGTTGATAAATGATGTTCTTTTTAAAAAGGATCACAATGGTGTCCTTTTAAGATGCATAGATTAAGAAAAGGTAGCAGATATCCTATTTGAGTTTCATCATGGACCTTCTAGAGGTCACTTTTCTCCTAGGACTACTCCTTTTAAAATCATGAGGGCTGGATACTATTGGCCATCTATCTTCAAGGATAGTCATGATTATGTCAAAAAATGCATCAAGTGTGCTATGTTTATAGGAAAAGAGAGGCTTGCAGCCTTGCCCCTATAGCCAGTCAGAACAGAGCTAGCCTTCATGAATTGGGGTATAGATTTCATAGGAATGATTAATCCTCCATCTAGTGTAGGACATAAATGGATAATGAATGCAACTAATTACTTCACCAGATGGACAGAAGTAATTTCTTTAAAAGAAGAAAATGAGAGTGTTGTCCTAAGCTTTTATGATAACTTAATTCATAGGTTTGGCACTCCTGAGTCCATCATTTTAGATAATGCCTTGGAATTCATAGGCCTCAAAGTCTCAGAGTGGGTAGTCAAGAATGGCATCTATCTAAATACTAGTTCAAATTATTACCCTCAAGGCAATGTCTTGGTAGAATCCACCAATAAGAACTTGATTAGAATAATCAAGAAGACTCTTCAAGATAATCAGAGAGATTGGCATACAAAGCTGAGGTTTGCCTTGTGGTTGGATACAATTACCCCAAAGAAAATCATTGGTAATTCTCCTTACATGTTAGTGTATGGAAAAGAGGTTAAGTTGTCCATTTCAACTAAATTTCCAGCTCTAGACTTAGCTACTCAATATGCCCTGTTCGATGAAGAAGATCCCTTACAGATGAGATATGCTCAATTGATGGAATTGGAAGAACTCAGAGATAAATCCATGAAGGATATGGAATTCCATCAGATTCAAAAAAAGAAAAATTTTGATAAGACGGCTAGGGTCATGAATTTCAAATTTGGAGATGTAGTCCTCAAGTGGGATGAGTTCAGGTCTAAGCCTGGCAGGCACACAAAGTTTGATTCATTTTGGGGTGGACCATTTGTTATAATAGAGTGAAGGGGAACCAATGCTTTTCAGCTTTCAACTCTCGAAGGAGATGCCCTGCCAATTTCAGTCAATGGATTCCACTTAAAACCCTACTTTGAGGTTAATCCCTCCCTATAAACTTTTGTATATAAGTTTCCCTACTTTCTTTCCCTGCTATCTAGGTTAGTTTCCTTCTTTTCAAGAAGTGCTTGTGCACAAGTTTGTTTCTCTAGTTCCATTTCTGTCTCCCTGTGAGAAATTTTGTTCGTGTAATGACCCCATGCCTAATGAATATGTCAAGGCCACTGGTTTTCCATGTCTAGTAGGCTGACATCCAGCATAAATCATCAAAATGTTACCATAATTTCCTTGTGCATGCAAATTTGGCTGAAAATCATCCCCAGGCCTCTGCTTTCATCTTGTCTACCATCCTTGAAATTTTCATGGATTTATCCCCTATTCTCTGGCCTCTGTAAATTTGTTATCTCCTTGGTCTATAGTTGAAAAGTTTGAAAAAGTAGCTGTTATATCCAAAAAATTCCAAAAAAGGCCCTAAAACCCTTTGGCCTTGTTATAATTTGTAGTTACTTTATTCTAGTCACTTAAGTCATCCAATTTGTACGTACCTTTATAAATCCTTTAGTCGCCAAGTCTCTGATTCCTAGCTGTTAATCCCTAAACACTCAACAATCCCGCGAGCAGTTACCATTTAAGTTGGTGGTCTTAGTTCAAGTGGCCAGTTCAAGATTCTTAATCTGAGGGTTGTCGCATGATCTCATAGGGTTGAAAGATTCCTTGAGATCTTGCGATGATCATTGATTTCTTCTGCCTGCAAAGCCCAATGTGTCAGTGGGACCGGTGCCCCCTCATCTTATTTGGCAGCTCCTAATTCATTAGCGGTGTTTGATTTGGTAGCTTGTCAATGGGGCCGTCTTCTTTGGTGGGTTAAGTCTTAATTTAATCTTGTGGTTGTCGTTATACTAAGGGCTCAAGATGCACATGTTTTATCATGGCGGTATAGCGACAGCCATAGATCTTACTTTATTGCCTGGCTTCTGTTAGTGGGTCCTATGTTAGAGATAAATGCTACATGGATCCATTTTGGCGGCTTATGATTGGCTGAGGTCAAATATAGGTGGAAATGTGTTAGTGGGACTGGCCCCTTTCGACAATCAGAGGCTCTGACATTTGTAGAGGATCGACGACTAGTGTGTGTTCTCAAGGGTTTGTTTCAGGGCTCCCGATCTTATGACAACCATCGATCTTGGTTTGTGTCAGAGCTTCCTTCAGTGGGTGCTTATATGCTGACATGCTTGGATTGGATTGGTCTACATGGTAATGACTAGATTTGTCGTGGGACCATTTTTCAGAGGGGTCCCAGTCTATAAGGATCTACGGGTGGCATAAAAGTGGAAAGAATATTATGTAGCCATGAGATATTGTGCCAGCCGTTAGATCAGAATCTTGTTTGAGTGGGGTCCATGTTAGAGGGACTTGCTGACGTGTGTGTCTATGAAGCGGCTAGAGAAAATGAAAGATTAGCAAGTGGCAAGTCTGGGCCCAATTTTGATAGAGTATTTGGTGGTCCCGATGAGTTTCACATGTTCACTCATTCACAAAATGATTTGGCAGTGCTCCAAACAACTTAGCGATTCAATGAACACTTGTTCATTGAATCTCTAAATATATTGGTAGAGGTGGAAAGGATTATGTGACTTAGAGGAAGTCTTCAATCGTGTAGTCGCTAAATGACTGAAAGGAGAGAGACTCGAGGTGGGTCCAAATATGCTAACGTGCAAAAAGGCTTAATTCTTATTGGTCCAAACATGCCGAGATGGATTTTTTACCATTCAAAGGGTTTTATAAACTGTTGTCAGGTTAATCTAAGCCGCTCATTTTCTGGGAAAGAGGAAATATCGATGGACACATTTTAAAATGACCGGTTAGCTATTGGTTTTTCAAAAAATTCAAATGTGTCTGAGAGGTTTTTTGCTAGTATCCGATTTGCAAACCACGAGTGGCGAGGTAGCTCAGGAAATTTATGTCTCTAGGACATTTGCAGTTAAGGAAGATGATGAGAGAGGTCTGGGCAGCCATCTTGGGTCAATTCATGTCCCGAAAAAGTACCAACTAGTGCATTCATGGTGGGACTTTTGTGCAGGAAAGTAGATAAATCTAGGTTACTTGTCCACGTGTTGATGTAGTAAAGGGGTGGACACTCAGTGATGAATATTTGATCAGTTGAGATATTTGTAGGAGACACATTTATGATAAAAAATGATAGACTTAAGGTTTGAATATTTTATGTAAAATCTTGAAACCCTACTTAGGTTTTGACTCTTGCCTGCGTGCAAGAGTATGTATATACTGTTTTAGAACTTTTAGGAGCTTAAGAGTTGGACAATTTGTAGAATAAAATTCATCTTTTCTTAAAGGCCATCTGTGGTATCATTTCTACCCTCTGGTTTATATAGTTGTATTTCTCCCATTGATTATTAAAATATTGCAGAGGTATTTTGTGACAATCCTTCAAGTCCCTATGCTTCCTTGTTCAGATTATCTATTATTGGATCAAAGTATATGCATGTTTTCAGTGATTATTTTAGGGTTCCTGATCCCTCTTGGTTTCTACAATTTTGTGTGTTACTATGTTTGATCTAATTTAGATGTTCTTGTGGGTATACCTCAGCCCTCTTAATAGTCTTGTCTCAATCCTACACCGAGTTGTGGAAGTGAATGTCTATTTGTAGGTCATAAGTTGTGCCTTATTCTCAGGCCCTCTTATGAAATATTTATGCAAGCCTATTCAGTAAGTTATGACCTACTAGACTTGAGCTCTTCAGTGATTTGATTCCTACATACTGAGATCCAAACCCTAGTTTTGGTGCATCACCTAGTAGGTAGTTTTCTTTCAAGTAATTTCCCTTACAAGCATTCCTTCTATCCCTTTCCCTCCAAAAGTTTTACTTTCATGTCTAAAAGAAAATTAGGGTGATTATCCAAGAGGAACTAGCCTAGAACCTGGAGGTTTCATCTTAGTTAGCAAAGGTCCCACAACCTGGAGATGATTCCCATGTTATACTGAGTTATCAAGACTAAGAGAGCTTGAGACAAAGGTGCAAACTCAGTGTATAATAGTAATCATAGACCTTCATATTTGGGAGGGGCTGCTCATGAAATAGACCTTTCCACTCTTTGGTACAGGCCAAGATATAAAATAGATAGGAAGACATGTGAAAGCTCCTGCCATTTGGGAAGTTTTCTAACTGATGATTGAGTTCATCGACAATGGTTTCAGCCTAGTCAATATATTTTTCACCTCCAAGAGTGACCTAGATATAAAAATACATCTAGTCATGCCAATAATATGCATGTTGGTTTCCTTTTGTTCTATTGAGCAATATAACTAGTTCAGCTACCTCGTTCTTGAAATGATCTATAGTAAGCAGTTTTGGGAGCCTGGAGGATCCTTTTTTGGCTTTCAACAACTATTATTGAGCTATCTCATTCCTATAGATTTGTCTCTTGGTGGTGAAGATTGATTGGTATGATGAAATATTCCACCCTTCATATGGGTCTCTTTCATGGATTCCTATTGCCTTCAGGACAACATCTCTATTTATATATATTAGCAGACTCTCGTCAACCCTCTTAATACACTTCTCCTCAAAACTATATCTTCTTGCACACTCAAAAAATAGCTCTCGACAAGGGGACACTATAGGGAAAGCGGATGCATCAGTCAAACCACCTTGAATATCTTTTTCCAGCATGGAACCTAGAATGGGTTCTTTGACTCGGCTTATAATTTCCTCTAAGGCTCCAGTTTTGATCAGGATATCCTCATAATCGGGTAGAGAGCAAATAAAAGGGGAAGTATTTCCAAAATTTGGGACTAGGTTCTTCATTTTGGCTCACAAACTAGGAATAAACAAGGAGACATAGTAGCCTTAAAGGAGTTTGAACTTGACAAAGTAATGAGCTTTAACTGAAACAAGGAGGCCAAAAAGAGAGACTTGTCTAGTTTCTTATGCAATGCACTAAGCTCTAAGAGGAGGGAAAGATAGCTTCTTTCACACTAGTTGCCTGAGATGTGTCTACTACTATGAACAAAAATGGCTAGGCTCTTCAATTTATCACAAAACAGTTCACAAATCATCGGAGATTCACAATAAATGGTGAATAATGTCGCATGAGGTTCAATTAATGATCATACAGAATTCACACCACTTTAAACATTGATTACTACACATTTTTAAGAGTGAGTGACACTTAAGTGTCATTTCTATTAATTATGATATCCACGCCATGCGTGGATGTCATAATCAACTGCCATCTATCTTTTATGTCAAATCACCACTTTCCACTTTTGCAAATTACAAACATATGCTGAACCTTGAACCTTGAACTACAAGAGTTCATGGTTCAAGTTCAACAAGAAGGCAGAAGGACTACCCTTTGGCATGATTTAACTAAATAAAGAAAAAACAACTAGCAACAAGGAAGAATGATAAATAAAAGGATAACATCCATTGAACTTTGAATCTTGAACCATGAGAGTTCATAGTTCAAGGTTCATTGGACAACTGCGTGCTACAAAGATAGCATGTCACTAAGCTTGCAAACAAAGAGGGACAATCATACCAAAGGATGTTATTGAACCTTGAATCTTGAACTATGAGAGTTCAAGGTTCAAGTTCAACCAACAAGGTGTATATGTAAGGAACTAAAACTTTGAGTGAAACACACCTTAAAAGATTATGGGGTGATTTTGAATAAATTTGAGCCTAGAATAATTTGGCAAAAATCTATTGGTAACAATGGCTCCGACTGGGGATGAGACCTCTTGTGGGTGAAGGATGAACCTATAGCTTTGGTTTCATAGACCAGGGAACACTTAGAAAAGAAAGGAAAGGTAATAAATAGAAAGGACAAAACTAAAAACAACACAGCAAAAAGATATGTACAGAAAACAGGACCAACTAGCTTAAAGTTTATACAACTTGAGGTCCTAACCATTAAAGTTCAAGGGTAGAATAGTACCATCCAAATGCTCTAGTTTGAAGGAATTACCTCCCAATTCTTTGTTGGTGATGAAAGGGCCCTTCCAAAGTGATTCAAATTTACTATGGGCACCTTTAGGTTCCCGTCTCTTGTCCCATAATAGTACTTGATCTCCCTCAATAAAATTCTGAGGCCTGGCTCTCTGATCAAATATTTTCTTGACTCAAGCTTGGTGTGTGGCTATTTGACTTACCATTTCTTCTCTTTCTTCCTGTATTTTGTTGTGATACAAAATCGGTTTCTCAAGGGCATCTTGGTAAACCTAGTCTTCAATTTTTTTTTGCAGTTTCACTGTAGCTAGCTCTAAAGGTAGTGAAAGATGAGCTTCAAAACCATAAACCAATTCAAAGGGTGACATCCCAATTTCCCTTTTTGGAGAATTTTGATCAGCCCAAAGAGCTTCAAATAGTATTTTATGCTAATCTTTAGCATTGTCACATACTAGCTTCCTCATTATCCTGATCAAGTTTTTATTACTTGATTCCACCTATTCATTTCCCTATGGATAATAATCAGATGTGTGGAATAGGTAGATGCCATGATCATAGAAAAATAATTTCAACTCATGAGAAGAGAAATTTGTAGCATTGTCTATGACTAACTTGGTAGGAACTCCAAACCTAACAAGAATGTAATTCTTTACAAACTCACACACCACCTTAGATGTGGTCTTCTTGATAGGAACTGCCTCCACCCATTTTGTGAAATAGTCCATTGCAGTGAGAATGTGGGTGTGTATAGCACTCGAAGGAGGTTTGATTGGTCTGATGAAGTCTAGCCCCCATTGCTCGAAAGGTTCTTCTATGATCACTAGTCTCAAAGGGAGAGCTACTAAATGTAGCTTTCCACTGAACAACTTACATGTTTCACAATTTGCAACCCACTTGTAAGCATTACCAAACATTCCTAGCCAGTAATAAAAATTCCTAAGAATTTTAAAAGCAGTTACTGTGGAAGAGAAGTGACCACCACATGCGTCATTATGAAACTTCCCGAGTAATGTCTCTTATTGTTCTTTGTCAACACACCTCAAGAAATCTCCATCCAAACCCTTTTTATATAGTATGTCATCAACAATAACATATTTTGCGGCCTTTAACATGAGATTTTTCTCCTTTTTTTGGGTTTAGATGAGGGGGACAGTCTCCATAAGTAAGGTAAAATGCTACATCTGAAAACCAGCAATCACAAAGACTGACAAAAAGAACTAAGGGCATACTCCTATTAGGATCTTTCTTAGACATAAGTTTACATAATCCTTGACCTCAAACCAACTTTGTAGGAGGAATTTCTAAGTCAAATTCTTGAATTCTAGAGGTCCGTGTTGCTCGGTTATTCATCCCTATCTCTTGTTGAGTTAGGACATCTTTGATAGCGGAGGTGGGGACAAAAGAAATTGAGTGGGAGTGTAGAATGTAGAACCTGAAAGCCTTCACTGCTTTTACCACTGCATATGTTGCTTCTCAACCAATGGATAGTTTAACTCATGCTTCTTGTGTGGAATACTCATGGAAGCAATTGGCATCTCTTCATCCTTGTCATTCTTCTGCAATAATATTCTAGATACTGTATGCTCTGAAGCATAATAGTGTATTATAAAATCCTTCTTGTAATTTGGATTTATTAAGGTGGGGGTAGCTACTATAGCTTTCTTAATATCATCAAATGCTTTGATAGCCTTCGTGGCCCATTTAAATGGGTTCTTCTCACTCATGAGACTTACCATATGCTTGGTTGTTTCAGAAAAGTCAAGAATGAACCTTCTGAGGAAATTGGTTTGCCCAAAGAAAGATTTAACATCGGTCCTATTAGAAGGTAAACCAAGCTACTAGATTGCTTTAACTCTTTTTGGATCAATCTTGATCCCTTCTTTTGATACAATGTGGCCCAATAATTTCCCTTTTGCAACTGTGAAGATGAACTTTTTTGGATTTAATGAAATGCCATGTTCATTGCATCTTTGTAGAACTAATCTTAAATCCCTTAGATGATTTCTACGCCTCTTGGAGAACACAGTCAAATCATCAAGATAAAGAACTATTACCTTATTAAGTAGATGACTAAAAGAAGAATTCATTGCATGTTGGAACATGGCACCTGCATTTATCAAGCCAAAAGGCATTCTGCTATAAGCATATGTACCCCATGAGGTGGTAAAAGTTGTTTCATGTTGATCCTGGTCAGCCACCTTGATCTGGTTGTAACCAAAGAAACTCTCTAGCATTGACATCATCTCTGAACCTACCATATTGTGCAGAATATGGTCCATGATAGGGAGTCCATAGTTATCCTTTAGGCTACACTGATTGAAGCTCCTAAAATCTACGTAGATCCTTATCTCACCATTTTTCTTCCTAGGGTGAACCCACAATAGTGGGTTACAATTTTTTGAAGGAAGGAATTCATTTGAAAAATAATGAGAGTGCAAATTTAATCAATTACTTTTGATAGAAAGTACTTTCTATCAAAACTAAGTACTTTCGATAGAAAGTACTTTCTATCGAAACTAAGTACTTTCGATAGAAAGTACTTTCTATCGAAACTAAGTACTTTCGATAGAAAGTACATTCTATAGAAAGTGCTTTCTATAGAAAGTACTTTATATCAAAAAACCCTGAGAATAGGTAATTTTCATTGTTTTTTTAAAGGAGTTTTGATAGAAAGTACTTTCTATCAAAACTAGGTATTTTCAATTGAAAGTACTTTAGATAGAAAGTACTTTCTATCGAAAGTACCTGATTAGGCCTTGTTTGCAAACTTTAAAGAAATACTGAGAATTTCATGGCTTCAGGGCTGAAGCGCAGGGATCAAATGGAACAATAAGGAGATGTCCTTTTGCATAGCACAAGTACTTGGAACTAGCTTTCTAACGATTATAGATTCGACTATTTTTTAATTTATTATTTGTATGGTTTTTTATGTTAATCAAATGTAGGTTTTTTATCAAATATAAACCTCTGAGTTTGATGTTCAATGAAAAATAGTAAAAAAGGGAAATTCTTTTTTGGAAAATAACAGTGTCCTCCATTTTTTAGTCTACTTTCTACCAAATTTTGTTTTTTTTGAAATTCGATAAATACACAACTTATAAGCTATGTAGTTAAGGTATGTAAAAATTATGGTTTAGTCAACTTCAAATATTAATAAAATATGCAATAATCATGATAAAGGTGTCAAACTAATTGCATGCCCTCTGTATGGATATTACAAAACTAAATTTGAAAGAATCACGTTCATATCTATTTTACAAAAAAATTTATGCTCTATGAAAACAACATTACTATTTGAAAATGACGTTTTCAGCACCATACTAGTTTTTGTGGGAGAAATAAAAAATTATTCAAATAAATTCAAAATAATATATATATATATATATATATATATATATATATATATATATATATATATATATATATATATATATATATATATATATATATATATATATATATATATATATATATATATATATATATATATAGATATATATATATATATAGATATATAGATAGATAGATAGATAGATAGATAGATATATATATATATATATATATATATATATACAGAGAGAGAGAGAGAGAGAGAGAGAGAGAGAGAGAGAGAGAGAGAGAGAGAGAGAGAGAGAGAATCTAGACAGAAAATCCTAAAAGACTCTAATTTACTTCATCCTCTGATTTCAAATGGTTCAACGATAATATGCACCCGAATCTGAAATTTTTTCTCAAAATGTAGAGTTCAGTGTTCATTTAGGCAAAAAATTGTAACCCACTATTGTGGGTTCACCCCCTAACAAGAACTATATTCCCAATCTGAGTAGAGTGATGGATAGGATAAATGATACAGACCTGTAGCATTTTTTCTACCTCTTTTTGAATTGCCTCAGAAAATTTTGGGTTGTAGTTTCTTAATTTCTTCCTAAAAGGTGAGGTTCTCGACTTGAGAGGAATCTGATGCTGGAATTTTCCTCCTTTGAAATTTTTTAAATAATGGTAAGACCAAGAAAAGGTATCCCAATATTCTTTCAACAAATTTACAAATCTCTGCTTCTCATCTGAAGTGCAACATTTGCCCAGATTTATACATTTAGGTTCTTCTTCTTCCCCTATGTTTACCTTCTCATACTCACCTTGATTTATGTCTTCTTGAGGGGGTGGTGGAGATTTCAGATCATCATATCTGTCAAATTGGCTTTCAAGAGACACAAGCCCTTTAGGAATATGATTCCCTTTTAATTGAAAGATCCCTTCATCCATTACCCCATCTGGGAAAAACTCATCACAAGTTGATGAAGATCCTTCAAAGAAGGCAGTACTAAAAACTTCTACCAACTACAAGAATTTATCAATTTTTTTATCATCTTGAAAGACCTGCCAATGCTCAGCATTATCTAGAACTTTTGGCATGTACACCATTTCAATTTTGTAGGAAATTTTCTTAAAATTTGAGTGTGGAAACAATAGGGAAGAAGAAACTACTAGGGAGTCAGATTTTTTATTTAATTCTCTGGGAACAGCTTCTATGGAGAAAGCTTCAAGCTCTTCAATCTCATCCCAAACACTATTTCTATAGTGTTTGAGTCTTTCAGTTTTTTCTGAATACATCCCTCTCACTTGTATCATAAGTTCTTCATCTCCTCTAGCTCTAAGCACCTTAATATCCATTTTCTTCGCTTCTTCAATACCGAGCAAAAGAGACTCATATTCGGCATTGTTGTTTGTGTTATCAAATTCCAGCTTAAAAGCTCATGGAAAAAGTTCTCCTTCTAGAGATATCAATACAACCCCTGCTCCAAAACCAATAGAGACACAACTTCCATCAAACTCCAAAGTCCAAAGGCCATCAAACTTATTTGTTGTTACTTCTTCATTCATGTCTGGTGTGGATGAGATCATATAATTTCCAAACTCAGATTCTTGGTAGAGTATGTAAGATTTGGGATCTTTAGATGGGAATACTGTGTATTTTGATTTTCCCTCTCATTGTAAGAAAAATTTCTTGTCTCCAACTGGAATAATTGCTTGAGACCAGTCAAGCTTGATCTCTCCTCCAAGATCCTGATAGAAAGTCCTACTTAGAAGTGTACCATAACTAGCTGGAATATCAGCTACAAGTATAGTTAGTTTAATCTTTTTATTGGGGTATGTTGCGAGGGCTACTTGGGCATCCTTTATTTGTCCAACTAAGGAGACTTGTTTTGCATCTAGGGAATAGCATTGACCAAAGGTCATAGTGAGGGGAAGGTCCAGAGCTTTGGCTACTGAAGCGGGCATGATAATATTAGATGCCCCTGAGTCTATGATGCAATTGTTCAACTTAAAGCCATGAATAAATAAGGACAAATAAAAAGGCTATGGTTTTAATCCTACAGGTGGACTCTTTTCTTGTGGAGGGCTCTTGTCTTTAGTAGCTTGGGTTTCTACAATAGCTTGTTTTGAGAAAGTTGCATTAGTAGTTTCATTTATCGAATGATCTACAGGGAGTTAACCTAATTTTACATGTTTGACAAGTATTTCCAACTCTTTTGGAGTCATTCTAAGATATTCAGTAGAAGAAACATGAATCTTAAAACTTTCACAAAAATCCATGATATCAAAAGAAGTACTAGAATTGTTTTTTCTTCAATGATTCATCTTCTTTAGAAAAAGAACTTTTAAAAGTCAATGATTTTTTTGAAAAGTCTTTAACTTTATCCCACCGTTGTGATGTTGATGGCATGTCATTGGCCTAAGAATTGCGGTAACTTATGGTTAACATGGTACATGCAGAGTCCTATAGAGTTTCCATAATACTTCCTCCTCACTTAGAGTCAAATTCATATTCTATATAATAATTTTCGGAGCCACCAGGTAACTAAGGACCCTTTGCATCACTAGGTGATTCTTCTATCAATTCTCAATTCACATGCATCTGCATTGATCAGATCATTTCTAGAGAGGATGTGTCATCATGATCATTTGTAAGATGAAAGGTACACATATTAGCTCTTTTAAGAGGGGCTTCCAATAAATTCTTATCAGATGGGGGATAATTTTGAGATCTGTGACTAGGTCCAGCTTGTTCAGGCATTCCCTTGGGGATATCTTGATACAAAGGAGGAGGATTGGTATTATTTTTAGGAAGTTTCCTCTTGAGGGTAATCACATCATTTACTAATATTTGTAGCATAGGATCAGAAGAAGATACATTTTGTGCATTGGGTTCTTGGTCATCTTTTTGCCATTTCCCCGCAATGATCAAATCATCTTCTAACTCAGTAGTTTGGCTTTGAGTAGTTTCCAAGTCTACTAGCCTATTCCTTCTAAGATGAAAACCAATGTTCGGGGGCATAGAGTTTACAAAGAAACATTTTTGGTTTTAAGGGCTAGGCCTTTTTCTAGTAGGAATCTTATGGATGACTTCATTATACCAAGCCACATAATCTCTCATGGGTTCACGGATCTCCTTTTTCATCTATGTGAGTTGTGCTAACAATGAATTCTCATCGTCTGCACTTTTGAAATGACCTTCAAATGTAGTTTTCATGGAATTCCAATCAGTTATGGATCCTAAAGGAAGATGCCCAAACCACTCCACTGCTCCTTCTGTGAGGGTTTGAACAAAGATTCTAACTACTACATCTTTAGTTTGCACTCCTAAAATGCTAGTGGCTATATTAAAAGAAATGAAATGTTCTTCTACAGCTACTTTTCCATCCCTGAAGAACCTTGGAAGAACATATTTGGCTCCTTCAGGAAGAGCATGATGAGTGGATAAAGCCAAAGGGCCTACTACATTACCCCACGGTTGAGCCATGATAACTGTTGGAAAGATAGTTAAGAGAGGAGGGGCTTGAATTCCTAATAAAGTTAAAGCTTTCCAATCATAGGTCTTAGTAGATGAACTGAAAGATTATTTAGGAGCAGAAGAAGGTCTTCTTTGAGCCTTTTTCTTAGAGGGATGGACTCTGATACTTTCAAGATTTCATAACTCTTCAAAAATATGATAAAAAATACCCGCCTCTCATTGAGACCTAGTGTAAGGTCTGGACTCCACCTTGCCAGTTATATGGTCTTTGTATTTCTCTATCAACTATTGCAGCTTCCTAAGCTACAAGGAGACCCCTTAACCATTCACCAATTTCTTCCTCTTCCTCTAACACCAATTGAACTTGCTGATACTATTCATTACTTGTTTTTACTTTTGAAGCCAAGCTATTTAGATCTACAATAATATCCTCTTGAGTATCATGAAAGTATAGACCAAGTTGTAAGACTAGGGGAACTTCAACTTGACTAGATATTACATCAGCATGTAATACCATGATTACACATTAAACCAAGAAAAGACACTGATTTACTAGTTTAGCTCCCCAGTAGAGTCACCAAAAACTGTTAGTAAATGAATTTGTCTCTTTTCAATTTTGTTTCTACACTCTATAATCCACTAAGAAACATTAACTCTTTACTAACAACTGGATTAAACATGAAATATTTAATACTCTGAATTATGGTACAACACCCAATAAAATTTTCAATGATTATTTTATGAAATAGAATAATGCATTTCTGCAATCATCAAACTTTTGAGCAGAAAGTTGATAAGGCATAAACAATAACTTTAATCAATATGACATAATTAATGGAAATGGAAGCAACTAAAAGATCTAAAGCTCACAAACTTCAATAAATAAACACTACACTAATCTAAGGCACAACTTCAACTATAATTCAAAGAAAATAAATAGAGCCAACCAAGAAATTCTGCTCAATGTAAGATATCCCAACAGAGATCAACCCACAAACATAAACCAACAAATTTATATCTATAAGTTTTTTCCATTCATTGATTCAGAAACCTTAATCAAAGTCTTTCTAGAAAATCACTAAAAACTTAAACTTTTCGATTACTAAGAAAATAAACAACTAACATCCCCTCTAAAAGTTTTTCCCTGGCTTTATATAGCCATCGGTTACAATTTATCAAAAATAATAATGTTCTTTGAAACTCCCAAAGTTTTGGCTCAGAACTGCTTAAGACAACCGAAAATATACTATGAATAGCTTAAAACATAGGAAACTAAAAACAATTGCCCAGAATCTGTGGGGCATGATCTCTAGATGTGGCTGAGCTGGACACCTTCAATTCAGCTTTGAGAAGACCCAGATGCACAATCTTGGTTCCACTCTTCATGAGCAAGTGATGTGCTGATGACTATGGCATGATACAATAGGCTGATGAGAGTGATTCTCTTCCTGAGAACCTTTTTATTCAACTGTATTTGACTCAACCTCATTCTATGAGACTCCATGTCATGCATGCAAATAACTAACATAGCTTCAGTATTGGCTACAGAGGTGAGGTCTTTAGTTGTGAGCTTCTTGTTATCTCTGATCACTATTATTCCTGCTTCAAACTCCTGAGTCATTTTCTCTACCTTCTTAATATCATGTGTTCCTTCATCCATCAAAGTGATATTCAGGCACCTAAGGTCCTTCTACATTGTATCAATCAATCATTTTAGGTCATTTAGCAGGGGGGTTTCCCCTTCGCATCCTTCTTTGATGATTGAATTTCTCTATTCAATGCTTTTAATAGAGACATAAAGGACGTCTTCATTTAGGCCATGAACTGGTTTCTCAATAAGAAACTTTGACACTCCATAATGATCTATTTCTGGGAACTGATCAACTACATTTGTCCATTTCTTCCTTTCCTTTCTCCATTCAGCCAGTTCAATTAGTATCTCTGAGATGGTTTTAGTCATGACCCCATGAGTCTTGATCAATTTAATAATATAATCACTCCCCCGTTCAATCATTCCTGCAACCCACTTATTGAAAACATCCATCACCAGTTTATTTCTTTGAATTTAGTCCAAGGTTTTGCAAACTTCTAGTGAGCGAGGATTAAATGTATGAGGCACTTGGGCCAATCGAAGCAGACTGGGCTCCTGGACTACTTGAATAAATTCTGCTAACCTCTGGATATTAGCCTTCAACTCCTTCTTGTCTCTTTCATCTTTGAAGGTTCTATGCAATATTTTCCATGTGGAAGTTTCAAGATGTTTTTCATCTACTGCCCTACTTGCAACTCCCAGGTCTATATTTTCAATTATAAAATCTTGAGTAGAAGACTCATAAGCATTTTTGTTAACCTTTGGCACTGCACGTTTTGCTACCCATCATCCAATTTTTTCATCAATCTCTATCATTGACTCCATCTTGATCCTCTTAGCTCTGACAGTAGCTCCTAGGCATTTACTGACCATGTCTTCTACTGGTAGAGTTATCGATAGAACATTTTTTTCTTACTGATAGAGCTCTCCATCCATCTAAGAGTGGGAGGTGGAGTCTACAAGGTATCACTCACCACAACTATTGAGGGGTTTCTAGAATCTGGCTGATTCCCCTTTTGAGTCAATGTGTCTTCACCCAAGCTATCTAGACCAGCTTTCTCCAACATATGACTATCCATTAGGTCAAGATCAATCACCTCCTTGTCATTAATCAACTTATCACTTTCCTTGCTTTGTTTCTAAAGGTTCTTGTCATTGGTGAAGAGCAAGGAGAGGCTTGTTTCATAGGGTTAGGTTTGGGCTTTTTCTTATTTTTAGCTTAGGATGTACCTGCAAGAGAAGTTTTTTTTTTAGCAAAATCAATAGGCTTGTTTATTGAATCTCCATGTGGTTCTCTTCTTGGATTGTGTCTTCTTGGAGTAGGAGGTCTTTTCCTCTTGACCCATTTCTCAGTCCTTTTTATCACACTGGGGGTTTTTATTATTATGTTATCCCTCTCGTCAATACCCCAGTCTATTTCAGGTAATGGTGTACCCCTAACTTTGGCTTCAAACTGATCATTAATTACCTCTTCATTATTATACTCATCTACTACTATGATATCAATCTGAATATTTAAGGTACCAATCTAACCCAGAGTAAACCTTGACCAACTTCTTCTTCTTACTTCAAAATCATCAGCATAGCCCTCACAATAATCCTCTATTTGGGGAATATGTTGGATTTCAGAAGGTAAATTAAAATGTTGAGTAGCATATCCCCTACTATCGAAATCTTTTCTGAGTTTGAATGTTTTTAAATTAAGTTTCCTTAATTCATGCTCTATATTTAGGGCATCTAAAGAAGTTTTACAAGTATAATACCCTAACTCAACTGGAAAGATGGACTTAGCTCTACCCTTCCTTTCCTTGACTCCTTTATGAACATATGCCAGTTGATGGGCCACTTCTGCAATAATGAAGTTATCAAAAGCATACCTGGGCAACTTGAATGGTTCCCCTTAAAAACTGCCAACTCTAAGATATGTGAACCTTCTGAATTAGATGAAGAAACCTCCATAAGTATTGGCAAAGGTTTTAGCCTCTTCAGACATTATCTGCTCAATATTTCCTTGTATTTCATAGGTTAATTTCCCAAAGAAAACCCCATTCAATTTTGGAAAACTATCAACATGATATTCCTTCTGTAGGTGAGGGTAGTAATCATAGACCCTCATATTTGGGAGAGGTTGGTCATGAAATAGACCTTTCAACTCTCTGGTACAGGCCAAGATATAAAATAGATAGGAAGACATGTGAAAGCTACTGCCAGTTGGGAAGTTTTCTAACTGATGATTGAGTTCATCGGCAATGGTTTTGGCCCAATCAATATATTTTTCCCCTCCAAGAGTGACCTAGATATAAAAATACATCTAGTCATGCCAATAATATGCATGCTAGTTTCCTTTTATTCTATTGAGCAATATAACCAGTTCAATTACTTCAAGCTTTAAATGATCTATAGTAAGTGGTTTTGGAAGCCTGGATCCTCCTTTTTGGGCTTTCAGCAACCAGTATTGAGCTATCTCATTCCTGTAGATTTATCTCTTAGTGGCGAAGACTGATTGGGATGAAGGAATATTCCACCCTTCATATAGGTCTCTTTCAGGGATTCCTATTGCCTTTAGGACAAAATCTCTATTTATATATACCAGCGGACTCCTGTGAACCTTCTTAATACACTTCTCCACAAAACTATATCTTCTTCCACACTCAAGAACTAGCTCTCGACAAGTGGCCACTATAGGAAAAGTGGCTGCATCAATCAAACCACTCTAAATAGATTTTTCCTGCATGGAACCTAGAATGGTTTCTTTGACTCATCTTATAATTTCCTCTAAGGCTCTAGTTTTGATCAGGGTATCCTCACAATCAGGTAGAGAGAAAATCAAAGGGAAAGTATTTCCAAAATTTGGGACTGGGTTCTTCATTTTGGCTCACAAACTAGGAATTAACAAGGAGACAGAGTAGCCTTAAAGGAGTTTAAATTTGACAAAGTAATGAGCTTTAACTGAAACAAGGAGGCCAAAAAGAGAGACTCACTTGGTTTCTTATGCGATACACTAAGCTCTAAGAGGAGGGAAAGATACCTTCTTCCATGTTGGTTGCTTGAGATATCTTTGCCACTACGAACAAAAATGGCTAGGCTCTTGAATTTATCACAAAACAATTCACAAATCATGGGAGATGTGTAATAAATGGTGAATAATGTCGCATGAGCTTCAATTAATGATCACAAGGAATTCACACCACTTTAAACGTTGATTATTATAATTTATCAAGAGTGAAGTGACACTTAAGTGTCATTTCTATTAATTATGATATCCATACCATGTGCAGATGTCATAATCAACTGCCAGCTATCTTTTATATCAAATCACCACTTTCCACTTTTGCAAATTACAAACATATGTTGAACCTTGAACCTTGAACTATGAGAGTTTAGGGTTCAAATTCAATAAAAAGGCAGAAGGACTACCCTTTGGCATGATTTAATTAAATAAAGCAAAAACAACTAGCGACAAGGAAGAATGATAATTAAAAGGAAAGCATCTTGCAAAAGGATAACGTCCATTGAACTTTGAATCTTGAACCACAAGAGTTCAAAGTTCACGGTTCATTGGATAACTGCAGGCTGCAAAGACAACATGCCACTAAGCTTGCAAACAAAGAGGAACAATCATACCAAAGGATGTTATTGAACCTTCAATCTTGAACTACAAGCGTTCAAGGTTCAAGTTCAACCAACAAGGTGTATATGTAAGGAACTAAAACTTTGAGTGAAATACACCTTAAAATATTATGGGGTGATTTTTAATAAATTTGACCCTGAACTAATTTAGAAAAAATCTATTGGTAACACTCACATAAGAAATAAGTGCATTTTTCTCATCTTCACCAGAATCATCTTTCATAGCAATATAAACTATTGCAATATCACATTCATCAGATTCACTAGTGTTACTGTCAGTTTCCTCTTCAGCAATATAGCATGATATATTACCTTTGTCTTTGTAGTCTTTGTACCTTCAGTGATCTCTATCATTTCTCTTGTCCTTGTACTTTCTTTCTCTTATGTCATCCTTGTCAATCTTGTCAAGGAATCTTTCTGCAATATGCATAACTTTTTTACAAGAAAAATAGATTATAGGAGGTTTACCTTTATAGTTTCATTTTCCTCTTGTAGTCTTTTAGCCATGAGTTCCTCAAGATCATCTAGTTCCTCATTAGAAGTGTCATTTTTACTATCACTGTCACTATCACTTTTCACATATTTTTCTTTTTCCCTCTTAGACTTATGCAAAACCATTTGTGACTTGAATTCAGATTCAACATTAGGAACAATGTATTTATAATAGTTAGATATCTCAAAAGTAGTAATCTTATCAATAAGACTCTCCTGAGTTAGAACATTACCAAGGTTACATCTTGATTCTTGAATTGCATAAATTTGGATAGCATAGATAGGAAAGAAAGTTCTCAATACTTTGCCAATAATAGTCTCATCATCAATGATTCCATTAGATCCTCTAATAGCATTCACTACCTCCTTAATTCTACCATAGTACTGAGCAATATTTTCTCCTTCTTGTATTTTCATTTCATCAAACTTTTAGATTTTTCTCTCAGTACATTAGTATCTCCACCATAGATAGTTGTAAGATTATCCCACATTTTCTTGGCATTAGTGTAGTCTTTGATATCTTCAAACTCAGGATAGCTTAAGGTAGATGCAATCTCCAACATTTCTTGATTATTTTCTTGTTTCTATTTCATCTCCTCGGCAGTCAAAGGTGCAATAGGTATAACATAGTCATGTTCCACATAGTACTTTTCCAAATCTCCAATACTAGCTAGATGCAATTTCATTAGACTTTCTCATGTAGGGAAATTCTCTTTGTTCAACTCCAGTACCTCATTTTTATACATCTTCATCATTAGCTTCAAGTACCTTTAAAATTTTATCTGTAAGCACCAACACCTCTAATACCAATTGTTAGAATTATTTTGAAGAACTGATAGGGGGTACATTAGTAGTTCTTAGGTCCAGATGTACCAATTGAACTTTCTAGCACTTCAACAATCTTAGATCTAATCAATAATTTAGCTTGGTCTCCATAACATATATCAAAAACATATAACATGAAGTCCACTGTCCAAAAGTAATTAACTTGTAGAATATAACAACATTCACATCAAAACATTCACACAAGTATAAAACCAAGATTTTTAGTGGAAACCCAACTTGGGAAAAACCACTTACTAACATGCTATTGGTATTTCACTCTTCTGAAATGAGCTCTATGAAAAGCCAACCTTGTTAAAGGATTACAAAGACACTGCTAGGTGTGACCCTATTAAAGGATTTAAACACTTTGTCAAAACTGACCTGGTTAAAGGATTTAAGAACATTTTATTAGAATGCCACCTTGATTAAAGGATCTATACAATGACTGTTAGGTCAACCTTGATTAAAGGATTTAGACTGAAACAATGGTTAGAAGGTAACAATAGTTTCTGATCTAAAAAACATACAACTCACTTTGCAAATATAGATCCACTTCACACATATATGTTGATTTAGTGACTAACCTTCATTTCCATCTCCATCACTGATCTACTTGGAATTCAATTCAAGCAATCACAACTATGTTCAGCTCCTTCACAATTTTACCTTCAGCCTTCTACTTAGACTTATCAGTCAATAACATTAACAACTTCAGCCCATGTTGTAACCTCACAATTAGGTTTTCCTTTATACCTCTTTGATTAGGTAGATCCATCTTTTTTTTCTTAATCTCCTTCATAGATCTTAGGTTTAGGTCAAATTCATTGAATCCATCTATCATTATGTTCATCATCCTTCCTTCTAGATACATCTCCAAACTTCTCTTTGAATCCATAATAAAATAATTTATCATGCATTAAATACTCCATACAATTCATTAATAAAGTCAACATGATTTATATATCCCAAGAATTAAACTATGTCAGCTGGGAATCTCAATTATTTCTCCAAATGTAAATTACTAACACTTGGTCAATAATGTATTCTTCTCCTTAGTCATCACTGCATGTCTTGGTTGTCTCTACAAACTATCTTCCTTGGAAAACATTATCTTTGCTCAGTAATTTCCTATTGCTCGGCATAAACTAATGTTCATTCAACACTAAATTTACTCGGCATATACTAGCACTCGGTCGACACTAACATCACTCAGCTTAAACTAGATTTCTTCACTTTTACTCGGCTAAGCCTACCTCTTCAGTATTTCTTCTTACTTAGATAAACAATACATTATCTTATCAGTGTGCCAACTAATCAAGTACCCATTGAAGTAGAAAATAACTCAACCTTTCCTTAGGTTATCTTGTTATCTCCTTTCCCTAATCCTCTTCATCAATCAATAGATATGGTACTATCCTAGATAGCAATTGTCTTACCAGTTAAGGTTTGACATCAATGACAATATAACAATTGTTTCAATTGTAGTTACCGACAATATTAAGTAGCAGAGATATATTATATAAAAGATACATTATTAGGTGGTCATATCAAGATATGATATGATGCATGTTGACAACCATATTTTGAAATTAGTTTGTATATATAGTTATGATTTCAATTTTGGTCAATCAATCTATTAGAAATACTTATACAAACAACATAAGTAGATTGTTTGTGGGATACATACATAGAAGAAAAGCTAGTGTTTTGATTAACTATATTTAGACACTATTTGTGCACAATCATATTTGCAAGATCTCCCTGATTGATATAGAATCTATGATTATATACGATGCACTTTTAAGCACAAAGTAATGTATTATGTTTAATGTTGTGTAGTATATAGTTCAAGATTCTAAATGACAATCAGATTTTAGAGTCTTTGTATGTAATAAAATTGAGATGTATTGAAAGGTCAGTGAGGCACATAAGACTATCAAAGAGATAACACTTTCCAGTGAGACATTTTATAAGTGAGTGAGGTTTTGTAAAAGTTATTGCATATTAAGCCAGTGAGGCATTTCGAGTGGTTTGTTACCTAAAGGGTTTTCCAATCAGGACATATATTGTTTTATTCTATTATATGTCAATATTGTCTCTATATCTTTATTTTAATTTTCATATTTAAGTTATATTGTTTTGGGTATGTGTAGGATCATGGTATGCCAAACTAGGCCCTTAAGTGGCAATGAAAATTTAGAAAATCAGGGTTAGGAAAGTTAACGTAAAAATTTGAACAAGTTATCAATCTTATATAAAAAATATGTAATAATAGAATCTTTAGAAAATTGAATTTAGTTTCGAAGACACTATCCCTTTTTTGAAACAAAATTATTCTATATGGTGAAAATTTCAAATTTCAATGCAATAGTACAAAAAATAAGGAAAAAGATAAGAAGTAGGTGTATGTATGACGACCTTAAACATAATCAAATGATAATATTTTTTAAAAATATTCTAGATATAAGTAGTAGACTCATGTTTAAATGTGATGCATATTTTTTTTATTTTTTCTAAGTAAATAATTAATTATGATTTTTATACTATAACTTTTTTGAGAATATAAAAAATCTCGTGTCTGACCACCTTAACTTGGTCTAAACTTCATCAAATTAAACTTTTTTTTTATTGTATTAGGAAAAGCATATAATGTGACACATATTTTAGATTTAAAAAATGTTATACCATTTGAATGTTATAGCCATTTTCCTATCAATTTATCAATAGAATGAAAATTTTAGAAAAAAGATAAGAAGTAGGTGTATGTCTGACCACCTTAAACATAATCAAATGATAATATTTTTTTATAATATTCTAGATATAATTAGTAGACTCATGTCTGGATGTGACACATATTTTTTTAATAATTTTATTTCTAAATAAATAATTTATTATGATTAAATTCTACTACAAATTTTACATAATATAAAAGCTCTTGTGCCTGACCACCTAAACTTAGTCTAAACTTCATCAAATTGAAAAAAAAAAAATTCTTCTTATAGTAGGCAAAGCATTGAATGTGATGCATGTTTCATATTTCAAAAATGTTATACTATCTGAAAGTTATAGTTGTTTTTCAATCAAGACTTCTTTTTCGGGTAAAAGCACAATTAGGTGTCACCTTTTAGGCTAACTTATCAGCATAGTTGAATTTTAGTATTTCTAACTAAAAATTAATTTTGGTCAAACATATGGTCTAGCTAGATTCATTCTAGCTAAGTTAGATAAGATCTTTAAGTTTTCCAATTGGAAATGTCTATTAAATGCATGTTTTATACCACTTTGGGTCCAATTACCATAAAAATAAAATTATTTCAGAAAAGTGGTGTTTCAATAACTCCTAATCTTTTTAATGATATTTTTTTTTAAAATAAAAAAATTCTCTTTTGTAGAGATCGGAGTCAAGAATATCCTCATATAGATTTTATAGTGTTTTAATTAGACATAGTTTAATGTAATTAAAAAATATATCAAGTAGGTATTTTAACAGTCAAGGAGATGTTGATTTAGAGAAATAAAAAATTTGTAAATCATATTATATAAATTTTAAAAACATATGGTGCACTAGAGGAGAGAGTCCTCTTCAAGAATATATATATATATATATATATATATATATATATATATATATATATATATATATATATATATATATATATATATATATATATATATATATATATATATATATATATATATATATATATATATATATATTTATTGGGATAGATTTAATATGAAAAATATGTTGCAAGATGAAAACTGTCGATTTCAGTGAGTTGGAATTTGAATTGTTATAAAAGAGAAAATATAGGTCACAAACCAATTTTTATTTCTCCATGCACTAGCTATATATGTCATCTATGACATATTTTGAAATTAGGAGAAAAAAATTATTTACATAGAATTTTTTGTTGGGAACTAAACCCTTAATTTTCAGCATTTTTTAGCAACTGAAAAGCCATCTTTAAAAATTAAAAAAAATATCAATTCTTATTCAAAAAAATTATTAAAATTATTAATCATAAACTTCATCCATTTTATCACATTTAATTAGTTTACATCATCTTCAAATTCCAAACATAAATGCCATTTTTATACTATTGAAGTTGAACAACTTTGATTTTGTTAGCCTTTTCCATTGTAAAAGGGTGACAAGTTATTTTTCTTTTACCCTTTCACATCGCCACTTTTTGGCATACCATGATCCTGCACATACCCTTTTAGTTAGCTTTAAATTAATCTTTTTTTTCATTATCACTAATTCACCCCCTCTCAGTGACAATTGTAATCCAATAACTTTTTGATTTTATTAATGCGGTTGATTATAACATTATTAGGGGATAAATAGATATAATTAAATTTATTGTAGTGATCATCCAATAAGGGGAGTTTTACTTTGTTATGATTTTACAATAGATTTTTTAAGATTGTGTTACTTATGTTGTTTGTTTGTTTAGGATTTTTTACTTTGAGTTGTCATAATTGATAAAATATCATATTTAAAGTTCTTTCATTTATAAACTCTTGAATTCTTTTATCCCTTAACATGGTGATACATAAATTATTATTGTTCCACCAATTTTGTTTAAATGGATGAAGCTCATAAGCATAGATTTTGGGAAAAGTGATTATGTTAGTTTGTACTAGTTTCTTCATCATAGATTCAATGAGTTTTCCAAGTAGTGTATAATCTCAATTAAGTTCTACTACTCTTTAACCTTTGTGTGCATTACATTGTTCAAGGTTAGACATTTAAGTCTTTGTCTTTATTTGACTGATAGTTTAGGTCCGTGTTTGTGGAAAATAAGGTCATTTCAAACTTACCACATGTTGATCTTTATTTACAATTTATCATTCATTACTTTTTTGTTGGTAACATTTTTTTTCCACCATTTTAATCTTTTATTTGTTCCTTTGTAGGTGTAAGGTTGGTTAGGATCTAGAATAACTATGTTTTTATTAGATATTGTTTACATCTTACCCTTCCTCAATAAGATCTTGGATGTTGCAAGCTAATTGAAGTTCTATAGAGTAAGACATATCAATGATTAGGTCATCTACAGTAATGAGTACAAGATATTTTTCAAAGATATAATATGAAATTGTGTTGGCTATGTCATGCTATCCTTCCAAAAATTTAGTAAAATGTTATCTCTTTTTTGTGTATCAAAGAGATCCTTGATATTTACCTTTATTTAAATGCTATAATGAAAATGTGAAATGAATTTCTTAGCCAATTTACCCCAGAATTGAATGGCATGGTAGAACCATTCCATTGCAAAACCAGTTAATCTCTAGAGGAATAGTAACATGAGATAGGTCTCTTCATGCATGACACCAGTACATACAAAGAAAAAGTATCTGATATGTTCTATAGGGTTTGACTTCTCTTTATACTTGTCAGATTATTTTTTGATAGAGCGTCTGGGGAAGGGAGGCATGTACAAAGAGCCATAGAATGGGTATGGATACAAATCCTCCATGGTGTAGGATTTTGGATGATTACGATTTTCAATATTTTGGAGTTGTGCTTGGACCCTTTTCACTTGATAAATCAAGATATTTTTTTGGAATTGTAGTGCATGTCTAGTATTGATATGTGTGTGTGTGTGTGTGTGTGTGTGTGTGTGTGTGTTGGTGTTATAGTGTATGGGGGTTGTTTTTATGTTTGGTCTTTGATCTTGTTGTTGAAAAAGGGGTATGTTGAGAAATTTTATGCATTGTTGATTTGGATGGAATTGGGATTGTGATCCACATTATTCAAATTATAGTGGTTCTTGATGATATTATTTCAAGCAACCAATGTTAGGTTTTTTACTAGATACATGCATTATAGGCATGAAATGTGTGGCTAGTGATGTTGGAACATGAAATGTATTTGAAATTAATACCAAAAATTGTGTTAGGCTTTGAATTTGACTATTTTTTAATTTTTTCATCTTTTGGTTGGTTGTGTTTGGGGTACTTTGGGTCCAACAAATGAGGTTGTTAATATCATGTTGATAAAGGGTGCCTACAATCCCATAGAGTTTTGATTGTGATGTTGTTGTTCTTTCATCATTTTCTTCCTTGGTGGTGGGTGGTATTTCACTTTTTTGAGAAAGTGTATCCTTGAGATTATTGAAAATGTTTTATATCAAAGGAAATATAGTCAAATATTTGGTTATTCTTAGATTTATATATCTTGTGACTTGTTGACTTTCTATTTTGATAATTATCGATTATGATCCAGCACAAAATGTTTGGACTATTAGAATAATTGTGAACACTCAAATTTATAGAAACTAACTTCTATAAACTTTGGCCGAACCTATAATGATGAAAATAAATAAATATTTTTGGAAGCTAGAGAAAGAAGTAATTTCTCTCACCAAATTCTAGTGTTCTCGAGAGAATGATAACTTTTGAATTGAGATTTTATTTTTAATTTGATCTTAAAATATGTTGGTTTTGAAAAATTAAACTTCACTATAGATGAAGACAAAAGGTTTGTTGATTAACTTGATAAAATGATGACAATTTTTGAGAGATCAAAATGTTGCCTAATCAATTTTTGAGAAATAGATTCTTCTATTGATTTGGTGACTCTAAATATGACTCTTAAGTATGAATCTAATACAAGTCTCAAAATGCAAAATATTTTAATGCAAGACCTAAACAATGAATCCTAATAATAACAAATTGAAATTATGATTCCTTCCTAAGGTAGATCGAAGGTTATTTTAGTTTGAATTTTTTGACCTAAAAATTTGGATATTTTTTTGTATAGAAACTATTTATAGATAGTAGGTAATTCCAAGACTGATTAAGAAGTTTTAAAATATAATACTAGTGTTTACAAAATAGATTTATTGATTGCAAAAAATTGTACATCACTTTGCACATAAAGACTCATAGTTGTGAGATAAATTTTGTAGTTGCAAAATTTTGACTATTGGGAGTTCTATATACACCATTGAAAATTGATGATTTTTAACATTTTGATAGTTGATAAAAAAACACTCATAAAACAAAGAAAATAATAGGTTGTTGATAAACTTTGGACTTTTGCATTTTTGTTATGTTCAAGGACCTATCCAAGCCTCAATATTTCTACCCATTTGATCATAAATAGAAACTCATTTAGATAGATTTTATCCTAAGGAAGGGGTTATTTTATAATATCTCTTTCCCATAACTTGGAATCTCCATCAACTCAAAAAACCTCACCACACTTGAGAGTGTGCCCAATATTTTTCCTTTTTCTAGTTTTTTATCAAAGGGTATTTCTCCTCTATTGAGTCAACCTCCTAGGAGTCTTATGGTGAGTGTCTTGTGGGAAAAATCTTCCCTCCAAGCCTTGTATTGAGAGTATTATATTATTTGGACCAAAAATAGTGGGCCTCTAAAGTACGGTATTTAGTAATATAGGTGGTACTCAACCTTACAAGATTCAAGTGTGAGACATTTAAGTCTCTAGTCAACCATGCCAAGGACTAAGGCAGGTTTTCCAGATTGGCTACCACTAACATACTAAGATAGAGAAAGCTTGCGTATAGAAATAGGCTTTAACCACAGTCATATTTATATAGTGGCCCAAGGGAGTTACTAATTTGAGGTCATTCCTTGAGGTGATAAGGTCCTCAATCAGATTTCTCTCATAAAGGTAAAAAATTCTCTAACATTGATTATGGAAGTACACCAGACACACTAAACAAAAGGATAATTACTAAGCTTAAATATAAATATGAGGCACTCTAATGCAGACAAATAAATAATGTGCCAAGTTTTTAAACCAAAAATAAAGTGTGATTTGATATACTTCTAATAGAAATAAAGATAAAAGCATGTTTGAAATCCATCTTTAGGATCCTATAGGAAACTATGTTAGTAGTTAATGTTTTTTTTATTTTTTTATTTTTTGTCTTTCCCTTTATCTCCACATCACACATTGCAAATCAAGAGTTAGTATTGAAAAATTTCTTAGTCCAGGAATTAGAAATCATCTAAATAATGGTTTCTAAGATTGATAACCATGCTATACCTTTTGCAATAACCTATAATGATGTTATAAAACCTATTCATGGGTGCTTGCTTGAATGGTTTTTTTTCTATTCTTCGACTTGCAGTCTATGCTTGAAGTTCTTGTTGATTTGCCTTTCTTTCTTCCTCCTATATTCATCTTCATGCTTGATGGGTGACTTTCCTCAGTTCTATTGCTTTAGGCATTGATCCTGCAAATGAAGCACAAACACATTGTCAAAATAGACAATCACTAACCTAGAAAAGAAACATGTAATAGAATTTATAAAAAGTAAAGAGAAAAAATAAAATGAAATAGAAATTAGAAAAAGAATGAAAATCAAACATGCAAAAGAAGTTAGAAAATAAATGTAACAACATGCATGTAATCACAAGAGTGACATGCAATAAAAAAGGTGACATGAAATTAGAAAAAAATGGGATGAAATAAAAAAAAGGACATCAAGTACAAGAAAAGACAATATGCAATTAAAAAAATTTCATGCAATTGAGAAAGTGCAACATGCAATAAAAAAACTAACATACAACTAAGAGAAGGAAATGCATGCAATAAAAAAAATGACATGCAACTAAAAACATTGGCATTCAACTATGAAAAGACAACAAATAATTTTTAAAAAATGACATACAACTAAGAAAAGACATGAAATTAAAAAAATGGCATGCACCTGAGAAAAGGAAGCATGCAACTAAGAAAAAAAAACTTCATAGAATTAGGTGATTTGTGTGAAATTGAACAAATAGATTTTATATAATTGGCTTAGATTTTGAAGTTGATTTAATTGATCCCCTAGTTAGACTAGTTTGAGATTGTGAAGAATTGAAATAGATTTTTTTTTTATCAATTGTAACCATCTAAATTACTAAATTGATATCCATGTTAAATAATTGCATACAATTGTATTGGAGTTAAAAAAATGTTAGCTAGATGTATGATTTAAAGTCTCATATGAATTGCCATAAATTACATAAACCCTACAAATTCACCATTTCATCAGAAAATATGCCAAAATATTATAGGAAATGTCATTTGCAAGATATCAAACAATGTGAGTATACAATATTATCGTGATTAAGCTCACAAAATATAACATGCCTACTAACAATCAAAGAAAAATGAAAATAAATAAAAAGAATTCAAAATGAAACAATCAAACTCTAATACTTCCCCTTGGAATCTTCCATTGCTTATGTTATCTTTGTAGTGATTGCACAATTATCAGTATTGATAATCTATAATTATGGCTAAGAGATTCAAGAAATGTTTTATGATTCATGATCTTTCAAAATGAAGAAGCTCAATTTTATAGAATTTTTTATTTGAATGGATAGCTGATATTGATCTGGAATAGAATAGAATAGAATAGATTGATTATTAAAAATGATTGGGTGACCCTACAATAGTGGGTTGCACTTTTTTAGACATGCTGATTTTTGCTGAAATAACACATTTTTAATAAAATATCATGATTTAAGCCTTGAGAGGTTCCATTTGAAGGAATTAATTACAAATGGTTATCTCAAAGCCTCTTAGATAAAAAAAAATTGATATAACATCTATACTCCTCATTCATACCTGCAACAGAGTGTTCTTCACACCTATTAAAATGGAGACAAAAAATCACTTTGACTTTATCTTTTGGAAAATCGAATGAATCCATTTGAAAAACCTATCTATGTAGTGAGGTACTACTGAGAAAAATATCTCCAATGATTATAATGTTAATATATATTAAGTTTATTATGATTTTTTATTTTTCATTTTCTTAAACATAAATATTTCACCGTATGTCTACCTATATGATTGATGCTTATGGAAAAATAGTAAATAAGAGAAAAAAATATTCTAAAATATATCTATGCCATAGGTATTGAAGTTATCTTTCTATCAAAAAAATTTAAAATGAAATTGGACAAATACACGATAAGTTATAAGCTATGTAGTCAAGGTATGTCAAAATTATGGTTTAATCAACTTCAAATTTTAATAAAATATGAAATAATCATGATAATGTCGTCAAACCAATTACATGCCCTCTTTATGGATGTTACAAAACTAAATTTCAAAGAATCACATTCATATCTATTTTAGAAAAAAAAATTATGCTCTATGAAAATAATGTAACTCTTTGAAAATGACGTATTCAATAGCATACCAGTTTTCATGGGAGAAAGAAAAAACCATTCAAATCAATGCAAAAATAAAAATTAAAAAAGTATTTAGAATCTAGACAGAAAATCTTAAAAGACTCTGATTTACTTCATCTTCTGATTTCAAACGATTTAACGACAATATGCATCCGAATCCAAAAGTTTTTTTTCAAACTGTAGAGTTCAGTGTCTGTTCAGCCAAAAGAGTGTAAACCACTATTTTGGGTTCACCTGATTCTGAAAACCATAATTGAATTAGTTTTTGAATATAATTGATTGAATAAAATATAGACTAATTGAGAAATTGGAAAAATCATGAAAAAATATATCAATTTAGTGAGTTCCAATTCAACATGTTTGAAAAATTAGAATCTTTAGATTTATTGTAATATTTTTGAACTTAGAAATGAATAGAATGAAATAAAATTGATTTGGAATGGAATTAGGATGAAATTATAAATTATTGAATTTGAATTTTGAAGTGGATTCACATTGATTTAAATTAATTAAATTAATTAATTTAATAAGAAGAATTAATTAACCAATTAAAATAATTTGTAATAATTATTTTTAAAAATATAAAATTACAATTAATTAAATGATGTAATTATTTAATTAACATCAAGAAGATTTGTATAAATGATGTAAAATTAATTAAAGTAGCAAGGCATTGATTTTGGAAGAAATAGTGTTAATAAGATAAAAAGAGCGAGTTAATTAAACAATTATTAATTAAGAGACAAAAAAAATACTATTTTTATTGCTTGCGAGTGCGGGATAATTTAAGGTGTCTACAGTGGGAACACTAACATAGGATTGTACTTTGAAAAGCCCTTCTACACCACAATAATTTCCTATTTTTACATGTGGAGGTATAAATCTAACCACATAGAATGCTAAAAGTGCACATATTACATAGTGATAGATAATCTAAGACTTTGAATACATAGAAAAACATAGAATGTAAAACCCTCCAACCATGTCTATCTTTGTTTGGGAAAATGTTGGAGAGATATATCCACAGTGTCACAAATTATAATATATTTTAATTTTTCACATATATACTATACCTAGTGCATTTCTGTCATTATTGAGAAAGATGGAACATTAGTTGTTTTTGTTGGGTTCTTCAACCCTAATTTTGTTTTCTTTTGGTTAGAGGTTGTTCAATTGTTGGTTAGTGTTTGATGTTTTTTGTTTGCTATATTTTTTATAAAGAGTTTCAGGATCCCTTCAAAACCTATTTTCTCCTAATAAAAAATAATAGTTTTTTTTGGTTTTATTTTTGGTAGAAATGGGTTGGACAAGATCATAGTGTGGTAATGTCCTAGTATATTCTAAAATATAAATATAAATATTCCACAATGTTTGGCTTCAACACATGTGCTAGTGGCCAAACATGCTTGTGACAACTCTTGCCACATATTCCAAGAATAAAATATATTTTCCTTCCTCAATTAAGTATATAAAATATCTTGGATTATATTTCTTGACATTTTTCCATATCTTGGTGTATACACCTAAAAATGGTCACCTAGACTATTAGCCACCTTTTGCTAAATCACTAATTGCTTATTCTTGATCAAATTTTAGTTCTATCATTTATTTGATTATTTTCTATGGGCTAACCATCTTATCCTAAGTTTTTATTTATTTAAAAGGAATTCCCTCCCCTTTTAATAAATAAACAGCCCCCACTTTTCCTCTTATCCTAAGTTGCACAAATAAAGCATTATTCTTATTTTATAAAAAGGGAAAAAGCATTTTTTGTCTCATATAGACACAAAAGTCAACTCTTATTTTCTCATTGGAGGATATTTGTGCACATGGATTGATCCCTCTTCAAGCTCCACCGTTGATTAAATATTTTGCCTCTTAATCTCCATGGTCCATTTCTCCTCATTTCCTATAAAAGAAGAGCTCTCTTCTTCATTCTAGATCCCCAGCTTTTTATGCTAACTTTATGCTGCAGGTTTTCTAGGTCACTTTGGAGCTTTTGGAGATTTGAAGCATTCTTAGCATCTACATCTCATTCTTGCATTCTACATCTCATTCTTGCATTCTTAGCTTAGCTTCATATTTATGCTTTCTTAGATTAGCTTCATTTCTATGCTCTAGATTAGCTCACATAGATTAACTAGCTTGGGTTGTAACACTTGCATATTTCCTTTCATAGCTTAGCTTGCATCTCCATTTCTAGCATAGCATTGCATTGCATTTTCATTCTTGATTCTTGAGGATATTAGCATTCTTGCCCTTGTCTTCATTGAATCTCCCATTGCATGGTTTACTAGCAAGGTTATAGGCTAAATAGCTCTAGCTGAGAGCATTCTTAAAAACCCTTGCACTCCATGCCTAGGGAGCTATGGATTGATTTGTGAGGGCTCATTTTTGAGTTTCCTTGCATGTAATGATCCATAGAAGTGCACCATTTTAGTGTGTATATTTTTTGGCGCCCACCGTGGGGCAGAGTAGACTAGCTTTGTCCCTTCTTTTTTTGCATTTCCGTCATTTTCTGTCAATTTTTTGGCAAGTTTTAAGCTTAATTTTTCATCTCTATTTTTTTGTCTCAGATTGTTGTGCGATACTTTCTAGAAGTATCGCGCGATATACCTCTATATGCGCGTGTGATACTTCACCTGTCAGAAGTATCACCTGGCTATAACAGAGTATATCGCCTGGTCTCGGGCGAAGTATCGCCTGGTGCTGGGCGAAATATCGCGTAGACTGATAAGTATCGCCTGGTCTCGGGTAAAGTATCGCCCCAGTCTACTGTGAAGTATCACGCGATACTAGTGTCTATACTTGGCAGTGAGCTATTTTTGAGCTATTTTATCTATCTTGCAAGTTTTAGGTTCTTAGCTATCTTTTTGAAATTTTTTGAAATTTTCAGCGTTTTCAAATCCGTGCAACTCTGAAAAATGGGTGCCCATTTTTTTTGAAATTTTCCAAATGGTATCAAAAGTTTAAGTGTGATATATCGTTGGAAAGGTCTTTTCGAGCCTAATCCAACCATGATGGTTTCATTTTCAGATTTTATCATTTGATTAGTTATTTTTGCAGATTATCTAATTTTTTTCATGTACTAATCATTGTTAGATTTTGGATTTTGATTCTCCTAACTCTTGTTGGTCTAACAAGTTGTGGTTGTAGGTGCTTCTTGCTTGAAATTTTCTAAAATCGCATGTCAAAGAGGGCTACTAATGGTTTTTGTAGGGCTGCCCTAAGCATAAAAACCAAATCAAGTGCTTGTTTAATTGCTTTCTTTATTAAGTGCGGCATATACTAGTTGTTTCCTTTCATAGGCACTTAATACCTTGTTGTAGAAATTTTGAGGTGGTAGGAGAGTATGCTCTTCACCCTTGTGGTGAAACAGAAATCTTGACCCATCTTGGGATTTTGAGAGCAAGGGGGTAATTGAATCTTTGCTTGGTGTGTTTGGGAGAGATTCTTGAGATAGGGGAGTATGCTTTTCACCCTTGTGGTGAACCAAAAACCTTGAACTTCAAGAATTAATCCACTCTTTGTTTAGCTTAGGATCCTTTAGTGGGCCTTCTCTTGAGCAATCAAGAGGAACGACCCAAGTGGGGACAACCTTGTCATCATTTTCCTTGGTGGCGAGTGATTCCAACTCACTATAATCTCAAGGCTATCGAGGACACAAAACCTTGGTAGACATAGTACTTATCTTCGCTTGATGTGAGTAACTTGTGGGATTGTGACCATGAGGAAAGCATTAAGCAAGAATGCTTAAGGTACTCTTGAGGCCGCGAGGTCCTAGTCCTTTATGAGGAGCAAGAGGGGTGCTATGAATGGAAACCCTTACTCTGAACCATTAGATAGAGGCCACCCTATTTTAGCCACTTAGCTTCTTGGTGCAAGGATTGATCCAAGTGGACTTACCCGGATCACCCCAAGACACTCACCATATGTGCTCCTTTGGTTGTGTTTTTGACACCTCCATGAAAACGCCAATATCTCTTGTGGGCAACTACTTGGTGTGAGGCAAGGGAGCATCAAGTTGTGGGCCAAGTTGTTAAGTAATGAGCCTTGTCCTTCTAGGTAGTAATTGCTTGAATTGTCTTCGATTGTGCTATACTAGTGTAAACGTCCTCAACATTCAAACAAACAGTAGCATTCATAAGGTTTTCTATTTTGATATCACAAGTGCTTTTCTTGGCAAGGTTGCTTTTGCCCTTGTTTCAAGTGTTCTATGACATGTTTGATCACCTACTATTTGCAAACTTGTCTTTTATCTACTGTTACTACTTGTCAAACTAAGAAATTGCACTATCCAACCTTTCAACTTGATCAAAATGCTTCAAAACTAAGAATTTTATGTTCACTGGTCAAAAAGTCATATGAATCTACAATAGTATCGCATGCCTTACTGAGAAATATCGCGTGATAGTTCATGCCCTACTATTTTATGGCGGGCTTTGCTGAGGTATATTGCGCGATAGTTCGTGCCTTCTGGACTATCGCCCCACTAGCCTGGAGTCTATTGCCCAACAATACTGCAGTCTATCACCTGGCTTAAGGTGAAGTATCACCCGAACTGAGAAGTATCACCCTGTCTGCCTGGAAAGTATCGCCCAAAATATTTTTGCTGTCCTGTCATTGTTGTAGTTCGGAGTGGCTAAAATTGCACTTTAACTTGTCGTAGAGTGTCTTTTTCTGTTCTTACCTGAAACTGGTTTGTTACCTACATACTTAGATTTGTTCTAGACTGAAACAAATGAGCTAAAACTATTGGGTTTGAGTTTAATGAATGCTACTCTTGATCACTTGTCGCATCACGGTTACCTCTCTAGCTACTTGCTATTGAGCTTCTTGCTCATTGCTCAGCTTTAGTCAATTGATTGTTGTAAGTGCTTGAGCACTTTTGACAAGCCATCTCTCTATTGTTCTACTTTGACAAGTGATCTTTATTAGCTTTTCTTATCTCAAATCTAAGAAACTTTGTCTCATTCTATTAGTCAACCAACATCTCTTTTCATGCCGGTTACAACTCAGTCTCAACTTGAGCAGGAGAGTCATCCTCCATTCAATTATACACAGTTACCTTCTCCAACTAGATGTTCAAAAGCACCCATTAGCAACAACAGTTCTAGTTCTGACCAATCTGAGAATTCTAAGGCTACACCGTGGTATAAAGGAGGTTTCCTCTTTTCCGCATTCAAGACCCCCAAAAACACAGACAGTGTCTCACTCACTTTGATTGGACAAGAAAATTTTCAACTCTTGCAAGAACACTTTGAGCGTAAGGATAATCAAGCGCGCTTAGAAAAAGAACACAATCAACAAAGGATGGATGCTACTAGGCACATGGCTTATAGAGGGACATTTCATGAGCAACCTGAGACTAGTAATCATGAGCATAGACCTCTTTTTAACAATGGCAACAATGACAACAACACGCCACCAAGATCTCCTCCAAGGCCAACTTTTTCTATGCCTTCTTCACCACCTAGACCTCCTCCCTCTCAACATGAGGTAGAGGCTAATGATAAGATTTCTAGTGAGGATCTTATGAGATGTGAACAAGATGTGGATTTCCAACGAATGATGCATAAGCTTTTAGAGCGTAATGGCGATCAATATTTTCAATATATGACTTCTAGAGGATACAAACTTCCTCTCGGCTATGATGTCAGACAAATTGTCCAACAAAGAGTACCAACTAAATTAGAAGTCCTTCAAGAAGAATTATGTCAGACAAATCAACGCCTTACCCAAATGGCATTAGAAAGAGAGCCTCCAAAGGTCTCTTTTGTAGAATCAATCTGTGCTCTTCCTTTTGATAAAGATCTATACATGGTCCCATTTGTTAAGGATATTGAGGTTCCTAAATATGACAAGTATGATGGAAATGGTGACCCTCATGACCATGTGCATCATTTTTATGCTCTTAGTATGGACTTTCTTCATGAAGACACATATCTCCTACGCTTATTCCCTCGAACCTTAAGAGGCCAAGCTTTGGAATGGTTTGCAAAATTGACACCACCGCTTAAGACTTTTGATGAGTTAGCTCAGCGATTTACCCAGCAGTACTCTTACAACATCCAACAACCTATCACTGTGATAGATCTCGGTAATCTAAGACAACATCAAGCTGAGCCATTTACAACTTACTTACAATGTTGGAGGTCATTGTATTCTCGATATCCTTGTCAGCTACCTGAAAGAGAAAAGATTGACATTTTCGTCAACACACTTGTGCCGGAGCTATTTTATGATCTAAGGAAGCAACTGTTCTCCTCCTTCCATGACATGGTTGCAAGTGCATATCAGATTGAGGATGTAGCTATAAGGAAAGGGGATATTATTATTAATAAAGATGCTAAAGGCAATGGTAAAGACAAGAACAAACCTTGGAATAAGAACAAGTATGTTGTTAATGATGGGGTTGTTGATGCTCCTAAAGTTAAAGAGCCCGCTTTCAATCTTTCCAATGCTATCTATGCAGCAAAACAACAAGAAGCTACCAACACTCACAGTGGTCCTAAACCACAATATGTAGATAAGCCTAAGAAATCATTTCGAAAGCGAGTCTATACCAAGTTGGCAGAATCTTATGATGTAATCCTCTTTGGTTGACAATGGATATCTTACACTTCCTGATAAACTTGGTAACTGGGATCCGATAAATAAGCCTGATTGGTGGAGAGAGGATCATTACTGCCATTATCATAGAAACAAGGGAGATCCAACAGACAATTGTTTTAGGCTTAAGGTTGATATTCAGGATCTTATTGAGAATGGCACAATCTCCACTGATGGCTTAACTAAAAATTCTGATCACACAGCTTTCAAAGATCCTCTACCTAAGCATGATAAGGGGGAAACCTCTCAAGCACATAAGAAGAATCATGATGCTAAGATCAATGACACGTATCCTTCTAATACACTTGTGATTAACATGGTAGAGCCCGTTGAGAGTGTTCTAATGATGAGGTCTCACGACGATAATAACACCAATCATGGTAAGCCAAAGTTAGTCTTGCGAACACGTGGTAGTTCATCTTCTCGAAGTGAGACACTGAATGCTGTTACTAGGGGGCAAGCCAAGATTGTCCTTAAAACTACGCAAGATCCCAAGCAAGCTTTGCCTTCCAAACAAGTGGCTCCTTTAGCCACCCCTAGCTATGATCTTGTCCAACATTTGCAAAAGACACTAGCACAGATATCTATCCTTGAGTTGCTTCGGTTATCCTCTTCGTATAGAGAGATTCTTGATGAGGCTCTACATACAACACGTGTTCCCAATGACATTGATCCAGATCAATTTCAGGCTATAGTTAACCACATTTCATCTCCGTTATCTCTCTCCTTTTCTGCAGAAGATGACATATCTATTGCTCGCCCTCATAATCTAGCTTTACACATTGAAGTTCTAGTCTACAATACCCGAGTTTGCCGAGTCCTGATAGACAATGGTGCAGGGTTAAATATGGTTTCTTTCAATTTCATACAACAATTTGGTTTATCAGAATTGGCTGTGGATTCCAAGAAGAAGATTACTATAAAAGCTTATGATGAAGTGGAAAGATCTTCCAAAGGTCTTGTCACGCTGCCTGTCTGAGTGGGCCCTATCACGAAAGATATTAGCTTCCAAGTATTGGACATCCCACTCACATATAACATTCTTTTGGGTCATCCTTGGATTCATGACATGCAGGCTGTTCCTTCCACTTATCATCAGTGCATCAAATTTCCATACAATGGCACTAAGGTTGTGATCCCTAGAGACCATACTATTGCTATTAATGCTCTTACTGCTACTGAAAAATTTGTTCCTCATAATGAACCTTTTGTTGATCCTAGTACATCTCTAGCTGCTGCTGAGAAATCACTTAAGATGATGAGCCTTGGTATGGGTGAATATACACTGGGTTCCTTTGCTTCTATACCTATTTCTCCTAGGTCATATGGGAGACCTTCTAATCAGATGAAGCCTTCCACTTCTGCTATGGTGATCTTTGATACCTTTGTTCCTTCATCCGTTCCTTTAGAAGCAGAAAGAGAAGAACAAGCTATTCAAGAGTGGATCTATAGAGAGGATTCTAGAAATACTACCATGCTCAGTAATTCAGACACAGATACAGCTGAGTCACCACTACACACTATGGTTCAAATGGGAGATGATCTTCCCTCTACTTCACTTCTTTGGGGAGAAAAATGTATATCTACTGATGATATAGATGTTGATATGGTTCATTCTTGTAGTAACCATCCTGACGTGGTTGATGGGTCTTGTGTGGGGTCTGATGAGTTTGTTCCTCGTATTGCCTTAGTGGACCACGCTGGTTCTTCTATGACAAGTCTAGATCTAGCTACTTTTGGAGCTTACCCTATAGGCTCAACCTCTCTTGTTACCAGAGATGACACCCCTCGCATAAATGCTATTGAACCGGTCACTTCATTTCATCTTGCATCAACACCTATTACTTCTTCCACCAGCGAACTAGCCCCAAAAAAGATTGAATCAACAATCAAGTATCACATTCATCATGTCAAAAGACAAAAGCAATGGTCAGATGGTGAAAACCACATTGTGGCAGTATCCGCACCTAAGAAAAGTAAAAATAAAAATCTGCTCAAAAATAGTGATTCTCAAATAAAAGATGACAAGTTGATTCTCTACAAAAAAATGGTGCACTTCTTCAAGCATGATCTCATATCTGTTATACTTAAGCCCATTCCTAGAGCTAAGAACAAAGTTGGTAATGCCTTGGTTACTTCAACATCCATCTTACAAATGAAAAAACATAAATTTCGCTTCAAGTTCCTGGTGGATGAATTACACTATCCTGCTTACAAATCTTACAATCCTACCATCTTTTCATATCTTCCACCTCATCTCCCTCTTACAAATCCACCACACCATTCCTTCTGCCATCTCTTACACTTTGCCTTTGTCTCTGGTGACTTGTATAGGAAGGGTCTAGATGGAACTCTCCTTAAGTGTCTAGAAATAGAGGAGTCAGAAAAAGTGCTAGTTGAAATCCACGATGGCATATGTGGATCACATTCTAATGATCCTCTGCTAACTTAGACATTGCTTAGGGCTGGTTATTATTGGTCAAACTGGTTGAGACCTCCTATTGTCACAGTTGCAGCATTTCGGCCTGGGGCCTATCAGTTCTCTACATCAAAGGAAGCAGATTCTTGATGGCCATTTTTGTCTAGGGCATTCTTTGTACATACTTTATTGATCCTGAAAAAATACCAAAAAAATTCATATATGATGCTGAAAAAATCCTAAAAATCAAAAAATTCAAAAAATCAAAAAAATTGAAAAAGTACCTTGGTGAAAACCTGGAAACAGGCGCCTTGGTAGCAAAAATACAAAAACAATTTATAAAAAATCCTGAAAAAATTGCAATAAATCTATCAAGTGGTGAAAACCTAGAAACAGGCGCTACTTGAGACCCTCTACACCTATGTTTATCAATCTTGCATGGCGCTCCTTCGCTCCACTTCTCGCTTTGCCTCTCCTAGCCTGGAATTGACTCTTGTCTTAGTCTAGGGGGCATACGTTGTTTTAAGCTTATCTTGGGTCTCTTTGTGCGTCTGGGTTTCTTAGGCATCTTGCAAACGGTGTTTTTCAACACCACCCCAACTGTGTTTTTCAACACTACCCTAGTGTCAAGTGTTTCTTAACACTTATTAGATATCCTTCCCGTAGTCTAAATGATGCAATATTTCTCACTGGCAGATGCAATACTCAAAGTTTGACCCTATGACCCACACACACACTTGACTCGCTGAGACTTGCTTGGCTTTATTTTCTTTGTGTGCTGTCTATGATGATTTCTTTGTTGAGTGTTCTCCCCCTATGATCATTTTCGATGATGCATAGCTAGAAGATTGAGGGAATGAGAACATGTTTTATTATTTTTTTCTGCCTGTGGGTATATTTTGTTGGTCCTAACTATCATGAGCATTTATGCTGGTCTTACTTGACACTATGGACCTAAAAGGTATTATCCTTGACTGTTTCGCGAGTGCATGCTTCTAGTCATCTTGACTTTCTTGTGTCTCGATGCGAGCATAATCTTGCTATATCAAACTTTGGTAATCTCACTGCACTAGTCATCTTGACCTACATGTCTTTGATGCCTAGGTGGGATTTCCACATTTCTATCTGATATAGATCATATTCAGATCCACATAGTTATGCTAGTGTGTATTGTATGATCTTGCGATGCTACCAATAACGCTCAATGATGAATATTAGATGTTTATTGGCTTTGTGACCTTGCAAGTAAACCACTTTTCATGTAGCTTGCATTGTTAGGTTCATGTTAGTTAGTTTTGCATCTTGCATATGGAGAGAGCTTTCCTTTCATCTTTCATGGACTTGTTAATCAACTACACTCACCTTTCACTTCTTCTTAATCATGTCTTTTGCTTCTTGTCTTTCATATCACATCATTTTCTACTCATTTCGGGATTGAAACTGAAATCCGAGTTCACCTTGATCATCCAAATCATCTTTTTCCTTCTTCCGTGCAGTTGGCTAACCTTTTGAGGCCTGATCCTTCGATCTTCACTGGGGCATTCTTCACCTCTTCATCCCCATCTCTTTCAAACTTCTAGTCTTTCATTTACTTTCAAATCCCAAGTTCAAATTCTTCCCCTCCGTGGTGTTTTCGGGTTGAGGGACCACTTGGTTCGTGCCCCGGGTCCCATGTGTGGGGCATATCTTCACTGCTTGATGGTTATTCTATTCTCTTTCTTTGATTATGATTTCTAGTGCTTTGATCCTGCTGCTCTTGCTTCTACTTTCCCTCTACCTGAATTTCACTTTTGATCCCGAGGGGGTAGACACATCATATCTTATTGGCTATCACTTTCCTAAGTGTTCAGTACTGTGGCTACCAGGCTGATCATGTAGGATTTTCTATCTCTCTGCACTTCATTCTTTGGAGTTAGATCGCTATCTGCTTGCTTTCTTAGCTGATCTATTCTTTGACTACATGTGTTCCTAGATTGATCACACATTAGTCAAAGAGGGGCAAATGTATACACCTAAAAATGGTCACCTAGACTATTAGCTGCCTTTTGCTAAATCACTAATTGCTTATTCTTGATCAAATCCTAGTTCTATCATTTATTCGATTATTTTCTATGGGCTAACCATCTTATCCTAAGTTTTTATTTATTTAAAAGGAATTCCCTCCCCTTTTAATAAATAAAAAACCCCCACTTTTCCTCTTATCCTAAGCTGCACAAATAAAGCATTATTCTTATTTTATAAAAAGGGAAAAAGCACTTTTTGTCTCATATAGACACAAAAGTCAACTCTTATTTTCTCATTGGAGGATATTTGTGCACATGGATTGATCCCTCTTCAAGCTCAACCGTTGATTAAATATTTTGCCTCTTAATCTCCATGGTCCATTTCTCCTCATTTCCTATAAAAGAAGAGCTCTCTTCTTCATTCTAGATCCCTAGCTTTTTATGCTAACTTTATGCTGCAAGTTTTCTAGGTCACTTTGGAGCTTTTGGAGATTTGGAGCATTCTTAGCATCTACATCTCATTCTTGCATTCTACATCTCATTCTTGCATTCTTAGCTTAGCTTCATATTTATGCTTTCTTAGATTAGCTTCATTTCTATGCTCTAGATTAGCTCACATAGATTAACTAGCTTGGGTTGTAACACTTGCATATTTCCTTTCATAGCTTAGCTTGCATCTCCATTTCTAGCATAGCATTGCATTGCATTTTCATTCTTGATTCTTGAGGATATTAGCATTCTTGCCCTTGTCTTCATTGAATCTCCCATTGCATGGTTTACTAGCAAGGTTATAGGCTAAATAGCTCTAGCTGAGAGCATTCTTAAAAACCCTTGCACTCCATGCCTAGGGAGCTATGGATCGATTTGTGAGGGCTCATTCTTGAGTTTCCTTGCATGTAATGATCCATAGAAGTGCACCATTTTAGTTTTTACACTTGGTATCTCACAACAAAACCATATAAAGATGTGCTCATCTCTTGCATTATTAGAGTAGAGAAAACACTTCTCATTATACATCTATCATGTCTAATATCTCCAAATGGGAAGCAATGTTATTAGTAACTCTCTCTTGCATGTCTTTTCTAATATTTTCTATTGCCTTTTATCATGATATGGGTTTTTGTTCATAAAAGGTTTTCTTCAATTACATGTTTATTTTATTTTATTTCTTCCAATCTTGTCTTCTTGTCTATGGTGGTAGAAACATCAAAATAAATATTTGACAAAGGAAAATCCATATTCAACACCCAACATTTTTCCTACGTCTATATATCTAGGAAAACAAGTTTTGTGGACTATGATTATCTTTCTAGCATCTTTTATCTTGTTTTAGTATTGACAATAGAACAAAAGAGTAGATGTCTCAATAGTTTGCTGGCATTTCAGGCTAATATCTTACCTCTCTTGTATATCACTTTCTATAGATTCCATACTTTTCATTTATGCAGTTCGTAGATTTTTATCATACTATATATTTGTATTATTTAGCATTTTTGGTTTTTAATTCTTTATCAAATGTAGCATAAGATATAGGATCTTAAACGTCTCTTCTTTTTAGATATACTCTATTGTGCTAATTTCTAATGTATTCAGCATAGTGATTGTTCAAAGATTTCAAATTATTATCATTTACAATATAGTTAATTCACAAACACTCAATAGTCTCAATCTTATTGTAATGAACAAGCATAAGCCTTACTATTCATCACTCCTATTAGAATGAAAGTATGACAATCTTATGCTTCCAGCTATATGTCATTCATATTTGAGATATTTGTTTACTTTTGTAGGTCAGGATCTCATTTCCCACAATGTTAATGCATGAATAAAGTACCTTAAGGCATTGTTCTTACTTATATGTCAATAAGGAGAAATCATTAGTAGGCACTTTTTGAGAACCACTCAAATTTAGAGATTCCTTGAACATTTTCTTCCCCTTGTGACACAGAGGGAAACCATAGATAGATGCTTAAGAATTCACAAGAGTAGCAATATTTTTTAGAGAGGCCACATGATAAAAAATAATAAGTGGCAATAAGAGCATAAACATGAGAAAAAAATAGTTTCTAAAAATGGTGTACTTGTTATTTCATGGAGTAGTATAAAAAAATTTCATACAAGAAGTGTAACTCAAATAATTTCTCATTTAATATTTCACATAGACTCTAGTACTCACATGAAGTGTAACTCCTTAAAAATCTATCCCTTTATGTCTTCCAAAAATCTAAGAAGAAATGCAATTGAATTATCATCACATATACAGAACTTCATTATTCGAAGTTTGGTACTCATTATTTTCTAAGGAGAGATGCCTTTAGGTGTGCGATTTGAATATTTTCTAGATAAAAGAATTGTATATTTTGATACATTGATGAGATGTCATTACTCTCATCCATGTGCCACATTCTATAGGATTTGGTTGACTATTTGGTATAGTATTTATTTTCTCTTTGAAATCCTAGTCTTTAAATTTAATTGTTTGATATCTTAATTGTATTAAACCTTGAAAAAATTAATATACATTATTATATAGTGAAAAGTCAAATAATTTGGACAAGGACATATGGGTGTAGCTTGGCACATCAATACAATCAAATAATCATATGCTCAAAAGTCTCAATTTAATATGTATAACATGAAAAAGCTATGGTTTGAAATTTTCGCACTGAAAATATAAATATAAATTCTTATTTTTAAATAACTTTGAAACTAATTGTGTTCTAAGGTCGGGGTCCGAGTCTTCCATGGAATGGAGCTTCCAAAAAAAATAGATTTGGAGTTGCTTGCTACTTTTTAAGGAAGCTAATGTTTGTGCATAAAAAAAAAAAGTAAAATAGCTATTTTTCACACCAAAATTATTTTTTAGGAAAATTCTGAAATTAAATATTTTGACAAATGTCAAACAAAAACATTCCTAAGCTAGTGGGACAATTTCTAGCCCTACCCCTTTTCAACCCTCTTGCTAGAAAGTAGGAGCTCCTATTTTGAAGGAGGAGATTCCAAATAATCTCATAGTCAAACAATATTTTTTTCATGGAACGCATGGTTAAACTAATCCGTACAAAGATATTAATTATTAGATATATCTCTTATTTCAATCATGTAGGAGTTGAGTTTTATTGAAACTTATTTCATTTTCTAGTTGTGGATTTTTTTATGAGATTAGTTTAGGGGAGAGGGACTAGTAGTCGTGAGGGATAATTTTGTCAACATGTAGCCATTGCATGTTATGTCGTAAGACCTTCATTTTTTTTAGAAATGTAAAATGGACACTTAACTACCTACAACTAAGGTTTGAAGGTGTGAATAATCACACAACTCATTAAAATAACATGCTTAGTGAAACGTGTCCAAAGAAGACTTTAAAGATATGACCAAAACTTAATCTAAAAATTTCTAGTAGTTGAATTTAAAAATATCATTTGTTATTCAAAGAATATTATATTTTATATAAAATATAATATATATGCAACTTAAATGGATCAAATAGCTATTAGTAATCATAAATATTTGTTATATCTAACATTTATATCCAACACAAAAGGACCAATACTTCAACACAAAAACATATTTTGTTATAAAAATAACATATTATTATATAAAATACAACTTATATCCAACACAAAGAGACCAATAGTTGAACACTAAAACTTTTTCACAATCTAATTGGAAAATACAAGATATTTTTGGTGTTCACCATTTATATTTGTGATAAGACAAATTGTTAATATTAAATACTCTAATGCATATATACTGCTATCCCAATAATTCTACATATAAGAATAATATTTGTACGCTAAGATAACAATACTTGTTTAAGTGATCATCTTATTTTATTATGTGAACATATTATTTTTTAAGTGACACTCATATAATAGATAGCTATGATATTTTATTTGAGACAAAAATTTATTTATTTCACTTGTTAATGAATTTATTTATGTATTTTTACTATAACATTTATAGGTTCTCATGTGTTCAAATATTGGTCCTTTTTTTATCAACATTTAGAAATATTTTTATTTACATGTGAATTATTTAATTATAATATATAGTAAAAATGTGTGGTAAGACTAGATAATATATTCACAAGTAGATGATCCACTATTAGACCCTACACGACCAGAGCACAACTAGACTACTGATCCCTCTACACTAGAAATTTAGTATTCAAACCAATGTGTCCGTTCCAAATATAACAGTAAAGCATCAGAATGCAAAATACGAAATAGTCATAAGTATTATTTGAATGGATTCTCTCCCGAAATAGCTGGAAACAGTGCAGGCTGTAATTTCGGAGCAGCTTTTCACGGAAAAAGAGACCGTTCGACTCCGGCGAGTCCGCAATGTTACAATCATATTGAATCGTCATTTCGGTCCCCACTTATTCCGTAAATATACCTGCCATGTTCATTAGCAAATGATCGCAATCACAATAAATAATTGTGGCTGTCACAATCATAGTTAATCCCCATTTGAAATCATGTTTTCGGCGGTAAGAAAAATCTACGGATACGAAGAAATTACCTGTAAAATTCTTACCAGTTCCGAGTCTTCCATGCTACAGGGACTAAAAGTTTATAGAACTCACCATTTTGACTAGTAATCCTGCGTCCTATCGACGAAAAGGCAGTGGTCTGCCACATTGAATAAAACAATTTATCCTTTGTGCGATACATTTGTTTTAATGGGGATCCCGACAAATTTGCTGATGACCAGATGGATAGGCCGTAGCAGTTTGTTTCCAGAGCGTTGAAATATGTATTCCTATTGTATTTGTGGACAGCTAGACTAAAACAGGACCTCTGATAGCTTTTTCCTGCATTTTCATATGCAGTTCACTTTATCAGTAGAGAGTAATTACTTCTGGACTGAGTTCATAGCTAAGATTGTCAGCAAAAAGTGTTTTCTGGGAAGTTCATGGCAGAAGACCCGCTTAAGACTGGCGCTAGAGACAAGTTTCATCCTCCCTTCTTCTACCCGTAAACATGCATGCCACACAAACGTTTCTAAGGCTGCACATTTTCAGTCAGATCTTCCAGCGTAAGTGCATCAAAATTCGCATTTGATGGCTTCAAGAACAGGCTCCCGTTGTTTGGACTAGGCTGCAGACAAACACATGTAAGTACTGTTAGACAGAGAGCATCCAATCCGAGCTTTATGCTTCGCATTCTGTTGAATATGCACTTTTCACGTTTGGATATGTCTTGTAACCACCATGCTTGCATATTCACACGAATTATCATATCACAAACCCACGCTGATTAAAGCAGAATTTTTTAAGATAATGAAAAGGGATGAAGAGACCACCACTCAGTTTAATAGCAACAAAATTAAGAAAAAGACTTAAGAGGGATAATAATTTCTGTTCAAGATAAAGAATACGGCTAAAAAATCTAGAAATATTCAAAGAATAGAAGTAAATAAACAAAATGCATAAAACAAATAGGTAAGCACAAGCAGTATTTTCCCTAAAAGTCTGGAGAAGTATAAATATTCTTTTAAAAAATATGTTTACTAAAATTAAAGTAAAACCTCAGTAGAAATAAAGAAGTCTTACGAGTTAGTCAAGAAGAAGGGTAAGTTAGGTCCCATACTAAATCTAATCTCATTGTGATGCCTTGAGCTCCAACACGTTCTCAGTAAAGTCAACCGAGAAAGGGCCCTGACCCGTAGAATAGAAAAAGACACAAGAGAAGGGGAGGACCAATCTGAAACCCATAACATCAAGCCAAAAAGCAGAAGAAGAGGGAGGAATTCACAAGAAATGAGCCCAATAAAAGACTGTAAGGAACAGACCCCCACTAAAGGGAAAGCTTTTGTCTGGATCTAACAACCGCTTAGACACTTGAGTTTGAACCTTGCTAAAGATTACATTTGAAACATAGAGTGGTTTTGGAAGATTCCCGAACCTTCAACAAGTCACTCTTAGTCAAGGAAAGAGGTATGTGCCTTGAAAGAAGAGTCAAGTTTTGAAAGGCAACCTGGAACATTTTTAAATCGAAACAACTATGAACTGGTTGGTTCATAGAAAAGGGGAAGGGCATGAAAGAGTCTACAACATGGTGGTAATGAAAACCATTAAAAAAAATGGATCTCAAAACTAGAGAAAGTATCCCTCAAGAAGAGGGTCATGGGGCTAAGAAGGGCTCATCCAATGACAAGAAGACTCATCAAGTTTTGAAAGGGATCTGTAAACCTTATACAATTAGAAAAGCTCTGGTAGGAAAAACTACGAACACTAACAACAAATGGGTCACCCACCATCAGACAACCATGGACAAATGACGTAGTGTTAAGGAGGGATAATCTCCAAAGGAGATGCCCAACCTCACAGCTAAGAGTAACACAGGGAAGCAACAACAAAATCTAGAGACCGAATGTGCATGATCCAATGTATTTATTTAGAGATCAAACAACATACATGTCGGACTATCAGGGCTTCCCGGTTACAGCCATATACAGTGAAATGAATCTCAGACCTAATTTTGATCTACCAAAATCCGAGATCTAGGTTCCAAGAACCAGCATAAATTACTTCTCAAGATGCATTGAGTTATTACATATAGGAAATACCTCTATAGGTTGGCCAAGAGAGAATTACATTCCCCAAGAGGGAAACATCTACAAGAAGTAGGTTCGACCCAAAAATGAATCAAAGGTCCATGAAAGGAAACAACAAGATGCAAGATCATAGGAAACAATCCACGAAAAATCTATGAACCACACACTACAACTGTAATGGTCGAAAGCCAAAGATCAGATTGAATCTCTAAATAGGTCCAAGAAAGAAACGAACATGTTACGAATGACAACAAATGAGTCATATATCGGATAGCCATGAACAACACAAGGTGCAATCATAGGAAGACGATCCCCGATAGGTCCAAAATAAGAATTTACAATCGTTCATGCTATCTCCAACAAATGACGATTGACCACCATAATCTCCCCAACTAGAAAAGAAGAACAAAATAACAAAGACCTATTTTTGGCTGATGCAACATTTCCATGAACCCAAGATGCTCCTGCATCAAACACCTGGGGTGCATAAAACTGATGCTTTGAATTAGATTTGTTGTACATCCTGAGAACAATTCAAATGATCCAACTTCGATTGATAAATCCAAGTAGCGTGCTCAAATGGTTTGTTCTTCCACTTAACCAAGTAATACATATAATCATTTTCTCTTGTGCTCCTAATCCCACTATCCAAGACCTTCTCAATTTCCTATGTCTTCTTCTTAGGATATTCCTACTTCATGTCTATATCATCATCTAACTTATAGTACTCATACCAATCTACAATGTTGATTATAGGTGATATATCCATGTCAACCAGTAACTAAACCTCAAAATAATTACCACTATCAAATTGCATTAGTAACTTACAAGGACCAAACTTCTTCATCTTCAACTATTTGTAGGTTTCAACATGAAGTCTTCCCTTCATCAAATAAATCATAACTTCATCATCAACCTAAAAATTCTTATGTCTCCTAGATTAGTCAGTTGTATCCTTATATTTCTGATTACTATGTTCCAAATTATATCCATCTACTTTAGCACTTCTCTTCTCCTCTAGGCCAAGATCTTTCAATTCTGATATTCCTTTAGGACACATGCGAGTAACAATCTCAAAGGGTGTTTTGCCTATACTTTGGTTGATTGAATTCTTATTTGTAAACTTTTCTTGTGCCAAAACCAAATCCAAATTATTGGGTTTATTTCCAACAAGACATATTAACAAATTACCCAAACTTCTATTCACAACTTATATTTTTCCATCATTTTGTGGATGAAATGTAGAACCAAACTTCAAATATGTACCCATCCTCTTCCTAAGTGTTTTTGAAAAGTATGTCACAAACTTACTATCCTCTAGTCATAAACAATAGTCTTAATCAACCCATGCAATATCACAACTTTTATAAAGAATAGATCAACTACATGAAAAATGTCTGATGTTTCCTTACAAGGAATAAAATGTGACATCTTGGAAAATATGTGATGTAAGACAAATAAGGAGTACAATTAAGGACAATCCAAACAAGTAGCCAAATACCACAATGTGGAATTACAGAACAAGATAATGTTTTCAACTGAATTTTCATTAATATGCCCTGCTGTAAGGCCTTCCGGGTTAGGGCCAAATACAATCAAAGTATTTCTGCAATCTTCCAGCTAGTTCATCTTTGACACAATCCACAACTAATGGAAACCTTAAGGTAGATCTGAACTTGAGCTCGCAAGCCTCCAAGCAATCTCCTTATCTCCAAGCATGCAAACCACTAGCTATACTATTACAAACTATCAGATAACAATATGATCTTCAAGATCTTGTAGGATCCAAATCTAATCTTCTATCTTCCCAAATATACTCCAATCTCCCCTAAACAACTAACCAAACACCTGTTTAAGTACTAATATTCAGCCACAAGTCAGCTAGATGAAACAATTAACTCCTAAGCCAAGTTATCTCCTATTACAAACAAATATTAAATGCAACAATAGTCGGCTCATAAATAGGCTTACAAACACTTAATTCTCCATGTCGGCCTCTAGATCTACATAGGAGAATACAACAAAGGATTCAAACAATAAATGCACCAAGTCGGCCAACCAAATCTCCAAGAACTCCAGTCGGTAAACCATAACAACCGAGCGCCAAAGAAACAATCGAGCATCAGTGAAACAACCAACCAAGCCAAGAAACCCCAAGCAACATAGGCATCACCGAGCACAAGTTCCACTGATCACGAGAGGTTTCACCGAGTTCCTTCAGTGACCAAGCTTCCTTCAAAAACTAAGACCATCGGTTAAAGCTGCAATAGAGTAACACATAACCAAAACAATACACGATTATGCAAATTTAGTGAGTACCCTAGAATGCCCCTACATCAATATGTCTAGCACAACAAATATAGAATCATTACCTCTTTGTGTCTTTGGTAAGCCCAGAAAAAATCTATCCTAATGCCTTCTCAAGGTCTATTATGAACAAATAAAGGTGTGTATAACCTTGTATTTTGACTTACTGCCTTAGCAACTTGACAAATTATGCAACTTCTAACAAATTTATGAGCATCCTTATACAGTCGAGGCCAAAAGTATTTATCCTTAATTAGACTGACTATTTTATCAATGCCAAAATGCCATGCAAGTCCTCCACTACATTTTTCCTTGATTAGATTTTCCCTTGTTGATCCTCTTGGTATACATAATTGAATTTCCTTTGAACAACATATCTTTTTAAATGAATTAATCAACTCACTTACTCTGATTATCTTTGATCAGTTCCTTACATGCTTTCCAAGGTTCTACAAAATTAGGGGTAGTTTCATACAATTTTTTATAATCATCAAAACCAAGTACCTCAACTCTCATCTCAGTCAATAAACTTCTTCTTCTACTCAATTCATTTGTAACCCTATTTGATAATCCACTTCTATTATTTAACATAAAATAAAATTCTATAATTATCTAACCCACTTGATATGTCTTTGATTCAATTTCTTCACACTACTCAAATAATGCAATGCTTTATGATCGATGTACAACACCATTTCCTTAGGAATCAAATAATGTCTCCATTTCTTCAAACCTTGAATAATATAATAAAATTCTTGATCATAGACTAAATACTTCCTCTTAGAATCATTAAATTTCTCACTATCAAGAGAACATGTTTACTTTCTTGACTCAATACTACTCATATTGCACTTCCACTTGCACCACAATCAACTTGAAATACTTTAGAGAAATCAGTTAAAGTTGTTACAAGTAATTCAAATACCTTCCGCTTCAAGGTCTCAAAATGTCTATCAGCTCCATGTGTCCACTTGAAATCTTTCTTCTCTCCTCTCATTATCTCTGTCATAAAATTACAAATAGAACTAAAATTTCCTTTGAATTTTTTGTAGAAACTTTCCAATCCATGAAAAGATATGACTTCACTAGCATTCTCAAGTGTAGACCCTTCCAAAATTTCTCTAACCTTCTTAGGATCCATCTTCAAACCATCACCTAAAATCACAAAACTCAAGTACATTATCTCTTCTTTCATGAAAGAATATTTATTCAAGGTAATCAACAAATTTTCCTCTTTCAAATTATTTTCAATACTTATCTCAGATGTAATGAATGATCTTCCTTAATATTACTAAATATGAGAATGTTATTTAAGTAAATAATCACAAACTTACCCAATAATTTCTTCATGACCTCATTCATCAAGATCATAAAAGTACTAGGTGCATTAGTCATTTACCAAAAGGCATAACCAACCATTCATAGAAATCATACTTTGTCTTGAAATGAATCTTCCATTCATCTCCCTCTCTGATTTTGATTTGATGATAGCCACACTTCAAATCAATCTTCATATTAAAGTACTTTTCTCCACTTAAAAAACCCATGATATCATCCATCTTAGGAAAGGAAAACTAGTAAATTTCACTTTGATCCTATTTATAGCTCTTGGATCTATACACATCCTCCATTCTCCTTTCTTCTTAGGTGCCAACATAATTGGTACTATACATAGACTCAATTTTTTTTTTATCAAACTCTTTTGAAAAAATTCTTGAATTTATCTATTCAATTATTCATTCTTTATAGGTGTCAACTGCTGAGGTTCCTTATTAGGTAAACTAGCTCTCAGTATAAGATTCATGCAATGGTTGATGCTTCTAACCAGAGGTAACCTATCAGGTACATTATCTAAAATAATATATTGAAATTTTGTTAACAATTATTTAACCTCTGATGGTGATCATCCTATGTCCTCACAATCGGTCTATTAGGAATCAAAGAATAGAACTTACCATTCTTCTTCAAATCATTTATGAACTATTTTCCTTCAACCAAAAAAACTCTAACAATAGTGTGATTCTCATTCTTATATTCTCCTGCCAAAGGTAAAAAAACCTTGTTGCTTCGCATAAGTGACACTAGTATACCTGTTCAATCTACCATCATATATATCTTGTCTATCATACTGACATAGTCTACCCGACAAGATGTGACAACAATCTATCGACATAATATCAAAAGAACTGCATCCTGATAATTCATAATCTTAAATTTCACAAGATGTTGTTCACTTACCAAAATATTATGCTTATCCTTGATTGAAGCAATATGATATGGCTTAAGGTGCTTCATCCTTGACAACTACAACTTTGTAACCAACTCTTATGATGCCAAATTTTTTGAACTTCCACTATTAATGATCACCCTACAACACTTTCTAGCCACTTTAGATCTATTTTTAAATAAGCCTCTCCTTAGAGGGTCCTCATTAGTTCCTTCATTTCATAAATCTAGATGCTAATCATTAAGTTTTCACCACCTTCTAGTTTGTTCATTGAATCAGGTGATTCTTCCTACACAATTGCATTCCTTCTACCACTACTAACCTTATTATATTCTAATTCCCGATGTCCTTCTTCACCACACTTGAAACAAATACCCTTAAACTAGTTTTTATCTTCTCTCTTATGATCATTACCTCTAGGGTAGCTACCTCTTAAATAACCTCCTCTTCCTCGATATGAACTTTCTCCCTTCCATTTTGATTTATCTCTATCCTGATTTGTTTTATCCTTGTAAGAATTTGCAAATAGAAAAGATTGAACCAAGGATCTAGAGGTTAAAGAAAAGTACAAGAGAGATGATATGAATGCAATGATTAATATTTAATTTATCCAATGAACTCACCTTACATGATTATATAATAGGCCTCCTTATATAGGAAAGGCACTAAGAGAGAATGATAAGGAGATGATAAGCTATCACCTATGCTAGGTGTAATCACATTTCTACCAAATGCGGATCATCCTCCATTATGCATTGAATTATGTGCAATAGGATTAGGATGATAATGTGATAAGAGCACTAAAGGTGGATCTCACACTAAAAGTGGAATTTCTCCTACACTATGTGTTTAACTAAGGTACAAACTCCTAGGTGTCTCAAAAAAAAATTACTATGCAATGCATTATCCTAAGTAAGATTAAGTAAAGTGGAATTGGGAATATTTAATTACACCAACAATCTTGATCGGGTTTGTTTCTTTCCTGATTAGATCTATCTCTTCCTCTTGAAAATGTACCACCGCTGCTTCTCTACCTCTTCTCATGCCTTTTTTTATCTTCTCTTCTACCTTTAATGCAAATTTATAGGCTTCTTCAATGCTATTCATCTTGACCAAACTAATTTCCTCTTTTATAGAAGTTCTCAATCCATTTAGGCACCTTGCAATTCTTTCAAATTTATCATCTAGTTGTCCAGATCTGATATCTAATCTATAGAATTATTTAATATATTCCCTTACACCAGTTTCCCTTTATTTGAAATTTTGCATTCTTCTCAACAAAATAACTTGATAATCAACTAGCAAGAATTTACCCTTCAATTTGTTTACCATCTTATCCTATACCTTGATCTTTTCTTTTCCTCTTCTATGTTGATTAGGATGCATATGTTTCCACCACAAAGATGCATATCCTTTCAATTTTGTACTAGAAATCTTCACATTCTTATCTATAGGTGTACCTTCATATTCAAAATATTTCCCCATTTCAAGGATCAAGTCACACAATTCATCTGAATCCAACTTTCCATTATATTCAAGTGGATTGAAATGTACTCTAGCATTCACACTTGTTATAGCTCTTAGGAATGTTTCTTCACCTTGTTCAAGAATAGGGGTTCCTTCTTCTCCTTCTATTTCTTCAACTTCAACTTCATCTTCATGAACATCTTCAATAGGTATCCATCTTCTTTGGGCTATCTCAAAAGCTTCAAGACTCACATAAATTAGTCTCAAGATATCCATCGCAGCAAGATCAACATCTCTCCTTCTATGAGCCATTTTCATAACCCTTTGCAATTGTAGGCCAGATCAAAATTTTCCACCCTACAACCAATTCAACTAGGGCTTTCTACAAACAAAACCTTTCTTTGATACAACCTAATATACTTCCAAGGAGGGAGAATCCCCAAAGGAGATTCCTAACCTCGCAGCTAAGAGTAACACAAGGAAGCAACAACATAAATCTAGAGAGAGAATGCACGATTCAATATATTTTTTAGAGATCAAACAACATACGTACTAGGTTATCAGGCCTTCTTGATTACAGACATATACAATAAAACAAATTTTATATCCTAATTCCAATCTACCAAAGTCTCTGATCTAGGTTCCTAGAACCAAAAAAATGTACTTCTCAAGATACATCAAGTTATTATACATAGTCAATTCTTGTATAGGTCGGCCAAGATATAATTATATTCTCCAAGAAGGAAATGTATACAACAAATAGTTTTGGCTAAAAAATTAAACAAAGATGCATGAAAGGAAATGAAAATGTGTGTGATCATAGGAAACAATCCATGGAAAATATCAGAACCACGCGCTACAATTGCAACAGTTGACAACCAAAGATCAACGACCACACATTGAATCTAAAAGTAGGTCCAAGCACGCAATGGACATGTTACCAATAGATAGAAAATAAATCATATATTGAACATCTATGAACAAAAGGATGTGTTCTCATAGTAAGATGATCCCTGATAGGTCTAGAATAACAATTTATGATTGCACATTCTATCTTGAACAAATGATGATTGGCCAACATAATCTCTCAAACTAGAAAATAACATCATAATAACAAAGAAATTTTTTTGGTTGATACAATATTTCCTTTATTTCAACATGCTCATACATCAGGAAGACACCTAGGAGAAAACTTTAGCTCCTAAATCCAACAACCTGATTCTCCCTTGTAGCCCATATCTTTCATTAATGACAATGAATACTTATAGTAACAACCCTCTTCAACCAAGAAGCCCCTCTTTAGCTTAATAGAAGAGATGATCACCTAAAAATAATCTGCTAAATAATAATAGGAATGAAGGCAATAAGGATCCACAATCTTCAACTCTAAACAAAAAATATGGAGCTACAAGAAAGGAAAATGGAGGAACACCCATTGCTAAAATAAGGCTAATGATGCCAAAAATACTAATAAGGAAGGAACTTGAAGCATGAGAAAACCTCCAAGAGTCCACCCAGGACTAAAGTTAGTTACCCATGCTATGAGAAGAGAGACTTGGTAAACCAAAGACAAATTAATAGGATCTAACCACCAAGTAAGATAGTAGAGCCCAAAACAAACTCCAAGCCCACCAAAAACCCCAAAAATAGAAAAAGGAAAAGTCAAAATCCCCCACCTGAATTGCTAAGAAAATGATACTAAAAGAAAAGAAATAGGGATAGTAAGGGCTAGACAAAGTACATGGGGGCATTTCATCTGAAACATGGAAAGGACCATCCAAGCCAAGCCTTAGCCAGGGAAGAACCTAAAAATAAAAAAAACTACAACACCCAAGGAGATGCAAAACCTTGCAGCACGTGAAGAGTCAGATCAAGCCATAGAAACCTCAAAGAGGAGTACAAGGAATGGATAAATAGATAGGGACAATTGACAACCCCTTGTCCACAAAATTTTGTCACAAATTATAGACCTCTCCACAAGAACCACTCACATTACATAGCTTCCCATACACACCAAAGAGGAAATGCAAAGTATAGGGCACCTTGCATCCTCACCATGCCGCTGATCACAACATCCTTAGGACAACCAAAACTAAAATACCCAAATCACAAGGAAAATGAACAAAGGAATCCCATTGAACAAAAACAATAGCACTATACTATGAGAAAATATGGAACTAAGAAGGGAAATAATGAGGCAAGAAACCACCATCACAACACATTTTCTACTTATCTTCAAAGATCTTGAAAAAGCTCAACCCTTGGCACAAAGGATAATTGGGTACCAAAGACAGATACTTAAAACTTGCATAAAAAGACACTACTACTCATACACCATAAAGTAGCGAGCACTAATGTTGTCTTCCCCTCCATTGTCACCATCCCCATTAGATTTACCATCTCCTTAAATACATTCGACAGACACCCTAGCACATTGACTTTGAGTCCCATTCAAAATTGAATGTGGAAAAACCAACACTTCCTCTACAAAAGCTTTGTTTCTTAGAGACAATATAATATGATCTATCTTGAATTTAAATAATATTTAAAAAATCCTTTTAGAGAGAGTTTCTTTCTAAAAGTCTAACATTTCATTAGAGAACTATCATTTCATGAGATTAAAGAATGATAATCTACAAAACAAATGACTCTAGATTTAACTAACAATTTTTCCATAATATTAACATTCTCAAAATATGCAATTTTTTTCATATTATGTAAAATTAATCTATTGTTGATCTTTTAACTTTTCGTAGTGAAGTTGCAATTACACCAAAGATTACTTGTAGTATACACCTAGAGTCAAATCCTACAACCAATACCCCAAATATATTTGTGGCATATCACTATTAGTTATATACTCTATCAATAACAAATATATGTCTGATGCAGGACAAATAGGAAGGATCCAATTAAGGATTTTTGAAACTTGCAGCCAAACACCAACAATGCGGAATAACACAACAAGACAATGTTTCAATAGAATTTTCATTAACATGCCCGGTTGTAAGGCCTTCCAGATTAGGGCCAAATACAGTAACAAAGTATTTACGCAATCTCCTAGCTAGTCCAGCTCTGAAACAAACCAGCAACTAATGGAAACACTAAGGCAGATCTAAACTTGAGCTCACAAGCCTCCAAGCAATCTCCTTGTCTCCAAGCATGCAAACCACTAGCTCTGCTATTAAAATTATCAGATAAACAACCTGATCTTCAAGATCTTGCAGGATCCAAATGCTATCCTTTTATCTGCTACTTCCACTGACTTGCTTCCTAGAAACATCTACCCAAACACCCCTTAAATACATATCCTCAACCACAAGTCAGCTGGAAGAAATAATTACCTCCTAAGCCAAGTTGGCTTCTATTAAAAAAAATATTAAATGCAACAACAATCGGCTCTCAAATAGCCTTACAAATAATTAATTCTCTATGTCAGCCTCTAGATCTACATAGGAGAATACAAAAAGGGCTACCAAAAATAAATGCACGAAGTTGGCCAATGAAATCTCCAAGAACTCTAGTCGGTAAACTAGAACTACAGAGCACCAGAGAAACAACTGAGCACTAGTGAAACAACCGAGCACGCCAAGCATCACTGAGAAATAGAGGCATCACTGAGCAAGCACATCGACTGAGGACCACAAGAATCACCAAGTACAAGTTCAACTGAGCACTAGAGGTTTCACTAAGTTCCTTCAGTGATCAAGCTTCCTTCAATAACTGAGACCATTGGTTAAAGATGCAATTGAGTAACACAGAACCAATTCAACACACCACCATGTAGATTTGTCAAGTACACTAGAATTCCCCCACATCAGACACCCCAGGTTCAAAAAGAAGTTCTCATAGGTTGGAAGAACATCTTCTAGGATTCAACACATAAACCTTGAATTGGTTCTTCACATAAAAGCCCTTCAACTCTTCACCTTGCATAGTCTTCATCTTATGATTCCTTTACCTTTTCAAATCTTTCCTTGACAACACATAGGCTTTTTATCCATACCGATCCATCCTTTTAGAATTCCTTAACTCATCTCAGCTACCAAAGCTTAGGTTTCTCCTACCAAGTGTTGTATCTAGCAAAGGCATCAGAGAAATCTTCCTGTTATTCTTCTCAATAGTAGACACATTCTTGACACAATCATACATAACTCTGCAATCATACTACCAAGATCTACTGAGAAATATATTACAATTATTCATCTCCATAATATCACACATCACTTGATCCTTATACTAGCCAATTTGAAAATCAACAAGACACTGCTCCCTTACTTCTAGAGCATGAACATCTTGTAACCAGCCAATCCTATAAGGATAAGGATGTCTCATTCTCTTGAAACTAAGTTTCTGAACCATGTCCTCAGCTACAAGGTTATCAGTACTACCACTATCCACACTTACATCACAAAGTTTACCTCCTGACTTGCACTAAGTTCTAAAAAAATTACTCCTCTAACAAGGTTCCTCCTTTGCACCGAGAAATGTTCTTTAAACCAGCAAGTTCTCAGATTCAGGTTTATTCTAAATGTTCTCATTTACTACAGTAGTCCTTCAGTCACCAAATTTCTTCTATGTACACTCAAAAGATAGATGTTTGTCTTCACCACAATTATACCAAGAGCACTTAAAGATAATCCTACCTATCTTTTTCTTGAGATCCACAGGTTTCATTTCAACTTCAACAATCGGTTTATCCTTCACTGAGTGATCAAGCTTCGCCTTCCCTCAAGGATTACTATGTTGTCTCCTTTTCAACTTATCTTTTGCCTTCAAAGCATACTGATAAGCATCTTCAACTGAATCAATCTTCAACATAGCAAGCTTGACCTGAATATTGAATCTCAAACCATTCACATATGGAGCTACCTTTTCTTTACAAAGTTCTCTGTGTCTAGACCGAATAGTCAACTTATAGAACTCCTCAATATAGTCCTCCACAATCAAATCTTTTTGCTTCAAATTTTGCAACTTCTTAAACAGGTCAAGCTCATAGTCAGCAGGTATGAACTTATCTTTCAATTTAGTCACCAACAAGATCCACCTATTGATCTTCATTTCACCTTCATCTTCTCTATCTCTTTGTAATTCTTTCCTCCAAAGAGAAGCATGTCCTTTCAACTTAGTCTATGCCAATATTAATCTAAGAGGACCTTCAATTTCTTCAATCTTAAACAAGTCTTCTAATCCACCAATCCAACCAATCAAATCCTTGGGTTTCAAAGTACCAGAGAAAGTAGAAAATTCCATTCAGTAACTAGTACCTAACCGAGGGTGAACCCACAATAGTGGGTTACAGTTTTTTGCCTGAACGAACACTAAACTCTATATTTTTTTAAAAACTTTTAGATTCAGATGCATATTGTCGTTAAATTGTTTGAAATCAGAACATGAAGTAAATTAGAGTATTTTAGGATTTTATATCTAGATTCTAAATATATTTTTAATTTTAATTTTTAAATTTATTTGAATGGTTTTTTCTTTCTCCCACGAAAACTGGTATGTTGCTGAAAATGTCATTTTCAAAGAGTTACATTGTTTTCATAGATCATAACTTTTTTTTCTAAAATAGATATCAATGTGATTCTTTAGAATTTAGTTTTGTAACATCCATATGGAGGGCATACAATTGGTTTGATGACATTATCACAATTATTGCATATTTTATTAACATTTGAAGTTGACTAAACCATAATTTTGACATACCTTGACTATATAGCTTATAACTTGTCATTTATTTGTCCAATTTCATTTTTAGTTTTTTTTATAGAAAGAGAACTTCAATACCTAGGGCATAAATATTTTTTAGTATTTTTTTTTCTCTCATTTACTATTTTTCCATAAGCGTCAAACATAGAGATAGACATACGGTGAAATATCTATGTTTAGTAAAACTAAAAATACAAAGACATAATAACCTTAATATATATTAACATTATAATCATTGGAAAGATTTTTCTTAGTAGTACCATACTAGATAGATATATTTTTCAAATGGATTCATTTGGTCTACCAAAAGATAAAGTCGAAGTGATTTTTTGTCAGCATTTTAATAGGTGCAAAGGAGACTCCATTGTAGGTATGAATGAGGAGTATAGATGTTATATCAATAGTTTTTATATCTAAGAGGCTTTGAGAAAACCATTTGTAATTAATTCCTTCAAATGAAACCTCTCAAGGCTTAAATCATCATACTTTATTAAAAATATATTATTTTAGCAAAAATTAGCATGTCTAAAAAAGCGTAACCCACTATTGTGGGGTCACCCCCGAGCTCTAGATCTATGCAACCGAGCAGTTCTATCTTCACCTGATCTATCTCTCTGATCATCTCCACTAGATCCAATAGCTTCAAAGTCTTCAATAGCTTCCTCATAACCATCTTCAGTATCAAGATTCATCGACATACCAGAAATAGCTCTCATGAGCTCAGCAATCATGTCATTCTTCATCAATTCCATCTCAGATCTGTAATCAACTTTAATGTTCTCTGTAATCCTCAATTCCATAGAATCACAAAGATCTGCAATCACTCTAGGGTCCAATATTTTCGTAGGAATCCTTCAAGATCTTTGAAAACCCAAAGCAATAAATAACCAACCAAAGTCCTGGTGCAAATAGCCTCAACTCAGAGATCGGTTTATACACTCAAGAACTTCAAGATTTGATACCATCTAGTGTAGGACAAATAGGGAGGAACCAATTAAGGACTGTCCAAACTTGCAGACAAACACCAACGATGCAGAATAACACAACAAGATAATATTTCAACAAAATTTTCATTACCATGCCCGACTATAAGGCCTTTCAAGTTAGGGCCAAATACAATCACAAAGTATTTTTGAAATCTCCTAGCTAGTTCAGCTCTGAAACAAATCAACAAATGATGGAGACACTAAGGCCGATCTAAAATTGAGCTCACAAGCCTCCAAGAAATCTCCTTGTCTCCAAGCATGCAAACCACTAGCTCTTCTATTACAATTATCAGATAAACAACCCGATCTTTAAGATCTCACACCATCCAAATGCTATCCTTCTATCTGCTACTTCCATTGACTTACTTCCTAAACATCTACCCAAACACCCCTTAAATACATTTCGTCAACCACAAGTCAGCTGGAAGAAATAATTAACACCTAATCCAAGTTGGATTATATTACAAACAAATATTAAATGCAACAACAATTGGCTCTCAAATAGCCTTAAAAATAATTAATTCTCTATGATGGCCTCTATATCTACATAGGAAAATAAAAAAAAAGTGACCAACAATAAATGCACCAAGTCTGCCAACCAAATCTCTAAGAACTCTAGTTGGTAAACCAGAATTGCCGAGCACCAGAGAAACAACCGAGCACCAGTGAAACAAATGAGCATGGTAATTATCACTGAGAAACATAGGCATCACCAAGAAAGCACCTCAACCAAGTACCACAAGCATTGTCAAGTATAAGTTCCACTGAGTGTGAGAGGTTTCACCGAGGTCCTTCAACGATTGAGCTTCCTTCAATAATTGAGACCGCCGGTTAAAGATGCAACTAAGTAACATAGAACCAATTCAACACACCACCGTGCAGATTTTTTGAGTACCCTAGAATGCCTGTGCATCAATGTCTTACACAAACCTTTTTATTGCGAGATTCAACTAAAAAAAAAAATCATTTTAATGTCATCATTCCATATGGAACGATGATTTCTATCTCACTCTAACATCTCCCTCTCTACCTACCTCTCTTTAGATACCTTTCATTTTTTTCCCCATCCATCTCTAACATTGTATATCTCTCCTCTTTATATATCCCTCCTCACATAGAACCCTCTCTTCTTTTGTACCTCTCTCTCTCTCTCTCTCTCTCTCTCTCTCTCACACACACACACACACATATTTGTACATACCTCCCTCTCTATCTCTCCCTCCTTCTATCTATCTCACTATTTCTATATTTCCTCTCTCTTTTTCCCTTGAAGCCTTCATGTTTCTCCACCAATAGATTCTTTTATCCCTCCCCTTATTCAAATTATATATTTTTATTGATGTCAACCTAATATATAATAATATGTGTTGAGGTTTTTAATGATGAATATTCCTAATAACAATTGATAGGAATAGATTTGGTGATATTGGTTATGTTTTTCATATTATTTGTTACTAGACAATGTTTTCGTAACATAAAAAATTAGAAAATGGAAAGGGATTTAATCCTATTTCTTATACCACATTTAGAAGGAAAATGACTCACTAGGATCAATATGGTTTAAGAATTGAATGGCTACATTGATCCTTGAATAAATAGAAATACGGGATGAGGATGGTTGGTAATGCATAAATAATATTATGGACTGAAATGGGGAAAAGGTTTACTTTCTATATGCAAATACTAACACAAATCAAATAGACCCATTTTGATACCAAAAATCAAAATAAAAAACTCCAACTAACCTATAAATTTGATTTTAAGATGATCTAGGAGGAAATTGGGTGGGTCAACCTAGTCTTGCGACTATGATGATTGGCTTGGCTAAGTGTTAGCACTTTAGTTGTTTTTGGTCTTAGAATTTTTACAAGATCCTTCATTCCTAGATCAAGTCTAGAAACTAAAACCAAATGTTCCTACACATAAAATCAAGAAATTATTCTATACTAGATCTGAAACATGAAGTGTCTTGTACCTTGATAGTATAATTCTTCTTTTAATGTTGCCACAAATATTAATGCAATAACCTAAATGCATACAATGACCTAGAATTAAATCATGAAAGACATTCTTTGCATAATGGATAATGTAGTTATCCACAATTCTTAATATGAAAAAGGAGAATGAGTTTAATAATTAAATACTTGAATCCTTAAACACTTGATAATATATGGTTGTTCTACAATCTTATTCCTTGAATGTGATCTACTTGGCCTTGAATGAGAGAGAGAAGCTTGATACAATGGAGAACATTGTCTTGGATTCTTGAAATCTTCCTTAGAATACAAAAATCATAGGTTCATTCTTGAATTCAATGATTGATTAGACTACATGAGTATTTTGATTGGAAAATTTAGGAGGGATGGGTTCCTTATATACCCCTCATAAGAATTTGAAAGCTCAAAACTCAAAAAAACCTAATAGGAGTTTGAATTTTTCAATCAACCATCAACACCATTATATAGTTTAGATTTTAGGGAAAACATCATGGACAAGGTTGACTTGGGTGACCTAGTCCTGAGACTATGCTTACTAGGTTGTAATAGTCCCAGCACTATACCTCATAATTTGATACATCAGTACCAACTAAAGAGGGGATGATTGAAAGAAAAAAAAATTAGGGTTGAAATATTGGAAATTAATGTGGGATCCCATACATGCTAAAATAGGGCTAGGATAAATTAGGAATTATATAATGATACAATTCTAGGATGGTATATTTAGCCCCCATTTTAGTGCGAGTGTGAGTCTGAATCATACTCATTGTAATGTAGAATAAAGAGAAAAATAGATATGATCATGGAAAAAATTGCAAAGAGATGATAAGACATCACTAAGTTTAAGGAGACAACTACAAGCCCTCAAATGAAGGATCTCATGGTAAAATAGAAAAAAGAGAGAAATAGAGAGATAAAGAGATATGACCATGGACAGACCTACAAAGAGAGGATAAGACATCACTAAGTTCAAAGACACCAGCACCGAAATATATGATCTCAACTTGTACAATCATGTGCAAGGGAACACAAAAAAAATGAAAAAGAAAAAAGAAAAAAGAAGATTAAAGACCAAAAAAACCAACAATAGAAAAGAGGTTATTACTCAAAAAGAGATACCGAATCAACTAATTGAAGATACCTCAATAGAGAATGTCTCAACTACTAGTATCATATTTTGAATTCTATTGCAAAATTAAAATTGGTCACATGGAAAGGGAAAGAGTGCATGCCAAAGACAAGACACAAGTCCATACTCTAACCTACTAGTAGAGCCATGAGATCATAGAGAAAAGAGAAAACATGAATCCAATAGGTTATAAAATTATGTTATGCTAGGTTATCTATGGAAGAATAGAGGAGGAAGGACTAGAAAGGCTATCAAGTTGTGTTATTCTAGTTCCACTCATCCAAAAAGAGAGCTTAATATAGAGAGAGAGAACCAATAATTTAGCAAGTTGTGTTATGCTAATCAACTTTACCTTAAACATATATTAGTGTAATGGAATAGGTCAAGTAGTCTATCAAGTTGTGTTATAATAGTTCAACTAATTCCAAAGGATAATAGTAAAAAAAGATAACTAAGGAAATATCATTTCGAATGAAATCTTAAAAATAATACACAGGAGATTTAATAATACACAAGAGAATAATAATAATGACCAAGGTCAAATAAAAGGATCATCCCAAGGAAAGTATTATCTCCTTAGACAATCCACTACCTAACACATAGAAGCACAAAAAGGAATACATAAAGGCATAATGAGAATGAATAGGGTCGTTAAATGATTAATAAATCCTTCATATAATATATAAAGACACTGCATTTATTCCCCCCTCCTTTTATTTATGACATAAGACTATGGTGGTACCTAAGGAAAGAAGAAAAATGTTACCTACTTCAAAGAACAAGGAGAATATCCCTAAAACAACAATATATGCACAACCCTTAGAAAAGAGGTAAAACTCTTGTTAGTTGAGGAAAAGATAATTGTGTAAGGATATCTTGAAACAAGTAGAAATAGATTCTTGGAAGGAAGAGATATTGGGTACAATAAATATACCTCCTAGAGTTGTTATTGAAAAAAATTAACAGTTTAAAGAAAATGAGAGGGGGAGGAGAACATGAATTCATATTTTTATCCCTCTATTTATAGGTGAAAAATTTAATCTTGATGACGTATGACACACTTTAATCCTCCAGGAAAGGGGATTTTTTTAATGGTGAACATGCTTTTACAAATAAGGATGAGGTTGTAATAATAGATAAACACCTCTTGTATAAGAGAGAATCCCTAATCATGACAATCAATTTTCTATAAGAAAATAATGTCACATAATAAATAAATTCCACTCCACCAAGGAAAGTAGATCCTTAGAAAAAGATAAATAAACCTTTCCCTCTAACTATAAAGAAAAGGATAATGATAAAACATTATGTACTATTGATTTAATGATCAATTGTGAAAGACACACACTGCCAAGAAAGGAAGAGATTATAAACAAGAAGGAAAATTTTTGTGCAAAACAGAACAAGCCCTTGAAAGGAAGGGAAACATGTTATATAATTGATACACACAAAAAAGAGATGATGGATCTTGAAGAAAGATACTAAAGAATTAGTGAAGGAAAAAACATTATGCACAACAAGTGAAATACCTTTTATAATAGATATGCACTTGTAATCTTGAAAAATATTGTAAACAAGGATGAGAATCCCTATGTGAAACAAAGGATTTCATGCTAGAAAGGATGTACCGATATAAAATATATAATTTAACAAACGGAAAAATGGGTCCTCTATAAAGAAAATGAATTGAAAAGGGAAACCCTTCCCCCTAAGAAAAAATACAAGGACAGGGTCTTATTATGTTGCTTACAATGAAAGATTGAAAAGTAATACATTGCACCATATAAAACAAAGAGTCCATGATGAAGTAAATCACTAATATCACATGATATGGAGAAACAATATACAATAAAAGCAATGGTAATGCACATTTTCTATATCGATAAAAAGTATAAGACCTTTTGTTAAAGAAATTTCATATTTATCCACTAAATCTTGAACAAATTATCTAAATTTAATGCAACAAGAAAGATAATGTTTATTGCTGTGATGAAAAAGATAATGAAATTTAGCATTATGAGATCTTTGATTCTTTGGAAAAATTCTAAAAGGAAATCTAATCTTGGTATCATATTTAAGTCTCTAAAATATTCTCTTAGCCAAGACCAAATAATTATTTAAATGAGGATTAATATTGGTTGAATTTGGTATAAGAATTATTAAACAAGAATGTCCAGGTTTGGAGGAAGTAAGACCAATAGGATTGGAAGAAGGAAAAAAGTTAGCTTTAGGTATAAATCCTATACAAATTTCTAGTGACCTGTGTAGGTGGATCTATAGGGACCTTTATACCTTGTTCATTAGTGCCAAGAACTTTCTTACTATACCCTTATTAAGAAGTAATATCATATCCTGTATATTTTAATTTTCCTGTATTATAGAAGGGGATATATACTCATCTTGAGCTTTCCAGAAATGCATAGTATACAAGGGAATATGATGAGGATTGTTCTCTCTAGGGAGATTAGGATTATTATCTCTACTCACATACTCCCTAGGTGAGGAGGAACAAGGTTGATCAAGATCTTCATCCTTAAATAATGTTATCTTGGGAGATAAATTATTAAGGAAATGTTGACTATCAAGATTTTTTAAAATACTTTGATAATTAGAAGAATTTATAAGGAAATTTACAAGACAAAAACTAGCCTCCTTAAGTTCATCCATTAAGGTTGGTTTTCGAGGAGAAGATCTAGGACTCCATAATGTAGGATTGTTTAGAGTATGAACAATATTCTTATTACTCAAAGAGAACCTTGGGGTGGTCCCACAATAGTGTGTCCCACTTTTTTAGACATGCCAATTTTTGCTAAAATGACACATTTTTAATAAAATGTGATGATTTAAGCCTTGAGAGGTTCCATTTGAAGGAATTAATTACAAATGGTTAGCTAAAATCCTCTACGATTAAAAAAACATTGATATAAAATCTATAGTCCTCATTCATACCTACAATGGAGTCTCCTTCGCACCTATTAAAATGCTGACAAAAAATCACTTCGACTTTATGTTTTGGAAGATCAAATGAATCCATTTAAAAAACCTATATATGTAGTATGATTCTATTTGGAACAAACTTTCTAATGAATATAATTTTAATACATATTGAGTTCATTGCCATTTTTAAATATTACTTTAACTAAACATAGGTTGTTTTGTCATTCAACAACTTGTCTCTTCAAGACTTTCGAAAATATAGTAAATTACAATTTTATTTTTTATAAAAAACATGTAGGAAAAGAGTATTTGTATTAGCTTTCTATAGAAGAAAGGAAAAATGAATTTCGATATACATAGGTCAAGTTAGAGTGATCCAAGTGACCTTATGTCTAAATTATAGTTACTGTTACTTTAGAACTTAATAAACTATGAAATATTGACCCAAAATGAATGACATCAATTGCATCCTTTAGATATTGAAGTTACAAATATAACCTCGAAAGAAGTACATCATTATCATATTTTAAAAAAAAGTTATGTTGATCAAAGTGAAAGTAACTCCTTAAAAACACATTTTTTCACACAAACCACTTTTCGAAGGAGAATGGAAAAATGAATTTTAATTTTAAAAAAAATATATATATAGAAACTAGAAATAAAATTATAAAACACTCTAGTTTACATCATCTTCAAATTCCTAATAGTTTTGTGCCAACATGTGTTCGAAAGTGAAGTTTTTTCTTAGAATGTTGATCTCTATGTCAAAGTTGGCCAAAAAGTGGAACACAATATTGTGGAACCACCCCTAGGAAAAGTGTTATGACTATTTATTCCCATGTTACTATTAGATTCATCTATTATGGTAAAGATCTTTATGAAATCAACACATTCCATGCACTTAGTTAAGTATCTAATGAGAAAGCCACATGGAATAGGATAAAATCCTTGAATTATGATTTATAATTGTATCATCATAAAATGGAAGCACTTCCATTTAAGACTCATTTAGCCCTCTAAGTAGGTAGTGTCGGGCCATGTCAAATAGCTCGAATGGGTCCCTAGCATGAATCTAGATTTTCTCCTCACTCTCCCCCTTTTTCCACCCTCTTTTTGCACTTTTTCTTCCAATCTGGACTGAGACCATGAAATATTTGACTTTAGGGTCAAGGTCAACCTTCTAGGTCAAGGTCAACATTGACTTTGACATAGTTCAAAGTCAATCTCGACCTTGACCCAAGGCCCAAATTTTAAGATTCAATGATTTATGGATGTTAGGATTCAGAAAGATTTGTTTTCCCGCTTCCGGGTTTTGGACCTTGACCTTCACATAGGAGAATTAAATTCCAATTAAGCCTTAATCTTTGTCTCTGCATTTCCAGGCTGGATCAAGTTGCAGAATTCTCCAAAATTGAACACAGACATCAGAAAACAATGATTTCTGCATCAGCCTCTTTTCATGATAAGTATTCCTTTTTTTATTAAGTTTGTATGTCCTGTTGGTGCTAAAAAATGCTGGACCATTTTTGAGGCCAACTGATAGGCACAAAACAAGTGCCTCTACAATTCTGGCTTAATCAAGCCAAGGCTAGTAGGCCTAAATTCACTTTAAACTATCAAATTCTCTATGTTGCACAACTGCGTACATAAATAAACAAAGTTCCTCCGAAGGTGGTGAATGATCCTTGGAGGAAAGAAACAAATCCTCTAATAATCTCTATTCTATAAATCTTGACTAAAGTGAATTAAACTAAGGACTCAAAAGTAATATTTTTGAAATAATGATTATATAATCTACAAACCACAAAGTATGAACCAAATGACAATTTCCAAATTATAGTTAGATCAGTGCTTTCTAAATACATGGGCTATAGAGTCATAAAAATTTCAATCCTACATACAATCAGAGGTGGTTTTAAGGTAACTCACTATTGTAAAGCGAGACCATCACCCTACAAGCTTATATTGAAATAAAATTTAAAACAACTTATACAATAGGTCCTATGGTTTTTAACCCAACTTAAGAGCTCAAAAGGAAATAGTAACAGGTTCTCAAACCATGCTACCATTATTCAAATTGTACAAATTAGTCATAAATGAATGCATCAAATAGAAAAACACAGTAGGATACCCTAGTTCATAGAGTAATCTAAAAGACTAATTTAAAACATATAAATTATAACCACAAATAAAAAAGAAGAGCACTTATCTTTATTAATGTTAAAAAAATAGTACATTAGAGTTCATATTGTAGTTTTGATCAAATTATATCCTATAAAAATATATCTTGTATTTTATTCCCCCTCTTTACATTTTACATTATGTATATATACATGTTTGAGTGGCTTTCACACCTCTTTAGGGTGAAAAGACACATCCTTATTACAAATAGTATTGGAAAAATGATAAACTAACTAAAAAATTGTTGGCAATTTGGCTAATGTGGATGCATAGATGTTGTCATTATGGAAACATATGATCTCTACTGAGAGCGTAGAATCTAGAATGCAAGTATGGCAAGTTGAAGGAAGAAATTGTCTAAGTATGGATACAGTGATCCTGACAGAGCACCCGATGAAGATTTAGTTGGCGATGTCCACTAGAGAAATATTTTTGTTTGTGCAATTAACTGAAGCTTCTACAGAGTATGAGGATACCCCATCTCAATGTGCATAAAGTTTGGATTAGTACGGATGAAGTTATTCGAAGTTTATCGAAGATAGTTTTTGCAGACAGAAGAGTTTTGAAGATAGTATTAGTGAAAGAGTTAAGGGATTATTTTTGCTTGTCAAAATAATGACTTAACATTATGAAGGGATGACATCCTAGTTGTTTACTCTTGGATAAAGATTTTGGAAGCTGACCATATAAATTTATTAGCTCTAATAACTCATATATTAGGCATAATTGAAATGTAATGATAAGGATATGATATGATGTGTGAAAAGAAAGAAAAAGATAACTTGCGATAGTTGTATATTGTGATAGCAGCAAAGGCTATTGATGTGAAGTTGTAAGCAGTACCATAATATAGTCAAAAACATTTTGTATTACCTGTTTGGGTAGTGAGCTTAGCTGGTGATCATGTTTTGTAATCTAACTCCTAATAGGGTTAAGGCTTCTAACAAGGCCTAAAGTCCTTTAACCAGGACAAATCTACTATATATTGTAAATTGACTCTTAACAAGGTCCAATATCCCTAACAAGATACTTTTGATTATGAAATATCTGAAGCAGAAATAGTAGCATATGTGAATAGACTATTAAAGTGTGAGTTGGATGGTCATGTAAATAGGTTTGGAACCTATGAAGAGAATTTCAACTCTGCAATAAGTTTGAAAGAAACGAAGCAATCTAGTAGGAGAGTTGAATCTACTATGAAGAAAATACTGAAAGAATCAGGTATGTCAAGTCATGAGTTTGACATAGCTAAGAAGACTACAGAAGCCTTGAAGCAAAGTGAAAATCTTTTAGTTCCACCTGTGGCATCTAGTGCAGACCCTATTGATCCTATTGCAGTAAAGGTAAAAGTTGAAGTACCTAAAAAAGATGAAGGAGAAAAATCTTTTTCTCCTATTTCTAGCAAAAGAGTAAAAGTGAGTGCAACAGGACCTGTCAAGAGACATAAAATGATTGTACCACCTGTACCTAGAAAAGTAGCAGTAATTAAAGATGATGATGAAGTTTCAATCAAGAAGAAAACTTGGAAACCAAGAATTGAAAGAGTTAATGAAGATATATTGCAACATGGAGACTTCACTAAGATAAATAAATTCTATGATCTATATGGATCATTTGATAGATTGAATTTTGAAAATGCAATGATTACACATATGATTTTGACAGATAAGAAACTTAGCACTATTCATGGTAAGATCCTAGAAGATTTGTATAACAGACTTGTGAATAGAAAACAAAGAGCACAAGAAGAGGACATAAAGATGAGAGAACATGTAATCAGACAGTTCTGTGAAGTTGAGGATGAAGATCATTTGAAGAGAATCTTGAAGCCTCTTGGAACTTTATTGAGAACTAAGAGAAGAACAATTCTTATAATGGGAGGCAAAAAGGAGGAAGCATAGAAAGAGACTGAGCAAGCAGTAATGCAAGTTCTTGTAGATATAGTTGCAGGAAAGCATGTTGAATCAAATCCTCAGCAGAAGAAATCAGAGGAACCGCATGCAAAGGAAGTTGGTATTGAAGAAGTCCCATCTTCTTCACATATCAATATTGGCAAAGAATCAATGGACATTGAAGGAACCAAAGTGACACTAGAGTTAGATGATGCAGTATTTCATGATCTAGGAAACATTGTTGACAATTTGGCTTTGGAAGAGCAAGAGAAGATTACAGAATCAAAAAAGGATACAGAGGCAGTGGAAGCATCAGCTGTATCAGAATCAGTTCTAGCAGAGCAGACAATTAAAGGTAAACAAATTTTGACAGAGGTCACTACCCCTAGTGCACTTGACAGTAAGAAGAGATAAATTGGTTCAATTTTTGAAGACCTTGGAAAAGAGGTTGAAGATGATGATCAGCTTGAGTTCATCACATCTCTTAATAAAATTATTGGAAAGAATAAGAAGGTGAAGGACCTTGAAGGAAAAGTTAGAGTTTTGACAGAGAAACTTGAGAGTGTGATCAGCATTAAGGTATTGAATCGGATCCACTTGAGAAAGCTAAAATGGTAATAAACTCTTTTGACTCTGAATTTTCTAACTTAAAGGATATTGCTAGAATAAAAGTTCAGGAAGCCTTTGAAGAAGAAATGCAACAAAATTTAAATGTAAATATTCAAAATGATATTGGTAATTTGGATGTATGCATAAAGAATTTGAGGAAACATTTTCTTATTGGAAAGAGTTTGTATATACAATGCACAAAATTAGAAATCCTAACAGCTGAAGAAGATAAGAAGATCAGAGAGAAGATAGATGCAATTACAGCTGAAACAAACACCTTGACAAGCCTAAATGTAAAGATAAGTTCTGTGGAGAAGAACATAAGGAAGTTAAATGATGAAATTAGAATGTTAGTAGAGGAGAAGAATAGAAAGATGATCAGGATTAACATTTTGAGAGAGCATATTTCAATCAAGACCTCAATTGTTGAAGATCAAATTGAGCAGTGTCTTTCAGCAAAGACATCTTTTCAGAAGTTTAGCTTTAATTCCCTGCAAGCTTGTCAGATAGCAGCATACGGATTGAGTACTCTACTCAATGTTGTTGAATCCATCAGGAAGATATGAGAGAAAGATTTTGAATCATGGAAGTCAAAGTTTGGCGACTGTGTTGCAAGCCTACCGGCCTTGCAATAGCTGATAACAAGGTATCAAGTTTTTTATTGAAATTTTTGTACAGCCTATCTTTATCATTGTTTTCAAAGGGGGAGAGATAGTAGAAAATTGATAATATGTTGAGGAAGGATACTCATAGGGGGAGCTATTCTATGGAGTACAATATTGTATATGTGTTGTATAACATTTGGCCACAATTTTGTGTATATGCTTTGAAGTTTTGTTTGCACACTTAGCCAATTTTCCCATATGTTGCCACCAATGACATAGGGGGAGATTGTTGGCAATTTGGCTAATGTGGATGCATAGATGTTGTCATTATGGAAACAAATGATCTCTATTGAGAGTGCAAAATCTGGAATGCAAGTATGGCAAGTTGAAGGAAGAAATTGTCTAAGTATGGATACAGTGATCCTGACAGAGCACCCGATGAAGATTTAGTTGGCAACATCCACTGGAGCAATATTTTTGTTTGTGCAATTAATTAAAACTTCTATAGAGTATGAGGATACCCCGTCTTAGTGCACATAAAGTTTGGAGTAGTATGGACGAAGTTATTCAAAGTTTACCGAAGATAGTTTTTGCAAACAGAACAATTTTGAAGACAGTATTAGCGAAAGAGTTAAGGGATTATTTTTGCTTGTCAAAATAATGACTTAACATTATGAAGGGATGACATCCTATATGTTTACTCTTGGATAAAGATTTTGGAAGCCGACCATATAAAGTTATTAGCTCTAATAACTCATATATTAGGCATACTTGAAATGTAATGATAAGGATATGATATGATGTGTGAAAAGAAAGAAAAAGATAACTTGTGATAGTTGTATATTGTGATAGCAGAAAAGGCTATTGATGTGAAGTTGTAAGCAGTACCATAATATAGTCAGAAAGATTTTGTATTACCTGTTTGGGCAGTGAGCTCAGCTGGTGATCAAGTTTTGTAATCTAACTCCTAATAGGGTTAAGGCTTCTAACAAGGCCTAAAGTCCTTTAACCAGGATAGATCTATTATATATTGTAAATTGACTCTTAACAGGGTCCAATATCCCTAACAAGATACTTTTGATTAATGATCTTTGTGGGTACCATCCCCACCGGGGTTTTCCCTTGGCTAGGGTTTCCTCGAGAACATATCATGTGTTATGAGTTCTTTCTATTTACTACTATGTTTGTTAATCAGCTTGATAATCTTTGTATGCACTAAAGTAATCTGTTATATCCATAAGTGGGAAAAAGTAAAAGTTTGTGAAATACTGATTCACCCCCCCTCTCAGTATTTCCTATTTCTAACAAAAATAACTACCTAACTTTCAGATTTGGCCTTGGTTGAAAAACCAAAACACCTCATGGAAAGTTAATATTTTTACTAGAGATAGGAAATTTGATTTCCCGGACTGCATCTTTTTTAGATTTTTAAAATTCGACCATCTTCATCCTTTGTCAGCATCATATTTGAAACACGTCAAAATTCCAACATTTTTTTAAGGCTTTGATCATAGAATTTTGATTTCTCTTTTCATAGAGCTTCCTTCCATAATATCTCAACTTTTTAATTGAAAATTAATGTAATATTTTATCCCATTTCATGTACTCCATCATTAATTATTTGGCATGGAAATTAAAAGGCTATTTTTTAGGGTTTTATCACTATATAGGACCCCAAATTTTGCCCAAAATTTAGAGCTCCAACATACTCTTTCTGGGGACATATGCTCCATGTGAGCATAGTGAGATTCTAGCTATCTCTAGAGAAGCAAACCAAGTATCCATACTAATCTGATGTGAAGTAAAATTGGGTGGCCGCAGGCCCCCCAAAATTGAACATTGATCCTTTCCTCTATCAAACACTTGATTTTGATCACGTAACACTTTTAACCTTGTTGCATTACACATGTCATCCTTATAGACAATTCTCATCGATTCATCAATATGATCTTTGGCATCCAGTCTATATTCAGCCCTTGAGAAATCATCTGGTCCATTGTAATCCTTGCTGAATAGAAGATTTTGGTTAATCATACAAACCTCTAGGTTAGTCTTCTTTTTTCGGATACCTTCTTGTTCACAATCTGTCCCATCTCTATATTTTGGATATTTTTTCTCCTCACCAAAAGGCTTTGAGAATAGCTTATCTTCAAGAAGTACAAATTCTCTCTCACCAATAGTTTGATCAACTAGGACATTTCTAAAAAAATTAGAACTATGCTTTAACACATTCTCTTCATTATGTTTGGTTGATACCATCTTATCTTCACATGTTTGATACAACTTTTGTTCATAGGATGAACTAAAAGATGTTGCACTCCTTGAATACACTTCCCCACACATATTTTGAGTTTCATCATCCTCAAAATTATCATTAGGCCTATTATCTTCATCATGATGTTGATGGATTTGATTGCATAGAAGATCTTCCTCAAATAGCGAATTGATGAACATAGAGAACATGGACACATCTTCCTTTGTATCTTCTTCAAACAATGGGTTCAAGGTCACAAATAATTCAGGCATATAGTCATAAGATCTTTCATTTGGATCATCAAGTGTATCATCAACAAGACTAATATATTCATTAACATTATTTCCTGAATCTTCCTCATCTTCATGTAGTTCTATTTCATCTCCACAATTTGATCCCTAGGAATTGTCATCTCATTCATCTAGTACCCCCTGAATATGTGTTGATCTGTCAACTTGTTTACCATGATGGATTGAGAAAAAAATTGGGTTGTTCCTCTCAATATGTTTATGATATTCTATGTCTAACAAGGTTGAAATCTCTTCCTCATTGAGAGAATTCTCTTCTTCATTTTTATATTCACCGATGTTTGATATCATACAAGTATCATCATGGAAAGATCTTTCCTCAAAATATCCAAAAGAGTCTCCTCCATTCACATCTGAAACCTCACTTGACTCATATGCTACTTCAGTCTTGCATTTATTCTCCTCAGCAACCAATTCATTATTAATAAGTTTGAGAAAATAAATAAACTGATGATCATATAAGATGTTGGCATTAAGTTATGTTTTTCATTAGTGACAACACTTATTTAGATTCTGTATGCTTACCGAGCTCTCCAAGAAGAATAGTGCTTACCAAGCAATCCGTGGTGACCGAGCTTCACAGTGCTTACAAAGTTATCAATTCTTGTGACATGAAGCCAATGTTAACCGAGTGATGAGATGAGTAGTGTTTACCAAGTGCTAGCATGGTAAATAGGGAATTCAGTTTCTACCGAGTGACACTATATCTACCGAGTCTGTAGTATATACTGAGTTCGAAACTACAACCGAGTGGTTAGTATGGACCGAGCCTACACTTCTATCAAGAGCATGACAATGCCAAGTAACGTAGTGGATGCTGAGTATCATAAAGTCACCGAGTTAGTTTGTAGTAATTGAGTAACTATATTTGGGCCGACTTAGTAATATTTGTGTTAGCTTGTTTAAGAGTCAACTTTGTAATTATTTTGTAATTATTTTGGATTGATATATAAAAATGTTTTGTATAATATCCAAGGTGTGTAAGTGAAAAAGTGAGAAGTGTGTAATGAAAAGAATATGTGCATATGCAAAGATGCAAGAAAGGAAGAGATAAGCGAATTAGAAAGGGCTACAATAGTATAAGGAGCAATAGAGATATATCTATCACAGGAGGTGATCAGTACATCAAAGAATCTCAATCACCAAGTACAGTTGCAAGTAAGAGATCTATTGTTTCATGCTAATAGGTGAATCAACATTAAATCCTTTAACAGGGTAGACTTAATAGTCTTTTGTAAAATCTCTTAACCGAGTGCATACTTCATTGTATGTTTGTAAATCCTCTAACAAGGTGGACCTAGCAGTCCTTATTGCTCCTAACAGGGCAGATCATCAAAAGTGATCATTGTAAGCCTTAACCAGCCAACTTTATACTGCAGTATTGAAGTTTTGTGGATATCATCCCCACCCCAGTTTTACTTTCTATTTGGAAGGTTTTTGGGTCACCAAATCTGTGTGTTCAAAGTGTTATGAATGTTTTATTCTTTTAGTTTTTCATGCATGCAGTTAGCATATTGATGTAAATGTTATTTGGAATATGGTTAAGATTTGAAATTGATATAAAAGTTTTGAAGTTACTGATTCATCCCTCCCCTCTCAGTAACTTGGCTAGTCTTGAATATTTCCAACAATTGGTATTAGAGCTTTGTGGTTCTCAGGATAAATTTTGATAGCTTGAGTAAAGATCTAGGACAATGGAGATATTCAGACTTAACAAAGTAATTGAAAATGAAAAGCTAGATCTAGAAATGGCCATAGCTCAACTCAAGGAAGCAAAAGAGCATATTTCCCAATCCCTAAAAAGAAGGAAGGAACTTGCAAATTAGATGAATGACCATCAATATGTTGAAGAAAAGATTGAAGATTTTTTCCCTTCAAGCAGCTCAGATGAAGTAAACAATGCAATCAAAGAACTCCTAGAAAAGAATGGATCTCTGCAAGAAGAAGTAAGAAAATTGAAAAGAGAATAGGAAATTCAGTCAACAAGATTCTGTGAAATCTTGGAACAAAGAAACAAGATGAAAGATGAAATAGATGGAAAGAACAATGAAATCCAGAATCAAACTCTTCAACTAGAAAACCTTATTGATCAAGTCTCCAATGCAAACAAAGAAATCTTGACTTTGAGATCAGAAAATGAAAGGATAAGATAAGAGCTGAGATCTGAAAAGCAAATTAGTTTAAGATTGGTGAATGACCTAAACACTGAAAGGCAAATCAATGAGAGAATGATGAAATCTCAAGAAGATATGAATCAGCTGCATAAGCAAAAAGGAAAAGCAGGACTTGGATACAAAGAAGAAGGTGAATCCTCCAAACAAGGTACTCAAAAGAATCATAAACCTACTTGTAATCACTATGGAAAAATAGGTCATACTTCAAACAAATGTTGGAGCAATGGAAAAGAAAAATTCAATGGAAAATGCTACAATTGCTATCAGCATGGTCATAAAGCAAAGGAATGCAAGGAGAAACCAAGATTTGAAGGCAAATGTCACAAATGTGACAAACAAGGTCACAAGGCATCTGAATGCAGATCTAAAACATCCAATCTAGTAGAACAAATTGTGAAAGCAATATTTGGTTGGGATTACAACACTTGGTGTAGATGTCATTACTGTGGTGAATATGGACACATTGGCAAAAATTGTGTAAGGCGTCACTTGAGAAAAAAGGATACTAGCATAAGATTTTATATATGCACTAAACTTGGTCATATAGCTAAAAATTGCATGAATATAAGCAAAGTTGAAGATGAAAAGAAAGCAAAAGTAGATAGCATAAGGAAGTAGATGAGACAAAAGTGGATTCCTAATTCTACCAAGCAAACCAGTCCAAGTAATGAAGTCACTCATGAAGAGGGTGGCTCTATCAATTCCAACTAAGTCTCCAAGGAAGCATTGGAACTGTATCTTCATAGACAAATTCCAAACAGTTCCTGAATTGAGAAGAAAGAAAGATCCAAATCAGTATGAAAGATACAGTAGGATCACAAGAAGGTCAGTATCAATTACCGTTGAGCAAGGTTGGGAGTAACCTAATTTCATGAGGTTACCGAGTATGGTCGGAGTGGTATGAATTCTTATGATCACCGAGTTGCGGAGTCTTCATCGAGCAATCAATGCAATAGTGGATAGTCTGTCTCATTCAATGCCCTAATTCCTAATGAGAATTAATGACAAAATTTTAACAAAAAGCATGAAATCGAGTTCATTCTTCACCGCGAATATCAGCATATTGAGCAGAGAGATTTCCTAGTGCGATCAAGCGATTTGAAGCAAAATTTGCAGTAGAAATTTTTTGAAGAATTTTCTTTGTCTACCAAGCTACCATGGCATCATCCAGCACTAAAATGAAGAAAGGTTCAAAAATTTTAGTTCAAGGAGAATGGAAAGCGCTAGATTTCAAACTCGTGCCCGCGATTACAGAAACGCTAGACCCGAGTGGAGCTCAATCACAGATTCCTCCCAAGGTACTTCTTGTAAATGACATTCACATTCATTTTAAGTGTACAATTCAAGAGCTTGGAACCCTAGAGATAGATGTTGTTCATGATGAACTGTGTGTTGATGGTGTTCTTAAACCGGAACATAAACATTTGGAAGATAAGGGTTTAGTTCACATCACCCACTTGCCTCAGAGTTTAAAGATAAAATGGATCAGATATATCCTAAGTCGAGTGCATGAAGGTAAAATTTGGCTAGAGAAACTAGTAGAGATAACCAAGAAGATGATTCACCGAATCACTAGTCTTCCCATGCTGGACAAGGCAAAATCTACTAAAACCCTAGCCAAGTGGGATGGTAGAGGTATGAGAATAAGTAGTATTACTGATGCCGAACTAAAATTTGGCACATATGTCATAGCTCACAAGATATATAGTTCAAGTCGACAGAATAGTGTTTCGTGTGAAGCAGTTGACCTAGCTTATAAAATTGTGAAGAACAATCTGTCATTTGACCTAGCAAATTTATTGTTGAAGCAGTTCAACAAGAATATGGAGAGCATCCAAACCTCAAAGAACAATCCATGTAAGTTTGGCTCACTATTGGTTTGTTTATTTTTCTATGCTCAAAAGTTTTTCCCATCAAAAGGCACGGTAGAATGGAGAAAGGATGTGCTTGTTCTTTATCAGATAAATGAGTACATTGCTGAAATGGGTGAGAATTTTGTAAGCATAATGGATAACTATTTTGAATCTTTTAAGGAAAAGATGAATAACAGATTTTGGATTCCACAAAATTTGGTGGAAGATTATAAAGATGATATTTGTTTCATGGTTGATTGTGATAGAGTATACATTCAGGCAGTAAGGCCTAGGATTGTATGGGTGAAACCTCTTCCTTATGAGGTAAACATTGATGAGGATCTGATAGTCAGTGCACAAAAGCTGCAACTTGAACCCAGTTCAAGCTTTGCACATCATATGAAAATTAGATTCTTATCTGATATGCAGTCAGAATTATTGAAAGAGCAAGCAAGGATCCGGTCAACACTGATAGACATTCAAAATATGATCCTTCCCATCATGGATACAATGCAGAAGTATATTGTTCATTCAAAAACATTGATCCATGACAACAATTTTTCTATTGCAGACCATATGATTGAACTCTCTGTAGAAGTCCAAGTTGCACTCCATACATGCAAGATTTTGCAAGAAAATTGGGATAGAACTCTAGCAATAATTATTAAGGTACATTCTGATTTTCTCTCACATTTTGGTATCTCTATGTAAAATATTTGTATATACACCTTTGGCATTATTGTCAAAAAGTGGCAGAAAGTATATAAGATAGGGGGAGATATATGGAAAGAGATGAGAGATATGAAAGGGGGAGAAAGTATATGAGAGAAATAGGAAATATGAGTATGAGGTGAAATAAGATATTTGTATATATGTATACTGTATGGGGGAGTCATGAAATGTATATATAGCAGATTGTCAAACATAAATTTTGAAAAATCAAAAACCAGTATCAGCATGATTGTGTATATAAGTTTTGGATAATAAGTGTTTTTGTCACTAATGCCAAAGGGGGAGATTGTTGGCATTAAGTTATGTTTGTCATTAGTGACAACACTTATTCAGATTTTGTATGCTTACCAAGCTCTCCAAGTAGAATAGTGCTTACTGAGCAATCCATGGTGACTAAGCTTCCCAGTGCTTACCGAGTTATCAATTCTTGTGACATGAAGCTAGTGTTAACCGAGTGATGAGATGAGCAGTGTTTACCGAGTGCTAGCATGGTAAACAAGGAATTCAGTTTCTACCGAGTGACACTATATCTACCGAGTTCAAAACTACAACCGAGTGGTTAGTATGGACCAAGCCTCCACTTCTATCGAGAGCATGACGATGCCAAGTAACGCAGTGTACGTCCAGTATCAGAAAGTCACAGAGTTAGTTTGCAGTAATCGAGTAACTATATTTGGGCCAACTCAGTAATATTTGTGTTAGCTTTTTTAAGAGCCAACTTTGCAATTATTTTGTAATTGTTTTGGATTGATATATAAACAATGTTTTGTATCATATCCAAGGTGTGTAAGTGAAAAAGTGAGAAGTGTGTAATGAAAAGAATATGTGCATATGCGAAGATGCAAGAAAGGCAGAGATAAGTGAATTAAAAAGGGCTACATCAGTATAAGGAGTAGCAGAGATATATCTATCATAGAAGGTGATCAGTACATCAAAGAATCTCAATCAGCAATTATAGTTGCAATTAAGAGATCTACTGTTTCATCCTAACAGGTGAATCAACATTAAAACCTTTAATAGGGTAGACTTAACAGTCTTTTGTAAAATCTCTTAACCGAGTGCATACTTCATTGTATGTTTGTAAATCCTCTAACAAGGTGGACCTAGCAGTCCTTATTGCTCCTAATAGGGCAGATCATCAGAAGTGATCATTGTAAGTCTTAATCGGCCAACTTTATACTGCAGTATTGAAGTTTTGTGGGTATCATCCCCACCCTAGTTTTACTTTCTATTTGGAAGGTTTCTGGGTCACCAAATTTGTGTGTTCAAAGTGTTATGAATGTTTTATTCTTTCAGTTTTTCATGCATACAGTTAGCTTATTGATCTAAATGTTATTTGGAATATGGTTAAGATCTGAAATTGATATAAAAGTTTTGAAGTTACTGATTCACCCCTCCCCTCTCAGTAACTTGTCTAGTCTTGAATATTTCCAGCAATAAGAGACCTAGTTCTCACATTCTGTTTAAGAGATCAAGGGATGGAGGTCTGAATTCTGAAGGTATTTTCTTGATATATATTAAACATCCTTATGAAGAAATGTACTACAAATTCTTCTTCTTGTTTCTCTATGTTCAAAAATGCGTCCAAAGGGGATATGTAATTTGGATTTTCTTCATCATCACTAATATTATCATAAAAAACAAGGCCTTGTTCAATTTGATCATAAGCCTCCTCTTCTTTGTCTTCACTATCTTCTTCTAATATCTTAACAAGAAGCTTCAGATCAGGTTTATCTAATGATATTCTCAAGTTTTTGACCTTTCTCATTAATTCTTTTCGTGAAGGCATAATTATTTTAGGTATCCTCTTACATATATTCTCCATCCTCAAGAATAAGTGTGCACAAGACTCCCCTTCAAATCTCTCCAAACTAAAAAATGCATCAAGTAGAGACATACTATGATCCTCCTCCATGATGCAACTTTGGTCTTCACACTTTTCATAACACATGTTATCTTCATTGCTTGCATCATGAAATTCATATAGAAACCATTGTTCAAATTCTTTCCAAGATGAAATACTTTGTGTAGGTAATGATTCATATGCCTCTCCAGCATTATCTTCTAATGTCCTAACAAATAGTTTCATTTCCTGATCTTCTACACAAATCTCATTGTTCTCTATAAATACATAAAATGCATCCAAATGTTCAACTATTGATTCATCCCATTCTCCATGGAACTTTGGTACAAGTTGTGAAAACTTATGAAGCAACTTAAAAGAAATACAATGGAATCTCCTAAGATCCATTGGCCTCATACCATCTGGAATAAATGGTTTTCTCTGAAATGGTTGTTTATTCTGATACATTCTGAGTATCTAAATTTCTAGTAACTTGTTTCTCTATCCATTAGGTTCTTTACAATAGAGTCATCGCCTCTTTCAAAGAGGAAAACTTTACTTATCTCCTTCTGGGTCTTCTTCCTCACTAGAGTCACTAATTGAAATGCTTTATTGAATAGAGTCACCACCTCATTCGAGGAATGTCTTGCTTCTAGGTTCTTTCTTCCAGTAGAGTGTGCTTTCAAACAAACTAATATAACTACTTTTTGATTCTAGTTTGTGAAATCTAAAATTCTAGGTAACTTCACAATATATATTGTGAGCAACTCTACTCAGTAGAGTCACCAATTTGTTGGTGCTCAAAAATATTGGACCATTTTGAGGCCAACTTATAGGCACAAAATAAGTGCCTCTACAATTCTGGCTTAATCAAGCCAAGGCTGGTAGGCCTAAATTCACTTTAAACTATCAAATTCTCTATGTTGCACAATTGTGTACATAAATAAACAAAGTACCTCTAAAGGTGGTGAATGATCCTTGGAGGAGAGAAACAAATCCTCTAATAATCTCTATTCTATAAATCTTGACTAAAGTGAATTAAACTAAGGACTCGAAAGTAATATTTTTGAAATAGTGATTATATAATCTACAAACCACAAAGTATGAACCAAATGACAATTTCCAAATTATAGTTAGATCAGTGCTTTCTAAATACTTGGGCTATAGAGCCATAAAAATTTCAATCCTACGTACAATCAGAGATGGTTTTAAGGTAACTCACTCTTGTAAAGCGAGACCATCACCCTACAAGCTTCTATTCAAACAAAATTTAAAACAACTTATACAATAGGTCCTATGGTTTTTAACCCAACTTAAGAGCCCGAAAGGAAATAGTAACAGGTTCTCAAACCATGCTACCATTATTCAAATTGTACAAATTAGTCATAAATGAATGCATCAAATAGAAAAACGTAGTAAGATACCCTAGTTCATAGAGTACTATGAAAGACTAATTGAAAACATATAAATTATAACCTCAAATAAAAAAGAAGAGCACTTATCTTTATTAATGTTTAAAAAATAGTACATTAGAGTTCATATTGTAGTTTTGATTGAATTATGTCCTATGAAAATATATCTTGTATTGTATTCCCCCTCTTTACATTTTACATTATGTATATATACATGTTTGAGTGGCTTTCACACCTCTTTAGGGTGAAAAGACACACCCTTATTACAAATTGTTTTGAAAAAATGATAAACTAACTAAAAAATAACTACCTAACTTTCGGATTTGGGCTTGGTTGAAATACCAAAACACCTTGTGGAAAGCTAAGATTTTTACTAGAGATAGGAAATATGATTTCCCGAACTGGATCTTTTTTAGATTTTTAAAATTTGACCATCTTCGTCCTCTGTTGGCATCATATTTGAAGCAAGTCAAAATTCTAGCATTTTCTAAAGGCTTTGATCATAGAATTTTGATTTTTCTTGTCACAGAGCTTCCTTCCATAATATCTCAACTTTTTAATTGAAAATTAATGTAATATTTTATCCCATTTCATGTACTCCATCATTAATTATTTGGCATGGAAATTAAGAGGCCATTTTTTAGGGTTTTATCACTATATAGGACTCCAAATTTTGCCCAAAATTTGGAGCTCCAACATGTCCATAACATTTTCAATTACTTATTTACATCCTTACACTTTGTTATCATACATTTTTGCATACCCCCCACACACACACAACCAATTTAATCCATTACATTTTGGTGAACTCGACAAACTTACCCCCTATCTTTTGTAGATTTAGATGCCCTGTTGTGCTAGATTTTCCTTTGTATTATCTTGTGTGTTCACCTTTATTTTACATTTTTGGTGAACCCACGATAGACATATCCTTCTTTTTGGTGTTAGATCTTTTGTTTTCTTGCATCAAGATTATATTTATTTTATGCTCTTGCATTTTAACATTCAAAACACAAAAAAATCTATATATTCAACAAAATACAAAAATATTTCTTGCATTTCATCTACTATGAAGATTTTTAAGATGCTTTGGTTTGTGCTTATTTTCTTTATTGTTCTCATCTTAACATCTCTTTAGCAAACTTATGATGTTTATGAGACTATCATTCAGTTCATTACGTTGGTGACCCTTCATTTTGTACTTGACTATGCTTTTGTGAGATTGACGAATACTAGTCTTCCTACTTTCAAAGCTTTCATTAAAGATTTATGTGGCAGACTTATTACTCTTTTGGATTATGTGAAGAATTTGGTAGATGATACACCATCTCCTAATCTTCCTAATCCTAATCCTATCATCCCTAATTTGATTCCTAACCTTCCTACTCCTAATCCAATGCACAATATATCTAATTCTCTATTTGCCAATCATAGTTCTTCCCATACTTATGATGGGATTCAAGCTATAGTTCATGAAGTAGATGTGCAAGAGTTCTTTGATTTACCTTCTCCTCCTATTCATGGTGATATTAAAGGAAACGGTAAATAAACTTCTTCACAACCTATTATTCCACCTTATACAACCTTTACTCATGAACATGATAAACAATCACCTCCTGTAGAAGCTTTACATGATATGTACATTATAGGATATAATATGATGACTAAACAAGGTTATAGAGGTTTAGGGCTTGGAGTTAATGAGCATGGTATTAAGTATCCAGTTCATATCCCCCCTAAACAAAATATGCATGGTGTTGGTTGTTTGTAATATCAATTCAAGATGGTGGATGTTGATCATCATTCTTCACTTCTTCCTACACCTACCTTAGATAACCCTGATATTCGTCAAGATGCAGCTAAGAAGGTGTATGTTCAGTTGATGAATTCCAAGAAAGAAATCTTTAAACCTATGTTGAAAGATTCTTTATCCAAGTACAAATTTCCTTTTCATTATAGTAATACACATTTACTTGCTGATTGTGCGCATTTCAAGTTATATGTTAGGGAAAGAGCTACTTTAGGAATTATATCTCACTCTCGTGCAATTTTACAATTCCTTCATAATTTTGATATAGGGGCTACCCCTCATTCTGATATAATATAGATTTCTTCTTCTCTTGTCTCAAGACTTGGGGGCAAGAGGCATGTAATCTAGTCTTATAGGATCCATTAGGCTCTTGACATATATTTTATCCTAGGCTTAATTGGTATTCTTTCTTCCCTTTTTCTCCATGGTTTTTGTATTATGTTTATAATCATCCATAGATTTTATTCTATAATCAAGATATCTTTTCTAAGACATTTGTTTTGCAAAGGTATCCCTTTCTTTCATCCCTAGGGGGCAAGGCTTTTCCTTCTTTCTCTTTGTCTAAGGATTTTCTTTCCTTAGCTTAGTGGCATTTGTTGATCTTGCAATATTATTTCATTATACTGACTGATATTTTGACTATGGATATCCTTTTATATGAAAGGTTGTTGTCCTAGGTCATCGCCTCTTCTCTATTTTTCAAATTATGTTCATTATAAACTATTTCCCTTGCTTTGGTGATTAGAGTTGTTTCCCTCATTTCAAAGATTCCTCTTCCTCTTGATTACAGGGGCTTGATGATTGAATCTTTTTTCTCACCTAGTTTATCTTTGAAAGATGATATTTTATCTAAAAGCACTCCTCTATGGTGGGGGTCTTGTTGATAAGATCTCTTTTTTTGAGCATCCTTTTTCCATAAGTGACATATCCTTTTCACAATTATCTATACTCTTGGATGTAGGGGTTAATACCCTTCGCTAGGAATGTAGTATACATTGTTGTTAATAAGATATCTCCTTACATTGTGAAGTAGGTATCCTCTTTCTATTCCTTATCATGTCTAGTAGACAACCATGATAAGGAGGGGGGCATATATAGGGTCTCCCTTGTACTATAGTTTTTCATTTATATGCTAAATCTTTTGAAGGTAACACACATAAGTTGCTAAATTTTGAAGAGACGCGCATTTTCAATTTTCAATATGCTAAATCCACTAAAGGTAACACACGTAAGTTGCTAAATCCTTAAGAGACACACATTTTTTCAATTTTCAATATGATAAATCCTCTAAAGGTAATGCACATAAGTTTCTAAATCCTGAAGAGACACACATTTTTTAATTTTCAATATGCTAAACATTTCGAAGGTAACACACTTAAGTTGCTAAATCCATAGGAGACACTGTATTCCAAAAGCTGTCAGAAGACACATTATAATTTCAAGGCCCAGTTTATGGGTGAACTATTAGGTTTGGCCACCTATTTGGCTCTCCCTCCTTGGTGATTCACAGTAAGGTGGGCATCTTACTCGGCAAGGTAATCACTTTCTCTTTTGATGCAGGAGCATCCTGGGTGTAAGAGCAATCTTGCATCACCCAAAAATATTTATGTTTTTATATTCAATAAGGGTTATTTTGTGCAGAGCTGCTATTTATGGAAAGTTACTATTTTTGGTAATTTTCGTATGTGCTCAGAATGATCTGATTTCTTTCTTGGAGGTTCATTTTGGTCGTACAAGTCTGCCAGTAAAGTTTCATTGCCAGATCAAGTGTATATTGGAAGATATTGAAGATTTTCGGTATTGGCAGCAGGGGACAGAAACTTTGAACTCATTTTTGAAGGCTTTAGAGGCCCCGGATGAGGTCGAATTTTGGGCTGAATGATGCTTGCTTGATTCAAACGTTGTAGAGCTCCTCGCGCCCTTTCCGAAATGGGGTTACAATAGTCAATCGGGTCAACTGGTGATGACTTATGGTCTTCAGAAGTTGGGTCACTTGAAATGGTGGAAAATGATTTTTTCTTCAAAATTTTTGTTCGGGTTTCAAAATTTATTTTGAGCCGACTATGATGTAATGAAATGTAAAATAAAAATAATTCTAAGTTTGGTCGGCCTTATTGGCTAAAATTCTGGAACCTTCCCAGGCAGTGGAAAATTGCCTATATAAGGAAGGCTGTATTATTGTCTTAGGCAGTTCAGAATAGTTCTGGGTAGTAGATCTGGGTAATAGTTCGAGGCTTTGTCCTACGGAATATTGTAAGGGAATGCCCATGTGGCTTTGCATATTGTAATTCTGAAAGTTTGTAATTCCACATTTGTGGAGATAATAAGAAGCCAATTTTCTGTTCTTGCATATTGTTGTTGTTTCTCTATTTCTATTATGTGTTTGTGGTATTAAGGGGAGCACCCTTCATCAAGTGGTATCAGAGCAGGAGTTCTTGAGTGTGTAAACAGATCGCCGACTGTGAGGCAGTTTGCACCAGGACCGTGGCTAGGGTTTCGGCGCGCATCGCGAAAATGCCTCCACGAAGGGAACGTGGCGGAAGAGCTGGTGTTGTGACACCTGAGGTTAGAGAGCTGCAGAGACAAGTGCGAGCATTGCAAGAAGAGATTCGCAGAGGAATGAATCTTAATGTCAGAGATGAAAGAGAGGATGAAGCCGAAGAAGAATATCAAGAAGGAGAAGTCAAAATTGTGAACCAGGAGGAAGAAAGACTTTTTCGGGCCATTTCTAAGATTGGGAAAAGACCTAAGATTGAGGTTCCTACATTTTCTGGAAATCTTAACCCAGAAGAATTGATCGACTGGATCAACGAATGTGAGGAATATTTTGAGTATGAAGATGCTGAGGATCCTGATAGGGTCAAATTTGCGAAAGCCAGACTGAAAGGTCATGCGAAGATATGGTGGCAAGAGATTCAGTTGGAGCGAAATAGAAGGGGAAAGGAGAAAATCACGAGATGGGATCGGATGGTGGAAAAATTGAAGCGACAGTTCATTCCTGTTGATTATGAGATTGACCTACTGAAGAAAATGCAAAGTTTGAAGCAAGCAGGAAAATCTGTTCAGGAGTATACAGAGGAGTTCTATCGACTCCTCATCAGAACCAGCCATGCCGAAGCTGATAAGGAGAAAGTTGCCCGATACCTTAATGGGTTAAGGCCAAGCATTCAGGAGGAGTTGAATCTGGTTCGAATGAACAGTATTGAGGAGGCATACCAATTTGCCCTAAAAGTAGAGGAAAAGTTGAACAAGAAGTTTGAGAGCAGACAAAACGGAAGAGGTCGCGGTGGACGATCTGGTGGATGGTCATATGGTGGCCAAAATGAGGATTCGAAAAAGAAGGATGAGGCCAGTAGTAGTTAGAATCAGCGAGGAAATAATTCCAATCGCTTCCAGGATCAGAATAATAGAGATCAGAGAGGAAGAGGAAGAGGACAAGGATCTGGAAGAGGTGGCTTTCATGGAACATGTTTTCACTGTGGAGAAGAAGGTCATAGGGCATTTGGATGTCCTCAGCGCCAAGGCAGAACGGACAGGAGAAATGAAGGCCAGGCCAGAGCTGCACATGTAGATGAAGATGCCAGATCATCAAATTCTGAAGATGCTGAAAGAGGAGAAACGTTGATTAACAGAAGAGGCCTGTTGAGTGGTGAGAATGAACCTGAGCAAAGGAGGAGCCTGTTTCGCACCAGGTGCAAGTGTGAAGGTAAATGTTGTGATGTGATTATTGATAGTGGAAGCACTGACAATTTGGTGTCAGAAGAGATGGTGACAAAGTTGAAGCTCAAGAGACAGAAACACCCACATCCATATCGGATTGCCTGGGTACAGGATGACCACAAGGTCATGGTCAATGAACAATGTCTGGTGAAGTTCAAGATTGGCGGAATACCAAGATGAGGTATTGTGTGATATCATATCTATGGATGCATGTCATATGTTGTTGGGTAGACCATGGCAGTTTGACAGATGTGCTGTACACGATGGCCGTGCGAATACTTATTCCCTGACAAAGGATGGAGTGCGGCATAAGCTAAAGCCATTGAAGGAGACTGAAGAAAAGGTATGTGGTAATGCAAGGATAACTTTTGTTGATGGAAGAAATTTCCTAGATGGCATGAGGCATGAGCATGTATGTTTTGCTTTAATTCCAAAAGCTAGTAAAGAGGAAGTAGAAGATGTTCTTGTAGAAGTTGCAGATTTGTTGAATGAGTTTCAGGATATTGTATCCGATAACGTGCCTGATGGATTACCACCAGTCAGGAAGATCAGTCATTAGATGGACTTGATCCCAGGAGCGAGTTTGCCAAATAAGGCAGCACACCAGATTTGACACCTGCAGAAAGTGAGGAGTTGAACAGACAAGTACATGAACTGTTACAGAAAGGATTGATCCGTGAGAGTCTGAGTCCCTGTGCTGTACTAGCGGTATTAGCACCAAAGAAGAATGGAGAATGGAGGATGTGTACAGATTCCAGAGCAATAAACAAGATCACAATCAAGTATAGGTTTCCATTGCCACGAATGGATGATATTATGGATTGTTTGAGTGGAGCTGTGTATTTTTCAAAGATAGATCTAAAAAGTGGATATCATCAGATTCGGATCAGAGAAGGAGATGAATGGAAGACTGCCTTCAAGACAAAGGAAGGACTATATGAGTGGTTAGTCATGCCTTTTGGGCTAACCAATGCACCAAGCACTTTCATGCGGCTCATGAACGAGGTTCTGAAAGAATTTTTGGGTAAGTTTGTCATTGTTTACCTGGATGATATTTTGATCTTTAGTAAGACATTGGATGAGCATATGATGCATATTCGTATGGTATTTGAGAAGTTGAGAGAAGAGAAATTGTTGATTAATTTGAAGAAGTGCAGTTTTGTGAAGAAAGAGTTAGTGTATTTGGGATTTGTAGTTTCAGCAGAAGGTCTAAAAATGGACCCAGAGAAGGTACAGGCTATCCTTGAATGGCCTACTCCAAGGAGTGCTACTGAGGTAAGATCTTTTCATGGTTTGGCTAGCTTTTACAGAAAGTTTATCAGAAATTTTAGCAGTATTTGTGGACCCTTGACTGAAACAATGAGAGGGGATAGAAAAGAGTTTAAGTGGACTAATGGGGCAGAAAAAAGTTTTCAATTGTTGAAACAAAAAGTTACAGAACAACCTGTTTTAGCACTTCCGGATTTTAATAAGGTGTTTCAAGTAGATTGTGATGCTAGTGCTACTGCAATAGGAGCTGTTATGAGCCAAGAAGGTAAACCTGTTGCTTATTTCAGTGAGAAGTTAAATGATGCCAAGAGGAAATATTCTGTTTATGATCAGGAATTTTATGCTATAGTTCAGGCATTAAAGAAGTGGAGACATTATCTGCTTCCTAAGGAGTTTGTTTTGTATACTGATCATCCAGCTTTGCAATATTTGAATAGTCAAGGAAAATTGAATCAAAGGCATTTGAAATGGGTTGAGTTTTTGCAGAGTTATACATTTGTTTTGAAACATAGGAGTGGAAAGTCTAATAGGGTTGCAGATGCTCTTAGCAGAAGGCAACTATTGCTGACAGAGATGCAGATTGAGGTGGTTGGGTTCAAGGAACTCAAGAATTATTATCCAGAGGATCCTGATTTTGGTGAAGCTTGGAAGGCTTGTACAGAACCTGTTACTCTAGACAGGATGAAATGGCTGGATTTTATCATCCAAGATGATATGCTATTCAGAGGGAGTCAGTTGTGCATTCCACGAAGTTCTATGAGGGAGAATCTCATCAAGGAGAAGCATAGCGGAGGATTGGCTGGACATTTTGGTCGTGACAAAACCCTTTCTTTGGTTAGTGAAAATTATTATTGGCCACAATTGCAGCAAGATGTGAAGAAGTTTGTACAGAGTTGTAGAGTATGTCAGATGGCGAAAGGAGTGACGCAGAATACAGGGTTGTATCAGCCATTACCTATACCAGAGAAGCCTTGGGAGGATATCAGTATGGACTTTGTTCTTGGTTTACCGAGGACACAGCGGGGACATGATTTAATTTTTGTGGTAGTTGACAGATTTTCAAAGATGGCACATTTTATTCCATGCGAGAAGACTAATGATGCTGTTCATGTAGCAGAATTGTTTTTCAGAGAAGTCGTGAGACTTCATGGTTTGCCAAAGACCATAGTTTCAGATCGGGACACTAAGTTTGTTGGATATTTCTGGCGTACATTATGGAAGAAGTTGAAGACAGTTTTGAAGTTTAGTTCATCACATCATCCACAGACTGATGGATAGACGGAGGTGGTGAATAGAAGTTTGGGAAATTTGCTGAGATGTTTGGTTGGAAATAAGCCAGCAGGATGGGATTTGATTTTACCACAGGCGGAATTTGCATACAATAATTCTGTCAACAAGAGCACTGGTAAATCACCATTCCAGATTGTATATGGAAGTAGTTCAAGAAATGCATCTGAATTGAGGAAGATAGATAAAAGAGAAATAAGTAGTGCTGAAGCTGAAGATTTTGCAGAACACTTGAAGAACATCCATGAAGAGGTGAGGAAGCATATTACCAAGATGAATGCCCAGTATAAGGCTAAGGAAGATGAGAAAAGGAGGTATAAGGAATTTCAGGTTGGTGATGAAGTCATGGTTCATTTGCAGAAGGAGCGGTTTCCAGTTGGTACATATAACAAGCTGAAAATGAAGAAGTTTGGACCGTGTAGGATACTGAAGAAACATGATTCAGAAAATGCATATGAGGTAGAATTGCCTACTGAGCTAAATATTTCACCAGTGTTTAACATTTCAGATCTGACAGAGTATCATGAAGGAGGTGTTGAAGATGAGATCACAGCAGCACAGTGGAGTATTCCAGCAACTAGTTCAAACACTAAGGAGATCGAGGATATACTGGGCAGTCGTGTTGGCAGAAGCACAAGGAACAGGACATATGAAGAATATCTGGTCAAGTGGAAAGGACGACCCGTTGAAGATTCATCATGGCTAACAAGGGTGGAGGTTAACCGTCTTGGTTTTCCTCTGCACACCTGAGTCGTGACAGGGTCACTTCTCAAATTACCCCGGGTGTTTGATGCAGGAGCATCCTGGGTGTAAGAGCAATCTTGCATCACCCAAAAATATTTATGTTTTTATATTCAATAAGGGTTATTTTGTGCAGAGCTGCTATTTATGGAAAGTTACTATTTTTGGTAATTTTTGTATGTGCTCAGAATGATCTGATTTCTTTCTTGGAGGTTCATTTTGGTCGTACAAGTCTGCCAGTAAAGTTTCATTGCCAGATCAAGTGTATATTGGAAGATATTGAAGATTTTCGGTATTGGCAGCAGGGGACAGAAACTTTGAACTCAGTTTTGAAGGCTTTAGAGGCCCCGGATGAGGTCGAATTTTGCGCTGAATGAAGCTTGCTTGATTCAAGCGTTGTAGAGCTCCTCGCGCCCTTTCCGAAATGGGGTTACAATAGTCAATCGGGTCAACTGGTGATGACTTATGGTCTTCGGAAGTTGGGTCACTTGAAATGGCAGAAAATGATTTTTTCTTCAAAATTTCTGTTCGGGTTTCAAAATTTATTTTGAGCCGACTATGATGTAATGAAATGTAAAATAAAAATAATTCTAAGTTTGGTCGGCCTTATTGGCTAAAATTCTGGAACCTTCCCAGGCGGTGGAAAATTGCCTATATAAGGAAGGCTGTATTATTGTCTTAGGCAGTTCAGAATAGTTCTGGGTAGTAGATCTGGGTAATAGTTCGAGGCTTTGTCCTACGGAATATTGTAAGGGAATGCCCATGTGGCTTTGCATATTGTAATTCTGAAAGTTTGTAATTCCACATTTGTGGAGATAATAAGAAGCCAATTTTCTGTTCTTGCATATTGTTGTTGTTTCTCTATTTCTGTTATGTGTTTGTGGTATTAAGGGGAGCACCCTTCATCATCTTTTCTCTCTTTCACTTTCATGCTAGTAGGACTGGATCATGAAGCTATTTTATTTATAGTGTTGCTATTGTCTTTCTTATGTAATCATTTATGCTTTTATGATAGCTTTCCAAATATGATATTAGTATAGGAAACATTTATTAGTAAGGTTTCCTCTACTAGTTGATTTGGGTTTGTTTTAGTACTAACCCCTCTTTTGTGTCTTTTATTTTTTCGCACCCTCAAGCATGTATGTTGAGTTAGAATCCTTAACTTGGGGGCTTGTGTCCTTAGCTAAGTGTTATTTTACCTCATTGTGAATCCACTTGGATCTCTTCTTTCTTCTCCTTTACCAAGAGTTTTCATCGAATCCATACTCTTGCTAAATTGGAGGCTAAATGTATCATCAGAAAATGGAAGCACTTCTATTTAAGAAAGTTTTAGCCCTCCGAGTAGGTAGTCTAGGATCATGTCAAACACCTCGGGTGGGTCCCTGGCTTGAATCTGGCTTTTATCCTCACTCTCCCCCTTTTTCCACCCTCTTTCTACACTTTTTTGGCATTATGGACTGAGATCCTAAAATCTTTGACTTCAGGGTCAAGGTTGACCTTCTAGGTCAAGGTTGACCTCGACTCTGACCTAGGTCAAAGTTGACCTCAACCCTAACCTAGGTCAAATTCGACCTTGACCTTGACCCAAGGTCCAAATTTTAAGATTCCATGATTTTCGGATGTCAAGTTTTAGAAAGATTTATTTTCCCGCTTCCAGGCTGGTTGTTTCAAATTTTGGAACCACAAACTCTTAAATTATATTTAATCTAGGTCCATTTCTAGGGGTTAAGGCTTAATTGGAATTTAATTCTCCAATGTCAACCTCTCTAGAAGTTTATGCCTTAGACTAGTATAAAAGGAAGCCTTCCTCTCTCATTTTCACATCCATTACCAAGAAAATTCATGAGATCACTCTCAAGGAGACCTTCACAATCAAGAAAGCATTCTCAATCAAGGAAGTAGTCGAGCCGTTCTCATCCATTCAAGCATTCAAGTTCTCCATTGAAGATCAAAGATTCAAGTATTCAAGCCTTTGAAGGAATTTGGCTCAAGCATTCAGGATTCATCATTCAAACCCTAGATCTATCCATCATGGTGGTGTGATTTTACTTCAAGATTCTTTGTTCATCTTCAAGATCTATGCATTCTTCCCTCAAGGTGGATTCCAAGAACAAAATCATGAAGGTTTTGATTTACGTTTGTTAATGTTGTGTTCAAGCTTTCATATCAACATACTTGTTTACATTTGAAATACAATTGCATATCTATTGAATATCATAGCTTCGTCGTTAGATCTACTTCTACTAATTGCTAGCATTCTCTATTTCTATTCCATTATTAAGGTTGATTCCAAATTGGGGTTTGACCAAGGCAAACCCCTCATCCCAATAAAAAATCATCTTTTTCTTGTAGGTATAGGTGCGGGATAGCGAATTGCAGTTTCGATCTGAGTACACTTTTCAGTGAAATTCTGAGATTTGCGATTTGAATTTCCGTCGGAGTTGTTTCAAGTCAAGGATGACCTTTAGTGGGGGTCAAGATTGTACCCCAGGGTTAGATTGTACCCTGATCCTGAGGTCAAGGTTGACCTTGCTCCGAATGACATAAGTGTTTTGGGTTTGCTTTGTCTCTGCATTTCCAAGATGGATCAGGTTGCAGAATTCCCTGAAACTGAACACAAACATTAGAAAATAGTGATTTCCACATCAACCTCTTTTCAAGATAAGTATTCCTATTTTATTAAGGTTGTATGTCCATACCATTTTCCATCACATATTTACATACTTACACTTTGTTATCATACATTTTGGGATACCCCACACACACACACAACCAATTTAATCCATTACAATAATAAAGAAGAACATTTTGAAACTATCATGATGCCATATGTAAGAATGCTAGATAAATGGAAGTAAGAAGAAATAGAAAAACATGAGAGATAAAATACCAATCTAGTTACTGAACTCAATGATGAAAATGAAAGCTACTTAAATTGGATATACAAATTGTAACTAATGTTTCATGCAAACAAATCAAATCTAGATAGTGAATTAGAATGAAAATATCATGCATCAGGTTCACAAAAATGAAACATAGAATGGGAAGGGACTTAATATTACTGCTTACACCACATCTAGAAGGAAGATGACAAACTAAGATAAAGAAGGTTTACGCTCTAAATGGGTGTGGTGATCCTTTACTAATTAGTAATATGCAATGAGGATGATTGTTGATGATTATGCAAGATTGAGGACTAAAAGGGGAAGGGGGCAAGGTTGAATTTCAGTATACATATATTAACACAAATAGAATTGACCTATTTTGATGCCAAAAATAAAAGCTAGAAAATGTAACTAACCTATAAATTCAATTTGAAGTTAGTTTTGGATGACAGGGTTAATTGGATCCGCCTAGTCATGACTATGCCTACTAGCTCAAAAAAGTCCTGACACTTTCAATTATTTTCAATCTCAAATTGTCGTGAAGATCATTTATATCTAGGTCCAACCTTGAAACTAGTGCTGGACTTGTTCATACACATAGAAAATGGAGAAATGGTTTTGTAGAGAAGCATTTGCCTTAGTGAAATCTTTGGTTGAAATTAGACTTTAAATTAAATTGAAATATAGTTAAAAAAAATCATGTTGATATAAAGAAGAGGCTATATATGAAACATTAAGTAGCTTATACCTTAATAGTGTATTGATTCTTTGAATGTGATAAAAAATGTTAATGAAATAGCCAAACTTCACACAAAGATATCAAAGGAATTCATAGAAGGTGTTCCTTGCATGATGAGTGTTGTAGTTATCCATAATGTTTAATATGGAGAAGGCTAACGACTTGAACAATTGAAGACTTGAATGCTTCATAATAGATGATTTTTATATGATCTTCTTCCTTGATTGTGATCTCCCCTACTTGGACTTGAATGAGACAGAAGCTTTCCATAGTGGATAAGATTTTAGATGCTTGAAATCTATCTTAGAATGCCAAAATCATAGGTGCATGCTTGATTCAATCCTTGATTAAGCTATAATATCCTTTGATTTCCAAAATGAGGAGGAATAGGTTTCTTATATACCACTCAAAAGAATTTTGGAGCTCAAAACTCAAAGACAACATACTAGACTTTAAATTTCCCACTCAACCATCATGACTATTACATAATTTAAATTTTGGAGAAAACATCAAGGAAAATGTCATCTATGATGACCTAGATGAGCGACTATGTTGACTAGGACTACCTAGTCCCAGCTATATACCTCAAAGGTAGGGGTAAAGGGCATACATGGGTCTACTAATGACAAGAAGGGGTTGTGTACAAGAAAACGTGGAAACATGAAGAGGGCATCCATACACTTTGCTTAAGGCTTGTAGGACCTCAAGATGACAGCCTTGGATACTTTCTAGTTGTAGGCTAAAGCAACAAAGGCTTTGAAGAAATTAAATTAGGTTTACTATTTATTTTTGTGTCTTTGTTCTATTTTCTTATTTTTGTTCTTCTTTTTGCCTGTTGGTAGACTGTCAGTTTCCTGATGCTATGTCATAGGCAGCTTGTTGCGAGAAATTTTTTTGGGTCCCTCCAAAGCCTATTTGAACTTTAATAAAATGGAAGACGTGATATAACAAATGAAAATAAAAGTATATAACAAAATTTTTAATCATATAACGTGAGACTTAATAAATAAATCATCTGAATAAAGTAAATAATTAGAATTGAATAACTTACAAAGTAAAGCTACTTTTTAAAAGTAAACTAAATAATTCACAAAAAAAAAAATTAGAACATGGCCATTTTAAAAATAACTTAACAAAGGTAAAGAATATTGCCATTAATTCCTTCTCAATCATTTGCAAACCATTTAAGGCGTCAGTTATGAACTTGCCTAGAACTTCAAACTAAAGAAACTACGCCTAGTAGGTATTGTAGGAAGACAACGGGAGTTAGACCTATATCTTCCTTAAAATCTTAAGCTCTCAAATACGTCTAATACAGCCGAACACCTGACAGATAGTACCGATAAATGAACTAGCAAGACTGCATGTACCCGCAAGTAATAGGTTTAATTAGTTAGCAGGTGTCCTAAAGATGCATTAAAGTTCAGTGACAGAGACTAGTACGCTTTTCTTTAAATGGCATGTGATAGCATTTATTGTTTACTCGTTTAAACAGCATGTGATGCACTGTACTGTTTTCATTATTTAAGTAACGTTTTACGAAATTTAATATATGTATAACTGTGATACCGTATTTTTATTGCAACGATGGCTTAATTAATCAACTCTGCCAGGCCTCTATAAATTTGTTTGATTATTCTCTACTTTGTGCTTACGAATCACGGCAGTCTGGAAAAAGCTTATAATCATCATTGGCTTACTGTATCGAAGCAAGAATCAAAAGATGGTAAGAAAACCTTGCTGCTCATATGCAGGAATGAATAGAGGGCCTTGGACAGCAGAAGAAGATCTTCGTTTGACAAATTATATCCAAATCTATGGAGTAGGGAATTGGCGAACTCTTCCCATGAAAGCAGGTTGGTACTTTTTTCCTTTTTTTGTTGCATTATGTGATTTGTCTGTTGCTTATTAACGTTATACTTGATAAAAATGTTGCTATCACTCATATAAACAATACTCACCCTTCTATTTGACAGGTTTGCTGCGATGTGGAAAGGGGTGCAGGCTACGCTGGATGAATTATCTTCGTCCTGATGTCAAGCGTGGCCATATCTCACCAGATGAAGAGGACATGATAATAAGACTTCACAAGTTAGTTGGTAATAGGTGAGCATTTCTTTACATCAGTGCCTCATGCAAATAGTTTGTATCTTGTCGTTTATTATATGGCTTAGCTTAAATAACACATTCTAATCGTTTGAAATCACTGAATAAGTTGGTCTTATAATGATTTCAGATGTCTCAATAAACCAAAACATAAAATGTACTATTTAAGTCTGAGATTGTGATAATGGAGATATGTAAAACGGTAATGTTTAGGTATAGGGTCAGAATACCAGCATTCTTGATCCATCTCATAAAAGACTCCAACTCAAATGTTGGGTATTGCTTTTTTCTGGTTTCAGTTATTTATTATCATTGCAATTACTGATAGTGTCTCTTTTTGCTCATTTGACTACCTACTTGTAACTTGTATTATTTCGAATTTTACTTCGAACAATTTGAAAATAAAATATAATGTTTAGGTTTTCGTTTTGTTTAAAGCTATCTTTTACTTTAAAGCTATTTTTTACTTTAAATTGTTTTTAATGAAAAAAAACTAACATTGAAGTGGGAAACATCTGATAGTGCAATGGTAATCCTATCCAAAATGCTGAACAAAATACTTAGTCTTCAAATCTCAACTTTTTAGACAGTAAGCTTCCCAGCTCATTTATTTGCCATTTCTTTTCATACCAACAATACATATTCTAATACTTCGAAGGATTTCCCACTGTTTGTTCCTTTTAGAACTGAGTTATAAAAAATGCAGCTGTACTGAAAGAAATCTTGGTTCATGAATCGCAGGTGGTCGTTAATAGCAGGCCGCATTCCAGGCCGAACTGACAACGAGATTAAAAATTACTGGAACACTCATTTGAGAAAGAGGTTTATTTCAAGCAAAATAGAGCCAGCCCATAACCAGCAAAGCTTTCAGGATGAAAATGGCTCTGCACGTTCTCGCATTTATGGAATAGCCAACACTTTCTTGGGAACCAATGAAGTTTATAATGGAAAAGAATACGGTTCTCAGGAAGCGCTAGAACCCATTGAGAGTTTCAAGCAAAAAATTAATGGTTGTGATACTCTGACCGCCATTAATGATTTCAGCAATGTCCTCAACAATGTGGATAATGTCCCATGGGCTTACGAGAACCACTTGTCTTCTTCAATGGCGATGCCATGTAACTTTGGAGTTCCATTCAGTTCTATAACAGCCACTTCAGCAGCGAATGAGAGCATAAACAACGTTGAGAATCTTGCGTGGAGTGAAACGAATATGCAGCTACAGGGCCCAATGATAACGGCAGAATTCAACACTCAATTTCCTTCATGTACAGATGAAATTAGTGATGCTCCCACAATGGAGTATCAGAACTTGGCGGAAGCAATGACTGGGAAAGGCATGCTTGTTAATTCGAATATGGTCACATCACAGTTTTGGGAATCCTTATCGTCTCTGTCTGATTGGTACTATCCGCTGAATGATTCTTCTTTTAGTTTCGAAGACTATTGCTTATAGATTTAGAATTCCCTAAAGTTGCTCAAATTTTGTCGGAAACATTGTACGTGACGGTGTACATGCAATCCAAGCTCCACGGCATATAATACGGGCTCTCTGGATTGAATGTGCACCTTTCACGTTTAGAAATTTGCTCAACTTTAGTGACAAAACCTAATTTGGGGCTATTTTAAAATAGGTCCCGATTTCTGGCATGGAATCTCAATTAGGCAATGTAAGTTTTATGATAATCAGTTGTCGCTATTACTACATTGATTCTAAATATCCGTATTCATTATTTACAAAAGGTTATTGTGCTCATTTTTCATCTTATGTGTGAAAAAATATAAGTTACAAAATTTGTTTGTTACTTTTAACAATGTATATATTTTCATTGATTATTAAGTTTCAAGTATCATATTGTTTGTTTATATAATGTATGAAGAATGTATAAGATTTGTTAATATTTGTTAAATGGTTAGATACAACGATATAGACTAAGTTCATGATCATTGCATAAATTGTGCGAAGTTACAATCTACCCAAATAAGATGAGCATAAAATTGCAACCATTATATAAGCATTTGGATCAAGTTGTGAAGTTACACTTAACAATAAATGGTTACAAAAAGTGTTAAGGTGCGTTAGTTACCATAGTGAACTCGAATAAGTTAAACTGTGAAGTCGTGCCTCACTGTTAGCTATTAAAGTAGATGCCAAGGCACAAAGGTATAACTTGCAGTGGAAAACATAATGAAGGACAATAAGTTGGGAGAAGAGTATAATAGTTCCAATAAAACTTAAGGTGCAACATCGCAACGAACAAAGTCAACATTCATCCTTACCAACTCCCTCGTGCTAAACCGTCAGCAGTCAAATGAAATGTTAGAGCTCACCCAAGGAGGCTAGAAAGAAAAGGATTGTATTCAACTTGTGCACTTGTGAGATGCTTCCATCTTCTGATAATGAACAAAGTTAAAACGTGCGAACGGGAGTGATGATGCCATAGAAAGGTTGTACTTTAGTGAGCAATTTTTATGTGTCATGTTTGGGACCCATAGAGTAAAGGAAAAGGAGCGAGGTGGAACCTAACAACCTCATAAAGTTTTCTAATGTTTTCAAAGGTTAGGATGAAAAGTTACGAATGATTGACGTCTGTCCATTATGGGTGGAGAAGGGAGATGGAATTGTTAGGGTGAAAACTCTCACGGAGTGATAACGTATGCATATAGAAGGATGCAAAATAGCAAGACGAGGTCACATATCCTTAGGACCAAGAATTATGATATGTGTAATCAAGGCACATAGGCATAAGGGGCTAAGGGCATATATCAAAGCTCCGTGCGTTCCTGCAAGAGGATAACACACGTCCAACTAAAAAGAATGGGAAGAAGACAGATGTCTATTAAGGTGCATCTTCAAGAAGATAAAGAATGAGAAAGTTAAATGTTGCACTCTTACAAGATTGTTACACGTGTCCAAATGACTGAATCTTGTAACACCACAAGAATAAGAGGGCACATAAAAGAGAAGTCTACACCAGCGAGATTTAAACAAGAGAATTTACGTGACTAGTCGATATGCCACTTGTCCATTTCATGCAAATTAAAATTTGAAAAGATAGCAGAGATCGCAATAGGTTGTAGAAAATAAATGTGATATTTTGGTCATCATTATGCACATTTATGATCATCAAAGTAGTGCAAAGTGTCTCTTGCAGAAAGTGATGTTCTTAGAGATTGCGGAGCACTTCGAAATGACACTGCAAAAGTACTAAGCTTAATTTTTTATTTTTTTTGGGCATCTTTCAAGTGTAATTGAAGGAATTTGAAGGTTTTTCTATGATATTAGTGGATTTTTTTTTTCGAGTTGTCTAAGAAATTGGGGGTTTATAAAAATCAATGGGATAAATCATTTGCCTCTCGACTTAGTAATCAATAGAAAGGGAGGTCTTTGAATTAAGATTTTTTTAGATATGTTTCTAGTGTATTCTACTATACAATCCCTAGATACATTTTATTGCCATGATATCTATCATACTTGTAGAGGACCACTTACACCCTCATCTGACTAGGCTTTCCTTATCTTTTTCTTCTAGAATGGAGTTAAACCACCTCTTGTATGTAAACTATGGAACCTCAATCTAAAAAATCTAATTGTTACAAACATATTCATAGAATTTTATTTCCTTAGGGAATTGGCTAAGTCATACTATCTTGCCTCTACAGCTATAAGAAGAGGGGATGGTAAGGTTTTGGTAAGTATTGATAGAAAGGGTATCTCTGAGGGCTTTGTGATAGAAAGGGGTACATGCACAAATATGGACATGAAGATGGAAGAAGAAATTTACAAAAAATACAAGAAAACACTTAGAGAAGTACATGTACCTAAATATAGGCCTAAGAGAAGCCATAGAAAACCAATCCCACTTACAAGTGTTGAGGGAGAACCATCTCAGATTGAAAAATTCAAATTATACTTTAGGTATACATATCATGTCAGATCTTAGGGTCTGATGTTGTCTAAAGAATACAAACCAAAATAATGTAGATTGCTCTGGCTATTCAAAATCCCGAGGTCAATATAGACTATGATTGTTGGATACTTTATCAAAGCCTTACATGCAAGATTGACAAAGATATAGAGAAACCTGAGGATTATTGAATTCAGACACTATTCTCTTTTATGTCATTTGATTCTATATTTTAATTCTAAGCACATTGATAAAAGATTGAAATTATTCAAAACTGATAATGAAGAGAACAAGTACCCCATTCAAACTTGGACTAGTGTATAAGACATGAATTATACAAGTCCTATTTTAGTCCTCTTTTAGAATATGTTTGTTCATACTATCCACTAGCTCTTGGGACATAATGAGTTTCATATATTGCTAGTATTAGTGAAGAATTTGTTGAGAGATGATAGAAGCGTTAGATCAAGTATTTAAGTATAACTTCCTAGTGACTAGTTTTATTATGATGGGGTCACCATAATTAGGGTCTATGGATACCCTTAGCCTCGTCACCTTCTACATCTTTGTACAAGATCTAGGATTATTTTTATCGAATTATTTTGGTAGATTCTATTAATAGACAATAAGTATTTGGAGATGAGGAAGAAGGGTGCTTTCTTGGTTGAGTGAATAAAAATATATGAATTTTCTTTCAGTGAAAGGACACTCAAGTCAATAAATGAATTCTTGAAGTATTATAAATTACAAACTAGCTCCAAAGGAGTTTGCGACCTTGAGTGATTTATGTGTCAAGTATGGAGTAAGTTATTGATTAGAATAGTAATACCCTCATGATGCACTACAAGATGAGGATGTTATCATAAACTAGTCCACTAAAGAAAATCTCTATGCCATAAAAGAGAAATTGGAAAAATTTAAAGAGGGGTTGCATCCCAATTTTCAAAGATTATACCATATTTCACCTCCTTTGTAGAGAATTAGCTAAAATGGTGAAAAAATATGACAACTTGTATTGTAAAATTTCACATCCTATGGATAAGCTTTCACTTCCACCTTCCTTGCCTAAGAAAAAAATTAAAGACAATGGTAATTAGAGAGAGAAAAAAAAGAAACTATATCTATGCATGGGACCATCCATACTCACAAACTAGAGAGGAAAAGGAAACAAACTAGGCCTCTTGATGTATACTTTGTTTATGAAGAAGTTGCTGAAATTATTGGCGGGGGAGATGAAGAAGTGGATCACATCACTAGAAAGATGAATGAGAAACTTGACAAGGATCCTAAGGAAAGAATGCAGGTTTACAAGGAAGCCCCATTGAATAAGTTCGCTGATTAGAGGTTGAATGCAACACAATAGTTTCTTGAAAATGAGATTGTTTTTGAGCCCAAAGAATTTGAAAGATTTCATTAAAATTGAAAGGAAGAGATATTCAAAAGAGATTCAAGAAGGAATAATTGGCGTTAGAACATAATTCAAAAAGTAAAGCTATACTTCCCACCATGCAAAATTTTAATCTAGATGAGGTGACTATATCAATTAAGGAAGCAAGAAAACTTCTTAAGGAGAGTGGGATATTATTGCTCCATGGTTGGAACATATCTTCCACATCCATTTTAGATCAACTTAGGAATCAAGAGGACCCATTATTCGCATCATAGTATGAGGTGGGCCAATTCTTATTTGGATGATGATTTTATCCTAAATCTAAAACTCTTTCTAATTGCATTGTAGCCTCTCTTAATAAAAAGCCACATGCGATTGAGATTAGAGAGGAAATGATAGGAGATGGGACCATAAAAATAATCAAGAATACCTCAAAAATGGATGCATCTAGCTTAGTTTCTCATATTTTCATGCTAAATAATGGCACTAGAGTGGAAATGGAGAAAAAAAATAGAGAACTGGTAGAGGATGATGTCATACTAGGAGAGAGATGTGATGTAATTTATGTTGTAAATACACTCCTAAAAGAATAATTTGTATCATACACCAAGAAGCTACCTCATTCCATAGATATTGAAGAAGTAGGTACAAATACCCAACTACAGATTGTTCCTAAGAAGGCCATCCTTCTTGAACAGGTAGAAAAGAAATTGAAAGAACATGTGGGTATAATTTAATATCTAAAGGTTGAAAAGGATTAAGAAAGAGTTTTAACCCTTGAAAAAACTGTGTAGCATGCCCTAATGAGATTTCTTGACCATATAGTTAGAAATTTGGGGTTGAAATTGGATGTTGTGTGTCATATCTATGCTTCCTTACTACAAATAGAACAATTGTGTTTAAATTTAATTGATTTTCTAAAACCACTACACAAGAAGTGCCAACCAAGAAAAAAATTAATGGAAATGTTTGAGCTTGTTTCTCAATTTGGAGATCTACCTCCTATTTGTTTGGAAAGAAAGAAAAGATTGAAAATGTGGTCTCATTGTTTCCTTACTTCCAAGAGAGAGATAAACTAATAAAAGATGTGCAAAATCCAAACATTGGTAAGCATGTAGCATCCATTGGTACAGAGTATCATGGATAAAGAAAATATTTTGAAAAGCATTGAAAATGAATATTTGAATCTTGTGGATAGATTATCCCATTTGTGTAAACAATTATTGTTAATGATGGACAAATTTAAATTGAGTATTTTAACAATATAATGGAAAAAATGATGAGTTTTTAAGTCAAATATTCAAAATTTGTCCTAGACACGTGGGTAATTACTAATGTTAGGTGGGAGGAGGAAATTACACAAGAAGATCAGTTACAAATTTACAATGGATGGATGAAATGAATGTAATGGATAGGAAAGAGTTGAAAAAGTGTAAGAATAAATAGGAGAATGTGGCTTGACAATTTTGGCATTTTGGTTTTTTATGATGTTAGTTACACATTTGATAATAGGGCCATAAAGAACTTAAGAATGGTTAATAAGTTATTTATATGGACATCTTTCCTAGCTTTGTCTATGCCATGGGTGTGCTATGGGGTTAGGAGTGAACCTAATAATCAATTTTAAGATGATAGAATTTGACTATTGTGCTTTATCATTTCCTGACTACCTTTATTTATAGGTTCTCCGAGCAGTTTGTGGGAGAGACATCATAAGAATTAAACTTTTATCATTGCAATTTGTAAAATCATATTTTTCATTCCCTTGCAACATTCAATATTAAAAATTCTCATAGGACCTTATGTCATACTAGAGATTACTTTGGATAGGGATAGAATATTTTATTGTTATGATCAAATTTTGTAAATAATCTATATCTTGTTGAGTTCCTTTTTTCTATAAAAGGAATACCAAGATCAAATATTTATTCTTCTAAATTTTGTTTTATCTTGAGAGAACACAAAAGTATAGTGTTTAAGTTTTTAGATATTATAGTCATTGTATTTTAAGTTGTATGTATTTTCTTATACAATGAAATTTCTAAATCAAAAGGATATTATATATCATAATATTTTCTCCAAATTATATTGAAACATATCATATGAATTCAATATGAAGCATATTCACGTTTTTCTATATATTTTTTATGGATATGATGTAGGATAGGCAAGGAGGATCCAATTAAGGACAGTCCCCACAAGAAGCCAAACACCACAATGCAGCATAACACAACACAAAAATTGTTTCAACTAAATTTTCATTAACATGCCTGACTGTAAGGCCTTTCAGGTTAGGGCCAATTACAATTAGAAATAGTTATGCAAGATCAACAAAGATCTAAGCCAACTCCATCTAGTCTAGCTCTGAAACAAATGAGAAATTGATGGAAACCCTAAGGCAGATCTAAACTTGAGCTCGCAAGCCTTTAAGAAATCTCCTTGTCTCCAAGAAAGCAACCACTAGCTCTGCTATTACAAACTATCATAAATCAATCTGATCTTCAAGATCTCACAGGATCGAGGTCTCACTTCCAAAATTCCCTATCTAAACAACTACCCAAACACTCCTTAAATACTAATCTTTAGCCACAAGTCGGCTGGAAGAAACAATTAACTCCTAAGCCAAGTCAGCTCCTATTACAAAAAAATATTAAATGTAACAACAGTTGGCTCTCAAATAGCCTTACAAACATTTAATTCTCCATGTCAGCCTCTAGATCGACATAGGAGAATACAACAAAAGCTACCAACAATAAATGCACCAAGTTGGCCAATCAAACCACCAAGAACTCCAGTCAGTAAACTAGAACTACCGAGCGCCAGAGAAACAACTGAGCCAACTAGGCATCACCGAGAAAGCATGTTGACCAAGCACCATAAGCATCCCCGATTACAAGTTTTGTCAAGTGCCAGAGTTTCCTGTGTTCCATTTAGTGACTGAGCCCCTTCAATGACTGATATCCTTGGTCAAAGCTACAGTCGAGTAACACAGAACCAAAACAACACACCTCCATGTAGATTTACTAAGTACCCTAGAATGTCCCTACATCAGACATCCCAGGTTAAAAAAGATGTTCTCATATGCTCGAAGAACATCTTCCGGGATTCAGCACATAAACCCCAAACTGGTTCTTCACATATAAGTGCTCCAACTTTTTGAGCTTGCATACTCTTCCACTTCAGTTTCCTCTATCTTTTGAAGTCTTTCCTTGATAACACACAAGTCTTTTCTCCACACTGATCATCCATACTTTCAAGATCCACCAACTCAACTTGGCTACCAATACTCAGACTTATCCTACTGAGTGTTGTATCCAGCAAAGGCATCAGGGAAAACTTCTTGTCATCCTTCTCAACAGTAAACGTATTTTTCACACAATCATACATAGCTCTGCAATCATATTGCCAAGGTCTATCAAGCAATATATGACAACTATTCATCTCTACAATATCACATAACACAAGGTCCTTATACTGGCCAATCTAAACATCAACAAAACACTATTCTCTTACTTCGAGAGCTTGATCATTTTGTAACCAGCCAATCCTATAAGGATAAGATGCTTCATTATATTCAAACCATGTTTCTGAACCATGTGCTCAACAAAAAGATTATTAGTACTACCACTGTCAACAATTAAATCACAAAGTTTACCTCCAGACTTGCACCGAGTCCTGAACAAGTTACTCCTCGGACAAGGTTCCACCTTTGTACCAAGCAATGTTCTTCGAACCAGCAAGTTCTTAGATTTAGGTTCCTTGTGAATGTTCTCAGTTACCATAGCAGTTCATCAGTCACCAAGCTTCTTCTGTGTACACTCAAAATAATGGTGTCCTTATGAACACCACAATTATAACAAGTTCCATAGGTTTTTGTTCATCTTCTGCAATCAGTTTATCCTTCACCGACTGATCAATCTTTTCCTTCCCTCGAGGATTACTATGTTGTCTCCTTTTCAACTTATCTTCTTCCTTCAAAGCATACTGACAAGCATCTTTAATAGAATCAATCTTGAGCATACCAAGCTCATCCTATTCATATTAAATCTCAGACCATTCACATACCAAGCTACCTTTTCCTTACCAAGTTCTCTATGTCCAGACCAAATAGTAAGGTTGTAGAACTCATCGGTATAATCTTCCATAGTCAAATCTTTTTGCTTTAGATTTTGTAACTTCTTCAACAAGTCAAGTTCATAGTCGAAAGGTATGAACTTAGCTTTCAATTTAGTCACCATCAACCTCCACTGATTGATCTTTATTTCACCTTCATTTTCTCTATCTCTTTGTAATTCTTTCCACCAGAGAGAAGCATGTCCTTTCAACTTAGTCTGTGCCAATCTCACTCGAAGAGGATCTTCAATTTCTTCAAGCTCAAAGAAGTCTTCTAATGCACCAATCCAATCAATCAGGTTCTTAGGTTTCAATGTACCAAAGAAAGTAGAAACTTCCTTTTGGTAACTATTACTTAACTGAGCTCCAGATCTATGTAACCAACCAGTTCTATCTTCACCAGATCTGTCTCTCTGATCATCTCCACTAGATCTAGCACCTTCAAAATCTTTACTAGCTTCCTCATAACCATCCGTAGTACCAACATTTTGAGGTACACCAGTCATAGCCCTCATGATCTCGACAATCATGTCATTCTTCATCAATTCCATCTCAGATCTAAAATCAGATTTCACCTTCTCTATAATCTTCAATTCAACAACATCACAGAGATCTACAGTTGCTCTAGGGTCCAATCCTCTCAGAGGCATCCTTTAAGATTTTCAAAAACCAGAGAAATAAGTCACCAACCAAGGGCCTGGTGCAAAACAACCTCAATTGGTTTACATACTCAAGATCTTCAAGCTTAGATACCACCTGACATAAGATAGGCAAGGTGGATCAAATTAAGGATAGTCCCCACAAGAAGCCAAACACCACAATGCGGAATAAAACAACACAAAGATTGTTTCAAATAAATTTTCATTAACATGCCCGACTATAAGGCCTTCCGGGTTAGGGCCATTTATAATTAGAAATAATTCTACAAGATCAACAAAGATCCAAGCCAACTCTAGCTAGTCCAGCTTTGAAACAAATGAGCAACTTGTTGGTTCTTCTCCTTGCAAGACCAAACTTGAATCAAATGGTTGGGCTTAAAACACAGGTTAGGCAATCAGGCTTGACAAGGAAAACAAACCAATTGATGAGGATAGAGAGAAATCTTCCTTCTTCTTTGAGCTCCACATTCACTCAGGCAGGTATTGCCTTATCTGCACATTCAAGACACCTCATCACAAACCAAAGACCTACAGATAAATTAGTGTGGAATAGCAGTCAATCTCCTATAGGTATCCTGTACCCCAATGACAGAAAATGTCATGCAATAGCCCTACTTGCATGGAATGAGACTGAAAGCTAGAGACCTATACTAACAGCAAGAAAGGGAAAGGGTGGAACTGGATGGAAATGATTTGAATGGATAGAAGGGACCCCTAAGATACCTTAAGTCTCACATAGACCAGTGCCTTATCCAATGGGACACAGAGTCAAATACAATATTGCAAGGGACAGCTATGAAACAAGAAAATAATATACCCAATGTGTTGATGCCTTAAATCAATCACACACCATGACCAAACCTTAACTTACTTCCCACCTGTGTATTTAAGTATGTTATTATCCACTCAAAGGATTTTAACCCTCCCCTTAGAAGAGATCTATAAACAGACAATACATTAACCAGCATCCACTAGAAGACAAGCATGAAATATCTTTGACACCTCAGCTCATACATACATAAACACTAACCCTGAACCAGTTATCCCTGCGAAGACAACTCCACTTGCAAGCACATAGGCAGTGCAAACAAAAAAACAAGACACCCTTGATGTATGATTAATGAGTCCAGAATTCAAATGGAGATAGCTTGGTAATAGTAAGAGTATATTAACTTCTCATACATAAGACATATCACTTACAATATGCATTATATTCTCTGAACCAGCAAGGAAAGAAGAACACTCTATATGCAGAGAGAAGGAGAAATCTATAGGAAAAGGACCCTTCACTGGAACTGACAACATTTAGAACCATCACACAGTCAAAATTTTGACTCTTTATACCATTAGCTACCTTGGAAACCCATAACAGGTTGCAACAAGCTACGGACAACTAAGGCATAGGTTACAATAGCTAAACCAATTGGAAACGGTCAAAAATTTATTGGAGGGGCATGAAAGTTAGGCAACCCAAAGAGAAAAGATCTTAGACTGACATTAAGATTAGGCCACAAGACCAGGAGATTGCCATAAAAACTAGTCTAATCAACCACCTACAAACACTTCTTGAGCCAAGACTGTAATCATTCTTTACATGGTACAGATCCCTGCAAACGATCATCAAGCATCTTGGACCACACTAGAGCGACAAACAAATCATCATTTACCAGTTCCAATCACTTCTGCATTGAAATTCAGTCCTTTCTATCGCTGGAAACCCTCAAAAAATTCAAATTTGAAAATAAATAGCTACTTTGCACTTCGCGGGTTTTATGTTCCTCAACTACTTGCCCCTAGTCACACAATCACGTGGTCATCAATTTCACCGCCACAAGAATTCGGGCTTCAAATTATGCTTGGTCACATGATCGCAAGGCACCAAATTAACCTTTGTGATCATGCAACTGCGATCTCCTTAACCACGCAATGTCATCACAAACTACCCAGAAAAGTCTTCGGCCACCTTATAAATCCCTCAGTGAATAAAAATTGGGCACGCCAGCAACACGGCACCATGGACCCACACAACTCCACAACCGCGACGTTATAATAGTTGTCGCATGATCGCATAGCCAAAAACTAGGCTATGCGAACACGCGACAAGCCATGATTTTGTCACCTTGTCACTGCAAACACTGGCCCCACCTTATCTAGCAAAATGGTGATCGAAGAAATTTTGCCAGTTCGCAAAATACTTTACATCATCGCCAAAAGACTTAGCGACCACGTGACCACTATTCGCTGAATCACCAAATGAACTAGGGCATCACCTTTTTATTGCGCGAACGTGTGAACATAATGAAATTTGTCAGCACCGCCAGGTCTTTATCCATTCCGCCAAACCTCAGACCCCACCTGGGCCCGCCCGATGCCACATGTCACTAAACCATTCGCTGAAATCACCGAGCCATCAAACACAGGACCCACTGCCGAGAAAAGCCTTACCATTGGAAAGATCAAAAGGTGGTCGCATGATCACAAAGGGGAGGAATATTCCTCACGATCATGTGGCAACCGTAGATCTCATCTGCATTGTTACTCCGCATAAGAAATACCCGGCCCACCAACTAACTACCAAGGATTCAACGACCACACGACTAACCGCTGGCTAGGTCGTGAGATGTTAGCCGCTAACCGCCAACCATTCAGAGATTACACGACTGAAGAGAAATAGACTGCCCGCCAGATCATGAGATGTGAGGTACCTAACTGCTAGAAACTAGAGAATGCGTGACAACACAGTCACCAGGTCGCTGAATAGAAGATGTAACCGCAGGAGAACTGGAGAATCAACGATTAGAAACCTTGCAAGGACTGAGCTCAACCATCCATCACACCTACGCAGTTAAGACCAAGGTCGAAAACACATAGAGTTTTCAACACAGAGAAAGGCCAAAAATACACAAGGTTTTCGATGCCAGAAGACAAGTGCACACAATAGGAAGCACAAGGTTGAAAACAACACACAGGCTGACAACATCGTGGATTTTCAGAAACACTGTGGGTTTTCAACACCGAGGTGGATTTTGAAAATATTTCCAGTAGGCTTTGAAATTTGAATAACTTTTTGATTTTTGATTCAGCACATGTGATTTGGATAGGAGCAAGGTGACACAAGGAACATAGGGTAGGACACAAACCATGAAACATTTGCAGGGAGTAGGCCATTTTCAAAAGATTTTCCTATGATAGAAAAATGGCCTAACAGTGGCTCTAGTTGGGGATGCATGTCTCTTGCAGGCATGGCAAGAATTCAGATCTCTGGGAGAAGCAGACCACCAACTAGACAAAAATAGGGAACCTAAAAAAATGCAGGGAACAGGAAGAAAAAGCACACAATAGGAAAGGGAAAGATATTTATAGAATTTACAAGTATGTACAACCAGGCTCATGGCCTCAAAAGAAAACCAGTGACCCTCCTGCATCAAAAATTTGGTTTTCATCCACATATGCAACCAGCCACCTGAAAATTTCATGACCACCTTGCTGCAAACATATGTGAATATTCATGGGCTGAAGAATGAAACTATGATGATCACTACCCATGCTCTTACAGTCACAACCATCATATTCACATTCAAATTCCAAGAAGTAGGGAACATCATCTACTTCATCCTCCTGACTGGAAAGAATAAAAAACTCACCTTGTAATGCATCAAAAAATAGTACATGAGGAACATCATGTATTACAATACAGTTACCTGGCTGAGAAGGATTTGAATCCTCTGATTTACCTTCATGCATTGCATCAGCCACTAAACAACCTGGTTCATCAATGACATCTTCATGAACTGGATCATAAACCAAGTGAAGGTCTTTATCAAAGCTTTGGTGACAGGGGAGCACTGCATCATCATTATTTTCTCCAAAAGAAAATTTGTCCCAACTATTGAAGACTGGGTCTTCAATACTGTCACACTCAGTATCATATTTAGTAGAAATAGGGAAAGGGCTTGAACAAGAAATTTGTTCATCATTGTAATCTTGATGACAAACAAACACACTGTCATGTATTTCTACTTCTCTTTCTATAGAGTCACTACCAAAGGGGGAACCTTGTATGCATGGGTCTTCATGGTCACTTTGAACACTGGCCTCATTATCAGTGTCAAAGACTATATCATAGGGGAGTTGCAAATCAAAATCCAAAGTAGGGGCATACCTTTGGAATTCATCAGCCGAGAGTGCTGAAATCATTTCACTGCTTAGTGGACTTTGAGCCTTAATATCATCTTCATCAGCTACATCCCTGTCATTGCAAACATCATTCTTATCCAAGACAAGAACGAAGACATCTGGCCCTAGATCATCTTGTGTGAAACAATCTATGCAGGAATCATCATCTGCATCATATTCAATATCTTCCCTTTCACACAAAACATCATCAATCTGGGACAAGAAGATTGCCCTCTCATGTTGACAAGAAGAAAAATCTGCAGACAAAAAGAGAATATTGTCATCCTCAGATTCATCTTCAACATCCTCATATGCACTGATCTAAGAATTAGCTTCATAGTCAACACTCTCTACATAGTGAGAATCAACATCAGAAACATTGGCCTCCTCATGAACATCATCAAGAGCCACTAGTCTTAGCAATCTTATGTCCTCTGCTAATTGTCAGTTCACCATTTTCAACCTTGCTAATTCCTTCTTGAGAGCAGCAACTTTATCAAAATGCTCAACAAACTTAGCTCTCAACACATCCCAAGAAGGGATTGAACATGAAGGCAAGGACAAGAACCACTTCCTTGCACCATCAGAAAATATGTGCACAAATAACCTCATGGCAACATCTTCATGTTCAACATCCATATCTCCAAAAACACCCATGACAATATCAACATGCTGGCTTGCAGAAACAGATCCACCAGCCATGAATCTCGGCAAGCACTTCCCATCCTCAGCAGAGAACTCATTAGGGGCACCTTCAATGCCATCAAAACAAAAGGGCCTATATTCCTCCATGAGGAACTACCCATAAACACTCATCCCTTTAAAAAAGTGCTACACACTTGATAGGGAAACATTTCAACAAAAGAATACTTGGAAATTTTGCAGCAGAAACCTTTGGCTGGAAGCAGGGTAGATCTAGAGCTCACCTTGAAGCTCCATCAGGTTCTTTGTCATGCAGAGTCGCCATTTTCTTGAGAGGAAAAATAATTCATTGTTTCTTCTTCTAGCCAACACAAAACTCACCAGGTAACATGCACTGTTTATCAGAAGATGCACTGATCAAACAAAGAACTCAGAGTCACCACTCAGCACGCAGTGAGAAGATTTCACTAATGAGTTTTTTCTATTTGACTCTGTAACTTCAACCAGGACTCTGGGATGATCCAGCTAAGCAAGGAAGCTTGCTGTCATTTACTTCTTCCCCAGTAGAGTCACCATTTTGTTGGTGACTCAGATGGGCCAAACTAATCTAGTCAAAAGATATGATATTACAAAATTTGTAACCATAACTAGAGCTCCTTAATAGGTTTTCCTTATGTTCTCCCCAGTAGAGTTTCCATTTTGTTGGTTCTTCTCCTTACAGGACCAAACTTGAATCAAATAGTTGGGCTTAAAACACAGGTTAGGCACTCAAGCTTGACAAGGAAAATAAACCAATTGATGAGGATAGAGAGAAATCCTCCTTCTTCTTTGAGCTCCACATTCACTCAGGTGGGTATTGCCTTATCTGCACATTCAAGACACCTCATCACAAAGAAAAGGCCTATAGATAGATTAGTGTGAAATAGCAGTCAATCTCCTATAGGTATCCTGTACACCAATAACAAAAAATCTCATGCAATATCCCTACTTGCATGGAATGAGACTAAAAGCTAGAGACCTATACTAACAGTAAGAAAGGGAAAGGGTGGAACTGGATGGAAATGATTTGAATGGATAGAAGGGACCCCTGAGATACCCTAAGTCTCACACAGTCCAGTGCCTTATCCAATGTGCCACAGAGTCAAATACAATATTGCAAGGGACAGCTATGAAACAAGAAAACAATATACCCAATGTGTTGATGCCTTACATGTTAGGAATGAATGCAAAGTGTTTTGGCAGTCATTCTGTAGCAGTTGTTGTTGCATTCATGACTTGGATTGTCATTGATGTCAACACAGTGATATTTTAGATATTAGCAGGAAAGTAGGTACAATTTTATTTTGCGCACATGTTTTATTATAGATTGGCTTTTGTGTAGTTGATGGTATGTTCTTTGGTGTGTTATTAACCTATGGTTAACAACACAAATTTTTTTTTATTCATTTGTAAGAGTTATGAGCATTTTGGTGAAAGCAGTGTTTAGACAGTGTTTCTATGTAGCAATGTTCAGAAATCGGAGGATATCTCTTAGCTAGGATGGAATCTAATTTTGCGCAGTTAAAGGGATGTTGGAGACTCATTAATGAAGATGTGGTTCATAGTGCAAACTTCAAGGATATGTTTGGAGAAAGTTACAGTAACTAGAAGCTGACAGTTTTATGTGAATTTTGTGTGTAGCGTGTAGAATTTATTATTTTGTAATTGAGGACCGACTCATTTGTAATTATTTGAGTTTGGTATATAAGAAGGAATGTTTTCCTTATTGTAATGTATACTATAAAGAGTGAGATGCGAATATATGCATGAAGTGAAGAAAAGAGCTAATTCAGTGATGAAGGAAGACTTGTGAGTACAGAGATCTGGAATTGTGATCTTGTGTAGCAGAGAGTGCAGTTTTGGCACAATGTGAAGGAGGTAATATATTTCATATTATTCTATTGAATAATTCTAAGATCTTTTGGACAGTGGGTTCAAAGATCTTGCCTTGAAGCTGTTTGGGTAGTGGGTCCTTCTGTCTTCCATAAACTCTTAACCAGGTTAGAATCTTTTAACAGCGATTTAAAATCTCCTAACAGGGATGTATATGTACTGAATGTATTTCATAAGACTCCTAATAGGTTCCATCCTCTAACAAGGAAATTTCATATTAGTGCATCATTCCCACCGGGGTTTACTCTTTTCAAGAGGTTCCCTAGTTAACATATCTTGTGTTATTGTGCAATTGTGTATGATTATCTTTCTATGGTTGATCAGTACATTGATTATATTGTTTAAAGCTGTTGAATGGATAAATTATCAGATAACTGATTCAGCCCCCCTCTCAATTATCTTGGGGATCTTTACTTTCTAACAATTTGTATCAGAGCAGCAGGTCCTTGAAATAAAAGTTTAACAACTTAAGGAGATCCATGGTGAATTTCAGAAAAGAAAGCCCTAAGTTTGATGGAGTAAATTTTGATAGCTGGAAAGAAAAGATTAAGATACATCTATTGTGTTTAGGACCAAGTTATTGGTTGATTACAAAGAATGAGAAGACTATCATTGAGGAAGACAATCTAGAGGTAGGAACTAAAGATGAACTAGATCTATTCATGTGTAACATACTTGCAAGAGAAGTACTTTTATCAGCACTACCAGAGAATGAATATAGTCAGGTAAGATATTTGAAAATATCTCATGCAATTTGGAAAGCTTTACATTCTACTTTTGAAGGTGATGAACATACAAAGAAGGCTAGATTACATAATTGGATTTGTGCATTTGAAGATATCAGAATGATGGAAGATGAATCTATTAAAATTTATATTGGTAGGATGTCTGAGATTGTGACAGGAATAAAGTCTTGTGGAGGTGATAAGACAAAGAATGAAGTGATATGGAAAATTCTGAGAACTTTGACACCAGTATTCAAGCAGACAACGCAGATGATTGAACAAGTGATACCTTGTACATCGAAATTTTCAAGAGAGACTCTTCTTGGAAGATTAGAAACAACAAAGATGAACTTGAGATTATTAGGAGAGCTACCTAGAATGGAAACAGCATTCAATGCTCTTAGCATTAGACCTACAAGAAGTACTAGTGTGAATGGAGATTATGCCAGTAGTAGTAGATCTGAGGAAGATAAGAAGATTGAAGAAGGTATTGCATTACTTGTAAAAAGAGAACCAGATGGTAAGAAAATCTTTAAATGTTGGACTTGTCAAGAATATGGTCATTTTACATCTAAATGTCCTAAAAGAGTTAAGAAGTATAGAAGCAAGTTTAAACCTAGGAGATCTAAAGAATGTTATTATGCAAATGATGAAGATCTTGAAGCAGGAATTGAAAAACATTTAAGTGACAGTGATAATGATAACTTTGAGAAAATAGGATTTGTAGTAATTAAAGAAGAAAGTTCTAAATCTAATAAAAGGGAAGAAAAAACATTAGTTTCACAAGTTGAAAAGAAATCTGCTTGGATTATAGACAGTGGTTGTTCACATCATATGACTGGAGATAAAAGAAAGTTTGTTAAGTTAGATAATTATGATGGAGGAATTGTTAGGGTTGGTAACAATGCACCTTGTTTGATTAAGGGTATAGGATCTATTACTCTTGATGGAAAGACTAACACTGATGATGTTTACTTTGTTGATGGACTAAGACATAATCTACTAAGCGTTGGACAATTGGCTAATAATGGTTATCACGTTTGGTTTCTGAGAAAACTTGTGTGATAAAAGATAAAGATGGAAATTTCATTGGAAAAGGATCCAGAACCAGAGGTAATGTATTTCAGTTGAATCCTACTGAGATGACATGTTTGATAACTAGGATTGATGACAGTTGGTTATGGCATAAAAGGTTTTTTCATAAAAACTTTGATAATATTGTCAAGGTGAGCGCTACACTTGCGGTAAGAGATTTACCTAGAATTATGAAACCTACTAACATGATTTGCAAAGAATGTATGATGGCAAAGCAGAAAAGGAGTTCATTTTCCAACAAGAAGTTCACATCGACAGAGAAGTTGGAGATTGTTCATACAGACTTGAGTGGTCCTACTAGGACTAGAGGATTCTATGGTGAAAGGTATTTTATGATTCTTGTTGATGATTTTACAAGAATGATGTGGATTGCATTTTTTAAACAAAAATCTAAAGCATTTGATAAGTTTAAGATCATGAAAAGAAAAATTGAGAATGAATCTGGAATGAAGATTAAGTGTCTCAGATCTGATAGAGGTGGTGAATTTACATCTAGAGAGTTTAACACTTTTTGTGAAATGAATGGTATTAAGAGACAACTTTCAGCCCCTAGAACACCAGAACAAAATGGTATTGCAGAAAGAAGGAATAGGTCAATAACTAAAGCAGCAAGAGCTATGTTGTTTGAAAATGATTTGGCTAAAACCTTTTGGAGAGAAGTAGTGAACACAATAGTATACACTATGAATAGAGTACAGTGATTTGCTGGACAAGACACCTTATGAATTATGGTTTGGACATACACCCTCAGTTAAGTATTTTAAAATTTTTGGAAGTAAATGTTATATAAAGAGAGATGATGATATAGGAAAGTTTGATCCTAGAAGTGATGAAGGAATATTTCTTGGATATTCTTTAAAAAGCAAAGCATATAGATGTTATAACAAAAGAACTAGGACTATTGTTGAAAGTGCAAATGTAAAAGTTGATTAGAAGTTTAAAATTTAGGAAAGAATGCTTGATTATGAATCTGATGGAGAAGCACAACGTCAGCCTAACATTGAAAATGTAGAATTATTTTTTGAAACTAACAGTGATTTGCTGAATGAAAGTCATACTGAAGAAGATAGAGAAGAAAACAAAGAAGAAAACAGAGAAGAAAACAAAGAAGAAAGAAGAGAAGAATCTATAGTCGGAACAAGATCAGTAACTATGACACCTAACAGGTATACTTCAAGACATGACCCTGTTGAGCAAGTTATTGGAAGTTTAGATAGAGGAGTTTTGACTCAAAATAAGGTACATTTATGTTTGATTTCTCAAATTGAACCTAAGACTACTAATGAAGCTTGTGAACATGAACATTGGATTAATGCTATGAAAGAAGAACTAGAGCAGATTGAAAAAAATAAGACATGGGAATTGGTCCCTAGACCTGAAGACAAGAATGTGATTGGAACAAAGTGGGTATTCAAAAACAAGCTGAATGAACAAGGAGAAGTGATAAGAAACAAAGTAAGATTGGTATGTAAAGGATATTCATAACAAGAAGGAATTGACTATGAAGAAAATTTTGCACTTGTGGCCAGACTTGAAGCAGTGAGAATGTTTCTAGCATATACAACTTACAAGAAATTTAGAGTGTATCAGATGGATGTGAAGTCAGCATTTTTGAATGGTGAATTGGAAGAAGTCTACATTGAGCAGCCTAAAGGTTTTCCTTTGACACAAGAAGGAGATATGGTATGTAAGTTAAAGAAAGATTTATATAGATTAAAATAAGCACCTAGAACCTGGTATGCAAGATTGGATAAGTATTTATTGAAATTGGATTTATAAAAGGAACAACAGATAGTAACTTATACACAAGAAATTGAGAATGGTTTGTTGGTTATAGTTATATTTGTTGATGCTATTATCTTTGGGGGAGAAGATGAAGCTAGTGACAAATTTGGAAATGAAATGAAGACTGAATTTGAGATGAGCATGATTGGAGAAATGAAATATTTTTGGGGATTAGAGATAACAGAAAGCAAGGAAAGTATATTTGTAAGTTAGACTAAGTATTTAAATGAATTATTGAAAATATTTGGAATGGAAGATTCTAAACTTGTTGGAACACCTATGGTAACCGGACATAAGTTATCTAGCAAAGATGAGACACCAGTAGTTGAGTAGAAAAAGTACAGATCTATGATTGGAGGATTGCAGTACTTGACACATACAAGACTTTATATAACACATTCAATGGGGATTGTAGCAAGATTTCAAGAAGAACTTAGAGAATCACATTATGCAGCAGTAAAGAGGATACTGAGATATCTGAAAGGAACAATGGATTATGGATTATGGTATGAGAATTCTGATGATTTTACTTTATGTGCCTATACTGATGCAGATTGGGGAGGCAACATTGATGACAAGAAAAGCACTAGTGGTGGAGCCTTTTTTCTTGGAGGTAAATTGGTCTCTTGGCTAAGTAAGAAGCAGAATTGTACTTCACAAAGCACATCAGAAGCAGAATATGTTGCAGCAGAAAATAATTGTAATCAAATTATTTGGATGAAGCAGATGTTGAAAGATATTGGAATAAAATTTGATGAGCCTGTTGTTATACATTGTGATAACACCAGTACAGTGAGTATGTCAAAAAATCCTATTTTACATTGTAAGACTAAACATATTGAGATAAAGTATCATGTTGTAAGAGAGAAAGTTGCAGAAAAAGAAGTAAGATTGGAGTACATAAGTACAAAGGACCAGATAGCAGATATATTTACAAAGCCTTTACCTAAGGATAAATTTGTGTATCTGAGAGGTATGCTTGGGGTTATGCCCCAACTTTTTTTTGAGAATTGATACAGATGATGTTGGAAATATTCAGGGATTGACCGAGTTACTGAGAGGGGAGGGGTGAATCAGTAACTTCAAATTTTCTTAGAATTACAGATGTATTAACATATAGTTTACTTTTTCTTTATGCATATAGAAAGCATGAAACTTAAAAGCATTCACAATAATGACACATAGATTTGATTACCCAGAAACCTTCCAAAAAGAAAGTAAAACTGGGGTGGGGATGAAACCCACAAAGCTTTAGTACTGCAGAATAAAGTTGGATGGTTAAGGCTTACAATTTGATCACTTCTGATGATATGCCCTGTTAGGAGCAATAAGGATTGCTAAATCCACCTTGTTAAAGGATTTACAAACATACAATGAAGTATGCACTCGGTAAAGAGATTTTACAACAGACTATTAAGTCTACCTGGTTAAAGGATTTTAGTACTGATTCACCTATTAGAATGAAATAGTAGATCTCTTGCTTTGCAACTGGATTGCTGATTGAGATTCGCTGAATGTACTGATCACCTTCTATGATGAATTTGTCTTTGTTTCTCCCTATACTGCTATAGCCCTTTGTAATTCGCTTATCTCTGCCTTTTCTTTTTATTCACATATATACTCATTTTATTACATCTTGACATCTTTACAACATTGTTTATATACAAGTCTAAACAATTAATTACAATTACAAAGTCGGCTTGACAAATAAACATAAGTCCCACTAAGTCGGCCCAAGTATGGTTACACGGTTCCTGCAAACTAACTCGGTGACTTTCTGATACTTGGCGTCCACTGCATTACTCGACATCGTCATGCACTCGTTAGAAGTGAAGGCACGGTTCATACTAACCACTTGGTAGGTTTTGAACTCGGTAAATACTGGTGACTCGGTAGACATAATGTTACTCGGTTTACACTGTCCTGCTTGGTTTGCATTATCTTGATCGGTTTGCACTGTCTTGCTTGGTTTGCACTATTTTGCTCGGTTTTCACTATTCTACTCGGTTTGCACTGTTCTGCTTAGTTTGCACTGTTTTGCTCAGTTTGCACTGTTTTGCTCAGTTTGCACTCAGAATGCAAATAAATGTTGTCACTAGTGGCAATTCTGCTTAATGCCAATAGATGATTGCATCCTTCCAGTGGTATATGAGCCCTATCTTTCTTCTAGATTGGATGTTGGAACTTCCTCTATGGGGGAGTTTATGAGCTGAGTCACGAGGACTCTTGTTATTGTATTCTTCTAAAAAGTGTCTTTTGACATTAAGTTGTTGTTGACTTAGTGATAGAATTTCTATCATTGATGTCAATAGGGGAGAGATATACATGAAAAACATTGTGGATTATATAGGAAAATGAAGCAAGATTTAATTTGATATTTTGCAGTGATGTTGCAGTATTAGATTTTTGGAACATTGAATGTTTTTCATCTATGTTGCCATAAATGCCAATAGGGGAGATTATTAGGAATGAATGCAAAGTGTTTTGGTAGTCATTCTGTAGCATTTGTTGTTGCATTCATGACTTGGATTGTCATTGATGTCAACACAGTGATATTCTAGTTATTAGCAAGAAAGTAGGTACAGTTTTGTTTTGCACACATGTTTTATTGTAGATTGGAATTTGCATAGTTGATGGTATGTTCTTTGGTGTGTTATTAACCTATGGTTAATAGCACAAAAATAAATTCATTCATTTGTAAGAGTTATGAACATTTTGGTGAAAACAGTGTTTAGACAGTGTTTTTGTGTAGTGATGTTCAGAAATCGGAGGATATCTCTTAGCTGGGATGGAATCTAATTTTGTGCAGTTAAAGGGATGTTGGAGACTCATTAATGATGACATGGTTCATAGTGCAAACTTTGAGGATATGTTTGGAGAAAGTTACAGTAACTAGAAGCTGATAGTTTTATGTGAATTCTGTTTGTAGCGTGTAGAATTTATTATTTTGTAATTGAGGACCGACTCATTTGTAATTATTTGAGTTTGGTATATAAGAAGGAATTTTTTCCTTATTGTAATGTATACTATGAAGAGTGAGATGCGAATATATGCATGAATTGAAGAAAAGAGCTAATTCAGTGATGAAGGAAGACTTGTGAATACAGAGATTTGGAATTGCGATCTTGTGTAGCAGAGAGTGAAGTTTTGGCATAGTGTGAAAGAGGTAATATATTTCATATTATTCTATTGAATAATTCTAAGATCTTTTGGACAGTGGGTTCAGAGATCTTGCCTTGAAGTTGTTTGGGCAGTGTGTCCTTCTGTCTTCCATAAACTCTTAACCGGGTTAGAATGTTTTAACAGGGATTCAAAATATCCTAATAGGGATTTATATGTACTGAATGTATTTCATAAGACTCCTAACAGGGTCCATCCTCTAACAAGGAAATTTCATATTAGTGCATCATTTTGTGGGCATTAGTCCCACCAGGGTTTACTCTTTTCAAGAGGTTCCCTAGTTAACATATCTTGTGTTATTGTACAATTATGTATGATTATCTTTCTATGGTTGATCAGTACATTGATTATATTGTTTAAAGCTATTGAATGGATAAATTATCAGATAACTGATTCACCCCCCCTCTTAGTTATCTTGGGGATCTTTACTTTCTAACATTACATCAATCAGACACCATGACCAAACCTCAACTTAGTTCCCGCCTGTGTATTTAAGTATGTTATTATCCACTCAAAGGATTTTAACCATCCCCTTAGAAGAGACCTATAAATAGACAATACATTAACCAGCATCCACTAGAAGACAAGCATGAAATATCTTTGACACCTCAACTCATACATACATAAACACTAACCCTGAACCAGTTATCCATGTGAAGACAACTCCACTTGCAAGCACATAGGCAGTGCAAATAGAAAAACTAGACACCCTTGATGTATGATTAATGAGTCCAAAATTCAAATGGAGATAGCTTGGTAATAGTAAGAGTATATTAACTTCTCATACATAAGACAGATCACTTATAATATGCATTATATTCTCTGAACCAGTAAGGAAAGAAGAACACTCTATATGCAGAGAGAAGGAGAAATCTATAGGAAAAGGACCCTTCACTGGAACTGACAACATTCAGAACCATCACACAGTCAAAATTTCAACTCTTTATACCATTAGCTACCTTGGAAACCCATAATAGCTTGTAACAAGCTACGGACAGCTAAGGCATAGGTTACAATAGCTAAACCAATTGGAAATGGTAAAAAAATTATTGTAGGGGCATGAAAGTTAGGCAACCCAAAGAGAAAAGATTTCAGACTGACATTAAGATCAGGCCACAAGACTAGGAGATTGCCATAAAAACTAGTCTAATCAACCACCTGCAAACACTTCTCGAGCCAAGATTGTAATCATTCCTTACATGGTACAGATCCCTGCAAATGATCATCAAGCACCTTGGACCACACTAGAGTGGCAAACAAATCACCTTTTACCAGTTCCAATCACTTCTGCATTGAAATTCAATCCTTTCTATCACTGGAAACTCTTAGAAAATTCAAATTTGAAAACAAATGGCTACTTTGCACTTCGCAGGTTTTATGTTCCTCAGCTGCTTGCCCCTAGTCACGCAATCACTCGGTCTTCAATTTCACCACCACAAGAATCTGAGCTTTGAATTATGCTTGGTCCCATGATCGCAAGGCACCAAATTAACCTTTGCGATCATGTGACCGTGGTCTCCTTAATTGCGCAAAGCTATCACAAACCACCCAGAAAAGTCTTCAGCCACCTCATAAATCCCTTAGCGAATAAAAAATGGGCACGCCAGCAACACGACACCGTGGACCCACACAACTCTGCAACCACGATGCTATAATAGTTGTCACATGATCACATAGCCAAAAACTGGGCTATGTGAACACGTGACAAGCCATGAGATTGCCACCTTGTCACCACAAACACTGGCCCCACCTTATCTGGTGAACTAGCGACTGAAGAACTTTTGCCAGTTCGTGAAATACTTTACATCATCGCCAAAAGACTTAGCGACCACGCGACCACTATTCGTTGAGTTGCCAAATGAACTAGGGCATCACCCTTTTATTGCGCGAACGTGAGAACAAAATGAAATTTGTCAGCACCGTCAAGTCTTCATCCATTCCGCCAAATGTTAGACCCCAACTGGGCCCACCTAATTACACATGTCACTAAACCATTCGCTGAAACCGCCGAGCCATTAGACACAAGACCCACCGCTGAGAAAAGCCTTACCATTGGGAAGATCAGACGGTGGTCACATGATCACAAAGGGGAGGAATATTCCTCATGATCATGCGGCAACCATAGATCTCATCTACATTATTACTCCACTTAAGAAATATCGGGGCCACCAACTAATTGCCAAGGATTCAGTGACCACGTGACTAACTGCCCACCAGGTCATGAGATGTTAGCTGCTAAATGCCAACCATTCAAAGATTACGTGACCAAAGAGAAATAGACTACCCTCCAGGTCGCGAGATGTTAGGCACCTGACCGCTAGAGACCAGAGAATGTGCAACAACACAGTCGCCAGGTCACCGAATAGAAGATGTAACTGCCAGGAGAACTAGAGAACCAGCGACAAGAAACCCTGCAAGGACTGGGACCTACCATCCATCGCACCTGCATAGTTAAGACCAAGGTTGAAAACACATAGAGTTTTTGACATAGAGAAAGACTGAAAACACACAAGGTTTTCGATGCAAGAAGACAAGTGCACACAATAGGAAGCACAAGGTTGAAAACAACACACAGGCCGACAACATTGCAGATTTTTAGAAACACTATGGGTTTTTGACACCGAGGCAGATTTTGAAAATATTTCCAGCAGGCTTTGAAATTTGAATAACTTTTGGATTTTCGATTCAGGACATGTGATTTGGACAGGAGCAAGGTGACACAAGGAACACAGGGCAGGACACAAACCATGAAACATTTGCAGGGAGGTGGCCACTTTTAAATGATTTTGCTATGATAGAAAAATGGCCTAACACAACTAATAGAAACCCTAAGGTAGATCTAAACTTGAGCTTGCAAGCCTCCAAGAAATCTCCTTGTCTCCAAGAAAATAACCACTAGCTCTATTATTACAAACTATCATAAATCAATCTAATCTTTAAGATCTCATAAGATCCAGGTCTCACATCCAAAATTCTTTGTTTGAACAACTACCCAAACACTCCTTAAATACTAATCTTCAGCCACAAGTTGGTTGGAAGAAACAATTAACTCCTAAGCCAAGTCGGCTCCTATTACAAACAAATATTAAATGCAACAATAGCCAGCTCTCAAATAGCCTTACAAACATTTAATTCTCCATGTCGGTCTCTAGATCTACATAGGAGAATACAAAAAAAGATACCAACAATAAATGCACCAAGTCGGCCTACCAAACCACCAAGAACTCCAGTGAGTAAACTAGAACTACCGAGCACCAGAGAAACAAATGAGCCAACTAGGTATCACCGAGTAAGCATGTTGACCGAGCACCATAAGAATCACCGAGTACAAGTTCTTTCGAGCGCCAAAGTTTCCTGAGTTTCATTTAGTGACTGGTCCCCTTCAATGACCGAGATCCTTGATCAAAGCTACAACCGAGTAACATAGAACCAAAACAACACACCTCCATGTAGATTTACTGAATACCCTAGAATGCCCCTGCATTAGGATATGTGTTAATTAACTTTAGATTTCCTAAAAAGACAGAATTAAATTCTTCAAATATTTAGCAACAAGTGTTGAAGTGTGATTTGAATTTGTAAGAAAAACTCATGTTATAGTAGGTTTAGGATAGCCGCTAGGCATTAAATGTCAATTTGATTATGAATTATTTTGTATTATTGAGGGAAGGTGAGTTCAATTTATTTTACCTGACTCTATTATCTATTGGAATAGGAATGGGTCTTTCTGTGTTTGAAAGGGTAAAACTAAGAAGAAAATAAAAATAAAAATTATTTGAATTTCTATCATAGTACTAGGTTTAGTATAAATTCATTCTCAGTAATATTTGAAGTTATAATGGGATCATGCATTCGAATGGTGAAAAGGAACCACAAATTACTCTAAGTCTAAGAAATATCCACTTATAGAATCTATAATTTTTTGTCAATTTTTTTTTTCATGTATACAGATCAATGAAATATGAGCACCCTCCCAAGTTTAGTGGAGATCAAAGTGAGGAAGGCTTATATAGCCTTTTTGTGTTACATTTTCTTGTCTTCAACTTACGGATAGGGCTAAATATGTGGTGTAGGTTTTCAATCCCATGGTCTTATCCTTTTGATTTTTCTTAGGATCAAGGTAGCAAGAAAAATTATTAACACAATATCCCCATCCTTCTTGACTAGGCTCCATGTTCCCTTGTCTAAGTATTTAGCTCTCAAATTTTAAAATACAATAGTCAACTTTGTAAGTAGTGAGAAAGTGGTCCACAATATTTTACTTCCTCAAAATTTAAACCTAGAAAGATGTAAGTTACATATAAATAAAATTCACCCTCTCTTTTAAATATTAATTCTTGATAATAAGAATTAAAATTTAGATCATATGATCACAAATCTAGCATTTAAGAATCATCATGAAAACAAGGAGTCACTCATTCAAACCTACATAATTATTTATTTATCATGATCAATTTTTATGTGTTCCTACATCTATGTAAATTAACATAAATAAAAAAAACATAATTCTTTTTGTGAGAATTGAATGCAATGAATTCAAATCAGATATAAGATGTATTGTTTCAATAATTTCCCTCAAGGTTTCTAGGATTTTCCATTTTCAGGGACAAGACCATTTTTCATCTAACATTGTTTCATTTGAGGTAGAAATACCAACATGAGATTTGAATTAGCTAAGACCCAATAAAACATAACCTACTTCATTCTGTGTTGGTGCAAACCTGATGCAGGAGCATCCTAGGTGTAAGAGCAATCTTGCATCACCCAAAAATATTTCTATTTTTATATTCAGTAAGGACTATTTTGTGCAGAGCTGCTATTTATGGAAAGTTACTATTTTTGGTAATTTTTGTATGTGCTCAGAATGATATGATTTCTTTCTTGGAGGTTCATTTTGGTCATATAAGTCTGCCAGTAAAGTTTCATTGCCAGATCAAGTGTATATTGGAAGATATTGAAGATTTTTGGTATTGGCAGCAGGGTACAGAAACTTTGAACTCTGTTTTGAAGGCTTTAGAGGCCCCGGATGAGGTCAAAAATTTGGGTGACGGGCACTTGCGTGGGTCAAGCCTGTAGAGCGCTTCGTGGCATTTTCAAAATGGGGTTATAATAGCCGAGCGGGTCAACGGGTGATGACTTATGGTCTTCGAAAGTTGGACCACCTGAAATGGCAGAAAATAATTTTCTTCAAAAATTTTGTTCGGATTTCAAAGGTTATCTTGAGTTGACTATGATGTAATAAAATGTAAAATAAAATAATGCTAACTTTGGTCGGCCTTATTGGCTAAAATTCTGGAACCTTCCCAGGCGGTGGAAAATTGCCTATATAAGGAAGGCTGTATTATTATCTTAGGCAGTTCAGAATAGTTCTGGGTAGTAGATCTGGGTATTGATTTGAGGCTTTGTCCTACAGAATATTGTAAGGAATGCCCATGTGGCTTTGCATATTGTAATTCTGAAAGTTTGTAATTCCACATTTGTGGAGATAATAAGAAGCCAATTTTCTGTTCTTGCATATTATTGTTGTTGTTTCTCTATTTTTGTTATGTGTTTGTGGTATTAAGGGGAGCACCCTTCATCAAGTGGTATCAGAGAAGGGGTTCTTGAGTGTGTAAACAGATCGTCGATTGTGAGGCAGTTTGCACCAGGACCATGGTTAGGGTTTCAGCGTGCATCGCGAAAATGCCTCCACGAAGAGATCGTGGCGAAAGACCTGGTGTTGTGAAACCTGAGGTTAGAGAGTTGCAGAGACAAGTGCGAGCATTGCAAGAAGAGATTCGTAGAGGAATGAATCTTAATGTCAAAGACGAAAGTGAGGATGAAGCCGAAGAAGAATATCAAGAAGGAGAAATTGAAATTGTGAACCAGGAGGAAGAAAGACTTTTTCGGGTGATTTCCAAGATTGGGAAAAGACCTAAGATTGACGTTCCTACATTTTCTGGAAATCTTAACCCAGAGGAATTGATCGACTGGATCAATGAATGTGAGGAATATTTTGAGTATGAAGATGTTGAAGATCCTGATAGGGTCAAATTTGCGAAGGCTAGATTGAAAGGTCATGCGAATATCTGGTGGCAAGAAATTCAATTGGAGCAAAATAGAAGAGGGAAAGATAAAATCACAAGATGGGATCAGATGGTGGATAAATTGAAGCGACAGTTCATTCCTGTTGATTATGAGCTTGACCTACTAAAGAAAATGCAGAGTTTGAAGCAAGCAGGAAGATCTGTTCAGGAGTATACAGAGGAGTTCTATCGACTTCTCATCAGAACAGGCCATGCAGAAGCTGATAAGGAGAAAGTTGCGTGATACCTTAATGGGTTAAGGCCAAGCATCCAAGAGGAGCTGAATCTGGTTCGAATGAACAGTATTGAAGAGGCATACGAGTTTGCCCTAAAAGTAGAGGAAAAGCTGAACAAGAAATTTGAGAGCAAACAAAATGGAAGAGGTCATGGTGGACGATCTGGTGGATGATCATATGGTGGCCGAAATGAAGATCTCAAAAAGAAGGATGAGGCCAGTAGCAGTCAGAATCAGTGAGGAAATAATTCCAATCGCTTCCAGGATCAGAATAATAGAGATCAGAGAGGAAGAGGAAGAGGACAAGGATCTGGAAGAGGTGGCTTCCGTGGAACATGTTTTCACTGTGGAGAAGAAGGTCATAGGGCATTTGAATGTCCTCAGTGCCAAGGAAGAACAGACAGGAGAAATGAAGGCCAGGCCAGAGTTGCACATGTAGATGAAGATGCCAGATTATCAAATTTTGAAGATGCTGAAAGAAGAGAAACGTTGATTAATAGAAGAGTCCTGTTGAGTGGTGAGAATGAACCTGAGCAAAGGAGGACCCTATTTCACACCAGGTGCAAGTGTGAAGGTAAATGTTGTGATGTGATTATTGATAGTGGAAGTACTAACAATTTGGTGTCAGAAGAGATGGTGACAAAGTTGAAGCTCAAGAGATAGAAACACCTACATCCATATCGGATTGCCTAGGTACAGGATGACCACAGGGTCATGGTCAATGAACAATGCCTGGTGAAGTTCAAGATTGGCGGAAACCAAGATGAGGTATTGTGTGATATCATATCTATGGATGCATGTCATATATTGTTGGGTAGACCATGGTAGTTTGACAGATGTGCTGTACACGATGGCCGTGCGAATACCTATTCCCTGACAAAGGATGGAGTGCGGCATAAGCTAAAGCCATTGAAGGAGATCGAAGAAAAGGTATGTGGTAATGCAAGGATAAATTTTGTTGATGGAAGAAATTTCCTAGATGGTATGAGGCATGAGCATGTATGTTTTTCTTTAATTCCAAAAGCTGGTAAAGAGGAAGTAGAAGATGTTCCTGTAGAAGTTGTAGATTTGTTGAATGAGTTTCAGGATATTGTATCCGATAACGTGCCTGATGGATTACCACCAGTCAGAAAGATCAGTCATCAGATGGACTTGATCCCAGGAGCGAGTTTTCCGAATAAGGCAGCACACAGAATGACACCTACAGAAAGTGAGGAGTTGAACAGACAAGTACATGAACTATTACAAAAAGGATTGATCCGTGAGAGTCTGAGTCCTGGTGCTGTACCAGTGGTATTAGCACCAAAGAAGAATGGAGAATGGAGGATGTGTATGGATTCTAGGGCAATAAATAAGATCACAATCAAGTACAGGTTTTCATTGCTACGAATGGATGATATTATAGACTATTTGAGTGGAGCTGTGTATTTCTCAAAGATAGATCTGAAGAGTGGATATCATCAGATTCGGATGAGAGAAGGAGATGAATGGAAGACTGCCTTCAAGACAAAGGAAGGACTGTATGAGTGGTTAGTCATGCCTTTTGGGCTAACCAATGCACCGAGCACTTTCATGCGGCTCATGAACGAGGTTCTGAAAAAATTTCTGGGTAAGTTTGTCATTGTTTACCTAGATGATATTTTGATCTTTAGTAAGACATTGGATGACCATATGATGCATATTCGTATGGTATTTGAGAACTTGAGAGAAGAAAAATTGCTGATTAATTTGAAGAAGTGCAGTTTTGTGAAGAAAGAGTTGGTGTATTTGGGGTTTGTAGTTTCAGGAGAAGGTCTAAAAATGGACCCAGAGAAGGTACAGGCTATCCTTGAATGGCCTACGCCAAGAAGTGCTACTGAGGTAAGATATTTTCATGGTCTAGCTAGCTTTTATAGAAAGTTTATTAGAAATTTTAGCAGTATTTGTGGACCCTTGACTGAAACAATGAGAGGGGATAGAAAAGAGTTTAAGTGGACTAATGGGGCAGAAAAGAGTTTTCAATTGTTGAAATGAAAAGTTACAGAACAACCTATTTTAGCACTTCCAGATTTTAATAAGGTGTTTCAAGTAGATTGTGATGCTAGTGGTACTACAATAGGAGCTGTTATGAGCCAAGAAGGTAAACCTGTTGCTTATTTCAGCAAGAAGTTAAATGATGCCAAGAGAAAATATTCTATTTATGATCAGGAATTTTATGCTATAGTTCAGGCATTAAAGAAGTGGAGACATTATCTGCTTCCTAAGGAGTTTGTTTTGTATACTGATCATCAAGCTTTGCAATATTTGAATATTCAAGGAAAATTGAATCAAAGGCATTTGAAATGGGTTGAGTTTTTGCAGAGTTATACATTTATTTTGAAACACAGGAGTGGAAAGTCTAATAGGGTTGCAGATGCTCTTAGCAGAAGGCAACTATTACTGACAGAAATGCAGATTGAAGTGGTTGGGTTCAAGGAACTCAAGAATTTGTATCCAGAGGATCCTGATTTTGGTGAAGCTTGGAAAGCTTGTACAGAACCTGTTACTCTAGACAGGATGAAACGGCTGGATTTCATCATCCAGGATGATAGGCTATTCAAAGGGAGTCAATTATGCATTCCATGAAGTTCTATGAGGGAGAATCTCATCAAGGAGAAGCATAGCGGAGGATTGGCTGGACATTTTGGTCATGACAAAACCCTTTCTTTGGTTAGTGAGAATTACTATTGGCCACAGTTGCAGCAAGATGTGAAGAAGTTTGTACAGAGTTGCAGAGTATGTCAGATGGTGAAAGGAGTGAAGAAAAATATAGGGTTGTATCAACCATTACCTATACCAGAGAAGCCTTGGGAGGATATCAGCATGGACTTTGTTCTTGGTTTACCGAGGACTTAGTGGGGACATGATTCAATTTTTGTGGTGGTTGACAGATTTTTGAAGATGGCACATTTCATTCCCTGCAAGAAGACTAATGATGCTATTCATGTAGCCGTATTGTTTTTCAGAGTAGTGAGACTTCATGGTTTGCCAAAGACCATAGTTTCAGATCAGGACACTAAGTTTGTTAGATATTTCTGGCGTACATTGTGGAAGAAGTTGAAGACAGATTTGAAATTTAGTTCATCACATCATCCACAGACTAATGGACAGACAGAGGTGGTGAATAGGAGTTTGGGAAATTTGCTGAGATGTTTGGTTGGAGATAAGCCAATAGGATGGGATTTGATTTTACCACAGGCAGAATTTGCATACAATAATTCTGTCAATAGGAGCACTGGTAAATCACCATTCCAAATTGTATATGGAAGTAGTCCAAGAAATGCATCTGAATTGAGAAAGATAGATAAAGGAGAAATAAGTAGTGCTGAAGCTGAAGATTTTGCAGAACATTTGAAGAACATCCATGAGGAGGTGAGGAAGCATATTGCCAGGATGAATGCACAGTATAAGGTTAAGGCAGATGTGAAAAGGAGGCATAAGGAATTTCAGGTTGGTGATGAAGTCATGGTTCATTTACGGAAGGAGCGATTTCCGGTTGGTACATATAACAAGTTGAAAATGAAAAAGTTTGGGCCATGTAAGATACTGAAGAAGCATGATTCAAGAAATGCATATGAGGTAGAATTGCCTAGTGAGCTGAATATTTCACCAGTGTTTAACATTTTAGATTTGATAGAGTATCACGAAGGAGGTGTTGAGGATGAGGTTGCAGCAGCACAGTGGAGTATTCCAGTAACCAGTTCAGATATCAAGGAGATTGAAGACATACTGGACAGTCATGTTGGCAGAAGCACAAGGAATAGGACATATGAAGAGTATTTGGTCAAATGGAAAGGATGACCTGTTGAAGATTCATCATGGCTAACAAAGGAGGAGGTTAACCGTCTTGGTTTTCCTCTGCACACCTAAGTCGTGACAGGGTCACTTCTCAAATTACCCTGGGTGGCTGATGCAGGAGCATCGTGGGTGTAAGAGCAATCTTGCATCACCCAAAAATATTTCTATTTTTATATTCAGTAAGGGCTATTTTGTGCAGAGCTACTATTTATGGAAAGTTACTATTTTTGGTAATTTTTGTATGTGCTTAGAATGATATGATTTCTTTCTTGGAGGTTCATTTTGGTCATATAAGTCTACCAGTAAAGTTTCATTGCTAGATCAAGTGTATATTGGAAGATATTGAAGATTTTCGGTATTGGCAGCAGGGTACAGAAACTTTGAACTCAGTTTTGAAGGCTTTAGAGGCCCCGGATGAGGTCAAAAATTTGGGTGATGGGCGCTTGCGTGGGTCAAGCCTGTAGAGTGCTTCGTGGGATTTCCAAAATGGGGTTATAATAGCCGAGCGGGTCAACGGGTGATGACTTATGGTCTTCGGAAGTTGGACCACCTGAAATGGCAGAAAATAATTTTCTTCAAAATTTCTGTTTGGGTTTCAATGGTTATCTTGAGATGACTATGATGTAATAAAATGTAAAATAAAATAGTGCTAATTTTGGTCAGCCTTATTGGCTAAAATTCTGGAACCTTCCCAAGCGGTGGAAAATTGCCTATATAAGGAAGGCTGTATTATTATCTTAGGCAGTTCAGAATAGTTCTGTGTATTAGATCTAGGTATTGATTTGAGGCTTTGTCCTATAGAATATTGTAAGGAATGCCCATGTGGCTTTGCATATTGTAATTCTGAAAGTTTGTAATTCCACATTTGTGGAGATAATAAGAAGCCAATTTTCTGTTCTTGCATATTATTGTTGTTGTTTCTCTATTTCTGTTATGTGTTTGTGGTATTAAGGGGAGCACCCTTCATCAAAACCTCACAATGTATGATTTTATAGGTGTCTAAAGTAGAATAAGACATAAAATCCAAAACTTTGAATATAGGAATAATCATCTAGACTACTAACCCACCCTACTACACTACATAACACTTTTTATTAATTTTTAAATAAACATATCTATAGATCACTTTGATCCAAAATCTTGAACCTTCATGACAAAGAGTCAAGACACTAGTCTAATTATGGTCCTCTTCTCATTTTCCCATCATATTATTCTCTATATTGTGTGTATAAGTTTGTCTTTCTATCTCATTTCAATCTTTGAACAACCATGTTGATTTCTGATTTTTTAGTTTGTTTTTCATGATGAAACTTATCGTCTGCCAATTATTTTTCCTAAATATAGAATATTAATACCAAATCATATCATATCAAACACACCTTAAAAAATGGAATAATTAATTGATTTTTTAATCTCTCTTTTTGGACTAATCTTGAACAATGCTAGTTGTTCCCCAATCAAGAACTAATGAAATGGGATAAAAATTGAAATAGTCAAAGAATAAGATTTATATTTTAAATCCTAGTAAAACATTCTTATTTAAACCATGCCACCTTATTCATGATACATAACATCTTCATGATAATTCAAATTTTCTATTTTGGAAATCATTTTTTAAAAATATTTGAGTTTTAGTAAGTTTACATAGAGTTCTATTTTCCATTTTGTGGGAAGAGAATACTATGATGGTTTATTGTTTCTCTTGTTCTGAATAGAAGAAATAAATACAATAAGAAAATGATTCAAATTTAGTGTGCAAGTAATATGAGCATTTTTTCTCATGTAATTATTAAAAATAACAATAATAATTAAAAACCATTATCTCTAGGTGCCAATAGCCCATATAGATTTGTATGCACTAGCTTGAAAACCTAACTATCATGATTCACACTTGATATAAGGGCACTCAATTTTTTTTAGCAAGATAATTGAAACAAATAGAACTTGAATAATTGAGTATGAAAATCTCGTTTACCTTCTTTTAAATTTTTTATAGAAATAGCCTTTGCTCAAATCACCAAATTAGTGATGCTATAACATAGATACATCACCATCCATAGTCACAAAGGATTAGCATACCATCTTAAAAAGTAAGCACTTATTTTATATCATTTTTTAGACTATTTTAGCACTACTTAGTGTGGCATTTCATTAAGATATTGTATTATATTTAATGGCATACATTATTTAATCAAGGTTTTATCTTAATTTCTTCAATCTTGCTCCAAAATTTATGTTGGATATAATTTCTATGTACAATTTCCCATTTACCCATCCATTTTCCCAAATCACCTTTCCTTTTATCCCATTTTAGCCCTTTATGTCTGATTTTCTTGCCAATTGGACCTTATTTTCCTATAGGGCCAGAAGACTTCTTAGATCCTATGCCTTTTACCTTGGAGTTGGCACTCCCAGGTATAGTTTTCCTTGGGGTGACCTATACTAGGTATAGGTCAACCCAAGTTGACCTTTACCCCTAAGAAATATTTTTTAAAAAGGTTTCGGGGCTCGATGTATAGTATTTCCATTTTCAGGTTTATGTGGTAGACATCCCAAAAATCAGCTCCTAGATCACTATATAAGGAGACTTTTTCATCTCATTTTGACAACCCCCATAATATCTATCCATTTAATGACACCACAATTACAAGAAAATTGCTCTCAAGAAAAGACATTATGCATTCAAGGAGTTCAAGCAAGAAAGTATTTCAAGCATCAAGCATTGAAGCATTCCTTCTCAAGAGCTAGCTTCTAATGGAATTGGCCATCAATGGAGGAGATATACATTATTCAATCTTATTCCTTATTCTATTATCCATGATCTATGATTTCATGATTGGAGTTGATCCATTTCATTTATGAAGACATCCTACATTCTTGACTTGACATCAACAACATAAAAGAAAAAATGACATCTTCGTGGATATGGTGGACCGAAATCCATCAACAAGGTTTTTACAAGGTACATTTAGATTTATCTTGTTTTAATTTCATTATTTACTTCAATTCAAGGTTAATTCCTAAATGGGGGCTTGACCAAGGTAAGCCTCCTTCCCACCAAAATAATTTTCCCCCTCTTTGTGTGCATGTGAAGATGTGCAAAGGAACAGATCCAAAATAAAAAATCTGAAGATATAGCTTTTATCACAGGCCGGAGACCTTCATTTTCAGCTCTCTCATGTACAAGTCACTTTTTTACAACCTATACCTAGTATAGGTCACCCAAGTTGAGCTATTCTTGGCACTCTAATATTTTAACAGTCGAACGCTATAGTAGTCAAGGTCTTGAATCCTAATCTATTCTAGATTTTGATAGTCTGATAAGGTAATGGTAGATCTAAGATTTCATCCTTTACAATCCTTCAAAGTGAGTTCTTCTACTTTCTCTCTCCTTCATAGCACTTATTTTTTATATATTAGATTTTATTTCTTTTTGTTATCATTATATAAGTATTTGTTTACCTTCCTTGCATTCCTATCACATCTAGTTTACATTACATTAAAAAGGAAAATAATAAATCTGATTTAAGGATAACTAGGGATCTTGAGATTTATACTTCTCTTAGGTGTGAATCTTTCATTAAAACCCCTCCACCTACTTGGGTAGTTCTGATCTTATTTTTATCTAAAAGGGGCTTTTCATTTTGAGATCCCCTTTAGTCCTTCTTTTCTTAAATGCATAGTTGGGGAAGTTGGACTCTAATGTTGATGATCATTTCTCCCTATACATTTTTAGTGAGCCCAGTGCTTTTATGCTTTACACCTTTTTGATTGGGTACTTAGATATTCCTTGTGTGATCTCTCTTTTCTATATACATCTACTTTGTTTTATTGTATTCATCTAGTTAGATTTTTGTTTATATGATATTTATTTCATATAGCATGCTTCTTAATTTGATAGTTAGATATTATTGTAATAATTTTTATTCAATCATTACCTTTCAAATTTCATCTCTTTTTTCTTTTTGTGTATGGTCTTTATCACTTTGAGTCCAACCTATAGTATTCTAGTTAGAAGAAGTCATAGACTTATGGGATCATTTGATCTAAAACCCTCCTTCTTTCATATGAATATTGATGAAACCAACATTCTTCCTGGTGATACCAATCCTATTATGGATAATAGAACTTTCCATTCTTCTCATGATGACGAGGAAGCATTAAGAGATCCTCCTTCACAAGTCCAAAATATTACTAATGAATTTCAAAAGTTTGAAACTTGGTTAGCTCGAGAACATCATAATCCTGACACTATATCCACTATTGAAGGATCAAGGAAGATAATTAATCATGATGAAAAAGTTATTAACCTCTTGCATGGAATTTTATCATGCTATTAATTCTAATATTAAACCTATACCCAAATTTGATCAAGAGCTAGGTTATGTTCCAAATTCTTTGTGCACGATTAATCCTCTTTAGCTATTTACACTTCTATTCCTAGTATTTCTACTTATGCTCCAACTATCATTTCCACTTCAATTCAACCTTCTAATCCCACACATGTGAGCCTCCTTAATCCTATTGTTCTATCTATTCCTATGAGTGTTCCATGTGTGCCATTACCTTCATCTACGAATTCTTATTATAGTGTTCCTCTTTCCTACTCAAATATTTGTTCATCTAACCCCCCTACTATTATTCATGCTTCTTCAAACATTCTTTCTGATTCATACAATAACTTTTCTAACATCTCCAATATTTCCCTTCCTATAATTTCACCTACCAATTCCACCATTAATAACTTATCTCAAACTGTCTCTTCTTTACAAAAACAACTTAACTCCTTAACTCAATCCAAGTTTAATATTCCCACTTGTTATACTTATAGTCCTTTGTCCTTTGATATTATCCAATCCATTATACCAAAAACTATGGAAATTCCACATCTTGAGACTTATAATTGTAAGGGTGATCGTGTGACTCATGTTAAAACCTTTTAGACCTTGTTTAGTGTTTTTTTTCATGTTTATAGGTTTATGACTAAGTTGTTCACTATAACCTTTTGAGAAAAATATTTTCAATGATATTTTTCTCTACCTCCTTATTTCTTTAATTATTTCAGTAATCTTGCTAATTCTTTTATTCAACAATTTTAAAATAACATTGGTTGTACAATTTCATTGATTGATTTAATGCATTGTAAGCAAGGTTTTAAAGAAAAAGTTAGTGACTTCATTGGTAGATTTAATCACTTGAATTCTCAACTTTCTTATCATGTGCCTGATGTTCATATACAATGTATTTTTATTTCTAATTTTTGCTATGTAAAAATTGTTGGTGAATTGAAAACTTTGTGTTTCATCATACAAAATTTCCAAGTGAATAATAAAGAAGAAATTTTTCCCAATCTTTGTGTCGTGAGGCTTGAGAGTAATTTGCATATTCTTATGTTGCATGAGTTATTCAATCTTTTGACTCACTAAGTGGTTTATTTTCATAATATTTTGAGTGCTCAATTTGAGTTTTTTGATACTTTGTGCTATATAAGGTCAAATTGATATTGTTGATAGTGGCTTTAGATACTTAAGGATTAAAGAATTTGTGCTTTAGTGTAAAGAGATTTTATAGAATTTAGTGAGTATTTGGTGAGAGACTTTGTGCCTTACCATTTATTCAATTTATTAAATAATCTTTTGGGATAAGTGAAAAAGACTTTAGGTTTCTTCAACTATTCCACCCATATAAAAGTAGCTTGGTGTCTTATGTGTTTCTCTTATATCAAATCACAATCTATTGATATTAATCTAGCAAAAAGTAGTCTTTTTTAAAGTTTTAGTGCTATTTGAAATTTGTTTGTAAAAACATTCCTAAAAAAAGAGGAATAGATTAAGAGAACCACCCTATTTTGTAATTTCTAGTTAAGTCCTTGTTTATGTCTCCTATGGTAAGAAGGGAACCTCCCCTATTGCTAGGAGGAGAGAGTAATATCACTTGATAATTTTTAAAGTTATAACTTTGTTAAGTTTTGATCAAATTTATAGGTTATTTGAATTTCTAAATTTTAATCACTATTTTCTAGATTATATCCAGATTCTATATGATATGTTGATCAAAATAATAGAGCTTGGATATATATCAATATTAATTCAATATGGATTTTTATCGATCTACTATGACCTTAATATTGATATCAATTTAATGTTGTTGAGATGATGAGAAGACACTATCGATCTAAACAATATGTAATGTCACTGATATAGTTTGATGAATTGATACCAAACTATATCAGTGTTGGAGATTTTCCAGCAAGCCAGTGCTGACTGTATGCTTGTCATTGATCACAACATATGGTAAGCAACATGCATTGAAGACCTATGCAATAATATTTGAGTATATGTAGCATGGACATAGATTGAAGAACTATATAAGACCTATGGAATAGATTAAGAGAACCACCCTATTTTGTAATTTCTAGTTAAGTCCTTGTTTATGTCTCCTATGGTAAGAAGGGAACCTCCCCTATTGCTAAGAGGAGAGAGTAATATCACTTGATATTTTTGAAAGTTATAACTTTGTTAAGTTTTGATCAAATTTATAGGTTATTTGAATTTCTAAATTTTAATCACTGTTTTCTAGATGTATATCTAGATTCTATATGATATGTTGATAACAATAATAGAGCTTGGATATATATCAATATTAATTCAATATGGATTTATATCAATCTACTATGATCTTAATATTGATATCAATTTAAAGTTGTTGAGATGAAGAGAAGACACTATCGATCTAAACAATATGTAATGTCACTGATATAGTTTGATGAATTGATACCAAACTATATAAGTGTTGGAGATTTTCCAACAAGCCAGTGCTGACTGTATGTTTGTCATTGATCACAACATATGGTAAGCAACATGCATTGAAGATCTATGCAATAATATTTGAGTATATGTAGCATGGACATGTTATCAGCATGATATCATGGATGTAGAGGTTAACTATTAGTATAGATAGTAATGTTGCAGCTTGTGTTAGCAGTGTTCCTGACAGAGTTACAGGCAGTGTTCTATGAGTGATTGTTCATATAGTCATCATGAAGCCTTGCACCCTTGGATATGAGATAGAGACATTTTATTGATGTTACAATCATGGATGTAGAGTCTGATGATTAGTAGAAGTGAAGTCATATAGTTTCTATTCACAAGTAGCAGTTTCCTGTGTTCATTCAAAAGAGCTGACATAGATTATATTGGCTCAAGAGTTGTGCTTATCATTTCATTATGCACCCTTGGACTACAAATTGGAGAAGAGTTAAGAGCACATGATGTAATTCATTTGGAAGAGGAAGCTTTAGTTACTTTGGTAGAGCAAGCAGTGTGTAGCATGTGTCTAAATTTATTAATATTCGACAGGTCCCAGATTGTGTTGCGTGCTTAGTAGAGCCAACATAATTATTATTGGAGTATATTATAGTTTCTCTAATATGATTTCAAGGTTGTTCTAATATGGTGACTTGATTATATCATTTGGAGGAAAGATATCTATAGGCAATCATTTGTGATTGCTAAAGCATGGTTCATAGTTGATTGTGAAGAGTAGAGCAGAGTGTGCAAAGTGTTGAGCCATCAATAGAAGGTCTATGTGACCAAGTGAAGAGTTTATGCTATACATTGGAACTGATCTAGATAGCAGGTCAAAGTATAGTTCACCAAGATCCAGATATAGTGTATATATGTTATTCAGAAGGTTGTAGCCTTCACCCCTTTTGAGCAGTGTGCTCTCAAACAGTGCATCCTCACCACTAACAGGGTTAATTGTAAAAGACTTCTAACAGGGTCCAACCCTTGACTAGGTCATTGTACTAAATGCATTGTAAAGACAACTCCTAACAAGGTTAAGGATCTTCTAAAAAGGATCATAAAACACTAGGGCAGATTATTAGTGGGTTTCAATTCCCATCGGGGTTTTTACCTATTTGGGTTTCCCCGTAACCAAAATATTGGTGTTTTGTTCAACTATTCTCTCATTGTATTTATGTTTTATGTTTAAGTATACTTAATTGGATAAAATAATTGAAACTTGTAGATAACTGATTCACCCCCCCCCCCCCTCTCAGTTATCTCTTGGGACTATTCCTAAAATTGGCATTAGAGCCAAGTGCCACAGAGAGAAAGTTTAGCAGCTTGAGGTTGATCAGATTGAATTCTTTAGAAAAGATAGTCCTAAGTTTGATGGAGAGAATTATTTTGATTGGAAGAACAAGATGATGACACATTTACAGTGCATTGCTTTCAAAGTTTTTGAAGTGGCTATCAAGGAAGTTCATATCCCCTCTCTAGCAGATCTTGTAAAGGATGATGCTACTAGCAAGTAGAAGGATTTGTTCCATTAGAATGTAATAGAAAAAGAAGCCCTTATCAGCACCCTATCTGATAGTAATTTTTCAGAGATAAAGAAAGTAGACACAGCCTACAAGATATGGAAGCACCTAGAAGACATGTTTGAAGGAGATAAATAAGCAAAGAATGCACATAGAAACACATGGAAGAAAAAGTACAATACATTGGAGATGTTACCTAAAGATAACATAAGAGCCTACAATCAAAGGATCAATGAAGCAGTTGCTTGAATCAGAAACAATGGTGGAGAAATCTCAGAAGAAGACATCATGGATAAGGTGATGACTACCTTGACACCATAATATGAGAACAAGATCAATATCCTTGATGAGACTATGCAATTTTCAAAAAAATTCAAAATAGAAACCTTAATTAGCAAGATTACTGCATTTGAAATATCAAGTTTGAAGACTGAGCCTAAAAGTGAGACAACCTTCAAAGCTTTGGTCCATGGTAAGAAATCCTTGAACACCTCTGGTGATTTTTATGATGATGATGAAGAAAAAATTCTAGATGATTTCATTGCTATGATTGCTAAAATAGAATAGAAAGGAAAAGGAAAATATGAAGGACAATTACCATTCAAATGCTTTTCATGTAATAAGATTGGTCACTTTGCATCTAGGTATCCTATAAGAGATAAAAAGTTTAAGAATGACTACAAGCTTAAGTATACAAAGGAATGCTACTATGCTGGAGATGGAGTATCAGATGAAGAATCAATAGAAGAGGAGATTGGATTCATTTCTCTTGAAGATGAAAATAATTCACAAGAGTTAGCACTGATTTCACAAGTTGACATCAGGAAAGATTGGATCATTGAAAGTGGTTGCTCACATCACATGACAGGTGAAAAAGATATATTTGTTCATTTGGATAAATACAAAGGAGGCATGGTTAGATTCAGAGATAACACTCCTAAACCCATCATTGGTAGAGGAGCCATCACCTTGGATGGAAAGAAAAACACTGATGATGTTCTTTATGTTGATGGTTTGAAACATAGCCTACTAAGTGTTGGGCAGTTGCTTGACAAAGGTTATAGGTTGGAGTTCAATGGAAACAAGTGCATCATTAACAACAAGGAAGGAGAAATGATTACATAAGGATCAAAGACTATAGGTAATGGTTTTCAGCTTAATCCAGAAGCAAGTTGTTTTATTGCTAAAGTAGATCACAATTGGCTATGGCATAAAAGACTATGTCATATCAATTTTGATAACATAGTAAAGATAAGTAATGTAAAGGCCGTTAGAGACCTACCTTGCATAGAAAAGATAGATGATACTATATGTAGGGAATGCGTAATGGGAAAGCATGTGAGGAATTCATTCAGGAGAAAGCATAATTCAAAAGAGAACAAGTTGGATCTAATTCATACAAACCTATGTGGACCAACTCAAAAAAGATCATACTATGGTGAAAGTTATTTCATTTTGTTTGTAGATGATTATTCTAGAATGATGTGGGTTGTATTCTTGAAAGATAAGTCAGAAGAATTTGATAAGTTCAAAATATTCAAAGCTAAGGTTGAGAATGAATCTAGACTAAAGATAAAATGTCTGAGGTCAGATAGAGGAGAATTCACCCCTGACAGATTCTATGAGTACTATGAAGAACATGGTATAAAGAGATAGTTAAGTGAACCTAGAGCGCCTCAGCAAAATGAGATTACAAAGAGAAGGAATAGGATCATCCTTGATATAGCGCGTACCATCATGATTGAAGGAAAAGTTGCACACACCTATTAGAGAGATGTGGTCAATAAAATAGTCTATATAATCAATAGAATACAATTAAGGCCTGGTGCAAACAAGAAACCTTATGAACTATGGTTTGATAATGTTCCTACAGTGAAATACTTTAGAATATTTGGAAGCAAGTGCTACATCAAGAGGGATGAAGCAGTAGGAAAGTTTGATGCAATAAGTGATGAAGGTATTTTTCTTGGTTACTCTACTAAAAGTAAAGCTTATACATGTTTTAACTTGAGATTGAAGAAAATTATTGAAAGTTCTCATGTTAAGATTGATGAAAAGTTTATGGTTCAAGAAAGATATCATGATTAAACTAACCTATGATTGAAGAAGAACCCCAACCTTTCACTAGTGACACAATTGTTAAAGAGATGTTTGATAGTACTAATGTATTATTCAATGACTCTAAGACAAGTGAAGAAGAAACTTAGAAGAAAGATGAGTCAGTATCACCTAAAGTTCCAAAGTATACATCTAGATATCACTCTAAGGATGACATCATTGGAGATCAGAGTGGCAAAGTCACAACAAGATCAAAAGCCAGGAATTTAGCAAGAAATGAGGTGGTATGTTTACTATCTTAGATTGATCCTTTAAGTGTTTAAGATGCATGTAATGAATTAGATTGGCATGATGCTATGAAAGAAGAACTAGATCAGATTATCAAGAATGATACTTGAGAACTGGTCCCAAGACCTAGTGATAAGAATGTGATTAGAACAAAATGGATATTTAGAAACATGATGAATGAAGATGGTATAGTAGTAAGAAATAAAGAAAGGTTAGTATGTAAGGGATATGTGCAGAGAAAAGGTATTGATTATTTAGACACATTTGCACCTGTGAGTAGATTAGAAGCTATTAAGTTGTTTCTAGCTTATGCAACAGTCAAAAAATTCAAAGTCTATCATATGGATGTTAAGTCAGCATTCTTGAATGGAGAGCTAAAAGAAGAAGTATACATTGAGTATCTAGAAGGATTCACTCTATCAAACAAACATGATATGGTATGTAGATTGAAGAAAGCCCTCTATGGACTTGAGAAAACCATAGAGAATGGTATGAGAGACTTGATGGATATCTAAAAAAAATTAGATTCAAGAAAGGAGCAGAAAATTGTAATCTATTCATAAGAGAGACATCTGAAGGTCTACTACTTGTAGCTATATTTGTTGATGACATTATGTTTTGGGGTAATGACAAAATTAGTGCATAACTTTCTAAAGAGATGCAGAGTGAGTTTGAGATAAGCATGATTGGACCTATCAAATACTTCTTGGGATTTAATATGCAACAGACAAAGAAAGGTATTTTCATTAATCAGTCCAAGTATGTGAAACAGATACTAATGAAATTTAAGATGGATGATTGCAAACCAGTGGCCACATCTATGATAACAGGATGCAAGCTTGCAAAATATGATGACTCTTTAGTAGTAGATACAACATTGTACAAGTCTATGATTGGATAAATCATATATCTTACTCAAACTAGACCTGATATTTGCAATGAAGTTGGGATAGTTGGAAGATTTGCAGTAGAACCTAAACAAAGTCACCTCATGGCAGTAAAGAGAATATTCATATATTTGTAGGGCAATATAGATTATGGTCTTTGGTATCATAATTCAGAAAATGTTGAGCTTCATGTGTATACTGATGCTGATTGGGCAGGATGCATTGATGAAATAAATAGTACATCAGGTGGAGCAGTGTTTCTTGGTGACAGACTTGTCACTTGTAAAAGCAAGAAACAAAATTATATTTCTTAGTCAATAATAGAAGAAAAGTATGTTACACTGGCCTTGAATTATTTTACAATTGTTTGGATCAAGAAAATGATAAAGGACTTCAAAATTCAGATTGATTATCCTATTGTTATTCATTGTGATAACACTAGCACTATCAACATGTTAAACAATCCTGTGATGCATGCAAAGAAAAAGCACATTGAGATCAAGTATCACTTCCTAAGAGAGAAAGTGGCAGAGAAAGAAGTCAAGCTGGACTATGTGAGTACTAAAGATCAGTTAGCAGACATATTTGTGAATCCCTTGACAAAGGATACTTTTGAGTATCTTAGGGAGAAGCTAGGAGTAATTCCTTTCCCTGATTCTACCTAGAAGAAAAAAGAAAGAGCATCAGTCCTTAGGGATTGATGGATGGTTGACTACTCTACTTTAGGAGTATTACCGATGCTTAAACTATTTAGCACCCTTTTCCATTGCTTTCAAAGGGGGAGTAATATATAGTCATGAAAAATTGAAGTAAAGAAGGAGTAATATACTAAGGGGAAGTAGCATTCAGTCATGGAAGTAGTTCAGTTGAGGAAATGGAGAATATTGAAGAATATTGCAGCAGATGGAGGATTCATCCTTGGGGGAGTTTTGATGAGGAAATGTATAATTTTATAAAATAATTGTTCACTTGGGTTGGTGGTGTTTTTCATTCCATATGTTTCCATCAATGCCAAAAGGGGAGATTGTTGGAGATTCGCCTGTAAGTCAGTGTTGACTGTATGTTTGTGATTGATGACAACATATGGTAAGTAGCATGCATTGAAGACCTCTGTAGCAAGATTTGAGTATATATATCTTGGACATGTTATCAACATGATATCATGGACGCAGAGGTTAACTATTAGTGCATATAGTTATGTAGCAGCTTGTGTTAGCAGTAATCCTGACAGAGTTACAGGTAGTGTTCTGTGAGTGATTGTTCGTATAGTCATCATGAAACCTTGTGCCCTTGGCTATGAGATGGAGACATGTTATTGATATTACAATCATGGACGTAGAGTCTGATGATCAGTAGAAGTGAAGTCATGCAGTTGCTATTCACCAGTAGAAGTTTCCTATGTTCATTCAAAAGAGTAGATAGAGATTATATTGGTTGAGGAGTTGTGTTTATCATTTTAGTATACGACCTTCGATTACAGATTGGAGAAGAGTTAAGAATGTTTGGTTAAGAGTGCATGATGTAATTCATCTTAAGGAGGAAGTTTCAGTTACTTTGGTAGAGCCAACAGTGTGTACCATGTATCTACATTTATTAATATTGGACATGTCCCAGATTGTGTTGCGTGCTTAGTAGAGATGACATAATTATTATTGGAGTATGTTATGGTTTCTCTAATATGCTTTCAAGGTGATTCTAATAGGCTGACTTGATTATATCATTTGGAGGAAAGATGTTTATAGGAAGTCATTTGTGATTGTTAAAGCATGGTTCATAGTTGATTGTGAAGAGAAAAATAGAGTGCGTGAAGTGTTGAGCCATCAACAAAAGGTCTATGTGACCAAGTACAGAGTTTATACTATACATTGGAATTGATCTAGATAGCAGGTCAAAGCACAGTTCACCAAGATCCAGATATAGTGTATATCTCTTATTCAAAAGGTTGTAGCCTTCATCCCCTTTGAGCAGTGTGCTCTCAGACAATGCATCATTACCCCTAATAGGGTTAATTGTAAAAAACTCCTAACATGGTCTGACCCTTGACCAGGTCACTGTACTAAATGCATTGTAAAGATAACTCCTAATAGGGTTTGTTGGAGCTCTAAATTTTGGGCAAAATTTGGAGTCTTATATAGTGATAAAACCCTAAAAAATGGCCTCCTAATTTACATACCAAATAATTAATGATGGAGTACATGAAATGTGATAAAATATTACATTAATTTTCAATTAAAAAGTTGAGATATTATGGAAGGAAGCTCTGTGAAAAGAACAATCAAAATTTTATGATCAAAGCCTTCAGAAAATGCTGAAATTTCGACCTATTGCAAAGATGATGTCAACAGAGGCAGAAGATGGTAAAATTTTAAAAATCTAAAAAAGATTTAGTTTGGGAAATCAAATTTCCTATCTCCCATAGAAATCTTAGCTTTCCACAAGGTGTTTTTTTTTTTTTTTTTTTCAACCAAGCCCAAATCCAAAAGTTAGGTAGTTATTTTTTAGTTAGTTTATTATTTTTTCAAGACAATTTGTAATAAGGGTGTGTCTTTTCACCCTAAAGAGGTGTGAAAGCCACTCAAGTATGTATATATACATAATGTAAAATGGAAAGAGAGAGAGAATACAATACAAGATATATTTTCATAGGATATAATTGGATCAAAACTACAATATGAATTCTAATGTACTATTTTTTCAATATTAATAAAGATAAGTGCTCTTCTTTTCTATTTGTGGTTATAAGTTATATGTTTTCAATTAGTCTTTCAGATTACTCTATGAACCAGGGTATCCTACTATGTTTTTCTATTTGATGCATTCATTTATGACTAATTTGTACAATTTGAATAATGGTAGCATGGTCTGAGAACCTGTTACTATTTCCTTTCAAGCTCTTAAGTTGGGTTAAAAACCATAGGACCTATTGTATAAGTTGTTTAAATTTTGTTTCAATAGAAGCTTGTAGGGTGATGGTCTCACTTTACAGGAGTGAGTTACCTTAAAACCGTCTCTGGTTGTACATAGGATTGAAAGTTTTATGACTCTATAGCCCAAGTATTTAGAAGGCACTGATCTAACTATAATTTGGAAATTGTCATTTGGCTCATACTTTGTGGTTTGTAGATTATATAATCATTATTTCAAAAATATTACTTTTGAGTCCTTAGTTTAATCCACTTTAGTCAAGATTTATAGAATAGAGATTATTAGAGGATTTGTTTCTTTCCTCCAAGGATCATTCACCACCTTGGGAGGAACTTTGTTTATTTATGTATGCAGTTGTGTAACATAGAGAATTTGATAGTTGAAAGTGAATTTAGGCCTACCAGCCTTGGCTTGATTAAGCCAGAATTGCAGAGGTATTAGTGTGTACCTGTTAGTTGGCCAAAAGTGATCCATCATTTTTGGGCACCAACAGGGTTAAGGATCTTCTAACAAGGATCATAAAACACTAGTGCAGATTATTAGTGGGTGTCAATTCCCAACAGGGTTTTTACCTATTTGGGTTTCCCTGTAACCAAAATATTGGTGTTGTGTTCAAGTGTTCTTTCATTGTATTTATAATTTATGTTTAAGTATACTTAATTGGATAAAATAATTGAAAATTTTAGATAACTGATTCACCCCCCCCCCCCCCCATCTCAGTTATCTCTTGGGACTATTCCTAACAATAAGTATATGCTATGTCGTTGCTATATATTTCTTTTCACTTATCAATTTCTATATGTTACAATATATTTGAATCGGTTAATATATATGCGTGGAGACATGTCTCCCATAGAGACATGTCTCTACATGGGATACGTGTCATGACCGATCACTTAAACTAGTCTCCATTGATTTATAAATTTATATGTTTGTTGTTTATTCAATATCAATACTCATTATCGATTCATATTATGATTAATGCATAGTTGATACTCATTATCGATTTGGATTATGATCGATACTTGCTATCGATATCATAATATGATATCTATATTCATTATTGATACACAAAAAGATTAATATATAATGTCGATACTCAATATTGATACACAACATGATTAATATCAATAACATGATCTATAATTATTATATTAAACTCAATCATGTATATATGTATATATAATAATGTACATATACATTATTAAATATATATATATACATGATTATTAATATAGTAATTATTAATCATGCATTATGATAACTATAATCATCAAAATTAATTAGAGAAGTATACAAAAAAGGATAGAGATCAAATGCTCAAGGCCGATAGGCCACTTATGCATTTTATTTCATCGATTGGAATAATTTGGCCGAAGCTACAAATCATTAACATTTCCATACTTAGCCAGATTGAATCCATTCCTTGTAATTTCTTCCTTGAGTGTACATGAGCTAGGAGGAGAAATTTTCCAACACTTGGCCTTTTTAATCTTTCCTTATTCTCTTGAGAGTATTTTAGCACTTGTGAATGATTTCTTGAACTCAAGGAAATTGCTTGACATAGTGGAATTTTCCCTCTTGGGTGCATTTGAGTGGTCATGAAGGATTTTTCATTACCTTAGCCATTTCCTTTGGCCTCATGGAATTTATGTTTATGGGACTTGGTGCAAGATTTTATACTTTAAGTGCAATTCCATGCTATCCCTAGATTGGTGCTCATGGGTGCATCTCAGGCTGAGTAGTGGATTTTTCATTTTGTGTGAAATTGCTTGGATCTAGTGGATTTGCATTCTTGGGTGTATTTTAGACCAAGTGAGGCCTCATAGAAGTAGTTTCATAAGAATTAAAAGGAACTAATGTTGAAACATAATCATTCTTTAATAAAGAGAAGATAAATACAAACAAAGAAACCACCATTTCAATAACTGAAAATAAAATTAGGTAAAAAATAACAATCTTTATAATAAATAAAAACATTATTATGTACCTGTAATGAAAAACTTCAATGAGTGAATTTGCATAAACCATTTTGGAAAAATGTTAATTCTATCTTACATTACATTATAAGAATCCTTATTTGTAGATTTAGAAAGAATTAAACATGGTTAGAAATATCAAAATATAAGATATGGCAACAATGGGGGACAAACAAGTGTGAGGAAGTTTGAATTTGAATCTGAATACGGGTGGGATCCCTAGGTAGCAACTTCAGCAAGATGCTAGGAATGGCCTCCCTGATGAACATGGGGTGGGGAATGAAGAGGTCATGGATGGGATCCCTAGGGTAAATTAGAAAGACCCAGGTAGGGCAGCTGGGGTGGGAGATGAAAACCAGAGCGGTAAAGCATCACAATACCGGTGGTCAACTCTCTTCAGCATCCAACCTCCAAACAAGTCTTCCTTCCCCTCTACTAAGGATCTTTCTGATAAAGAGAAAGGCAATTTCATCATAGAAATCCCAGATGACTTGGTGAACCACAACATTGCTTCAATGGACCACACTCTTGTGGGTAAATTTGTGGGGTCCAGACCCAACATAGATATAGTTAGAATCTACACTAAAAAGAAATGGGAGCTAAAAGGGCAAGTGCAGGTTATAGTTATGTCCAAGGGCTTTCTCTCCTTTGAGTTTTCTTGCAAAGAAGACCTTGAAAAAATTCTTTGCACGGGTCCCTGGTCTATAGGCAAGGCTACCCTTGTGGTGCAAAAATGGACCCTAAAGATTGACCTCAACGGTTCCTTCCTCGTCCAGGCCCCGATGTGGGTTAGGCTTCTAGAACTCCCTTTGGAATTATGGGTTGAAGATGTATTTGATGGAATTGCTAGATCCTTTGGGACTTTTCTCTTGATTAATCCCATGACAGTGGCTAAAAGTTGCCTCACCTATGCTAGGATCTATATTAGGGTGGAAGAGGGCCAAGATATGTCAGAAATCATTGTTATCCAATCTAAATTCGGCAAACACCTACAAAATCTTGACTATGAAAGTATCCCTTTTGCGTGCTTCCACTGTAAGAAAGAAGGACATAAAGCCAGGTCATGTCATATGTGCATGATTTTGGAGAAAGAAAGGAAAGCTCTCGCTGCTAAAAAGATCAAGTTAGGTAACAACTTTGAATGCCCCCCAAGGAAGCCAGTCAACCCTCACTCTAACTCAGAGGTCTTGAATCACATAGTTTGGAAAAAAAAGGACAATCCAGAGGAAAAGAAGGAGATAGTGAAATCACAAGAAGTTATGGAAACCGCTGAAGATGGGGATGTCATGGAGAACACTCCGGTTCAAGAAATTATAGTTCCCCAAATTGAGTCTCCCTAGTCTAAAGGAATAGATCTAGAAGTAAACATTCTTCAAGACTCCATTGATGAAAATGATGTCATTGGTCATCCAGAAGGGGGTGACTCATGCCATGGATCCACCTTTGCTTCCTTTGTCCTAGACTCCTTCGAATCCCCTATAGAAGAATTCTTCTCTAGCCCATCTAGGAGCAAACCAGGTGATCACTCGACCTCAAGCACCTGCTTGGAGAAATAGGATATTGACAAAATCCAAGAAATGGATATTCTTTTGGGCTCTATCTCACTGAAACAACTTTTCAAGATGGAGGAGCTCTTCACCAAATATAAAGATGAAAAAGAGTGATGGACTAAGGTTCAAAGCAAAAAGATAACAAAAAGAAGAGATCCATCCTTGATCTCTCCTACAGCAACAAGGAGAAAAAATAGAGTTGACGTAGGGGCTAAATTCAAATCCCTAGGCATAAAGTGAGAAAGTCATATAAGTTTAGAGGAAACCAGTAGAAACATTGCAGATGGAACCCAAAAAACCATCCAGGTAGCATGTACTCCCACCAAAAGATGTTAGACACCTCAAAGGCCCTCAATGAGCTTTTTAGCTCAAACACACAGATTGTCAGAAGAAGTATTTTCTGTCCTACCTCTATAGCTCATACCATGATAGCCATGTCTGAACTTCAATAGTGTAACAACAAATGGTCTCCCCTTCATCTAATTCTTAGACATGGAAAAAGTCCTGGACAAGGCATCATTTTTAGTGCCACTTGGACCTCTCTTAAGGAAGTTGATCTAGCCATTCACATGTTCACCTAAGATGTCTTTTGGTATGCTGTTTGGATCATCCTTCAACACACCAGCAAGAAAACTTTTAACTCAAGCAATAATGATGAAACTTTCCATAAAGGTGAGCTTGATTCTCTGAATGGGTTTGATCTTCAAAGAATCGAGGCTTTAATCAACAATATTACTTTTACTTCAAGCCTACTAGGAGTTATTTCACTCATGGTGTGAGTTGGTGGTTTTGCATGAGTTTTATTAACATGTCACCTCCACATGCTTTAAAGGTGCCCTTTCCCATATCTTGTACTCATTTCAAGAAAGCTATCTTCAGAAAGAAAGTTTCTCTTATTAGAAAGAAGGGTAGTAGAAATTCCTAGTAGTACCAGTGGCTTACCAGTACTGGCATGATAGTAATGGTAGGGGAAAGGTTAAGAAGGCAATCAAAAGGAGATAGTGAAAAATGGAAGAGGCAAAGAAAGATCTGGAATTCTTTACAGAAAGCGGAGGTCACCACTTTTATAGAACGACTCCATTGGTTTAGGAAGGACATCACCAACATCTTTGTCAAAACCTGGCAAGATGGGGTGGTGGAGATTGAGGGTAAGAAGTTTTTTTTCATGGAGGAAGTCATTTTGATGGTAATAGGTATTCCTATTGCTAAGAAAAAATTCTACAAAGACCAGAAACTCTCCGACACAGCTATTAAAAAGTTCACGAGGGATGATACTAAGATGAAAGATATTGTCAAAGTGGGTGCCTACTACCTCCCTGAGAGTTTAAAGATGCTTTGTTAGTATGTCCTAAGGGCCCTCATTTACTACATTACCCTCAACACCAGGTTTGACAGAATTTGAACTTATCATTTTGTCTTGCTTAACCATTTTAGGCATGATATCAAGGTTTCTATTCTGTACTATCTCTTTTCTTCAATGAAAAAGAATATTACTAGTTTTAGAAATAAGAAAATAGAAAATCCCACCCTACATGATGGTTTTATCCTTTTGTTATACAAATTCATTAAAACCCAAATCTTGGGTAAGGAAATTGGGGATTGCAAGGCCATAAATGTGAATTCTAGCTCAGATTATGTTCCCTCTGGCTCTTCTATCAACATCCCCTTGGAAGATAGTGAGGAAGTTAATTTCAAGAAATAGAGCAAGGGTTCTCCTTCCAAGAAATGGCTTCTGAAAACTATCAAGAGTGAAGCTCCCCCCAAAAAGCAGGACAAGAAGGAGGCTAACTCGGAGGACAAGTATTACAAAAACGAGGGAGATATGGTATCGGATGAAGAAGTGGATAACCCTAGAGAGGATTCTATATATTTGTAGGAATAGGACAAGGAGAATACCCCTACAATGTAGGTCCTCCCTAGCCACCTGTCGGTCGATATCTCTATCAGTGAGGAAAAATCTCCCCATCCCCAAATCCCAGGCACCAAAAATGAAATTCAAGCCCCTGAGACTGAAGAGAAGGATGAGAAAGGCACCAATATTTCTCCTGTTAGGATTGAAGAGACAAAATATAACTCTGGAGGGGAGTATCATAGCCATGACACAGGCAGGGGTAAAAAAGTCTGGTGAAATTTCAATATTAACACTGTTCGCATGGGCATTATATAGGAAGCCATTTTCCCTCAGATCCTGGAAGATAAAGATGGTCAAGTTCATAAGGAAGAACTAATAGACCTAGCCTTGGTGGTTCTGAGAAACAAAGGTAGGGAGATGGAAATGGACTTTCTCAATAACACCAAAAACAACATGCTGGACCAGTTTCGATCATTTAAATGGCTACACCATGAAATCAAAGAAATCAAGGTTAAAATTCACGGCAAGAAGGAAAAGACTATAGAGAACCTACCCAGCCTGGAAACCAGGATCCTGAACATTGAGACCAAAATGACAAGTTTGGAGAAAACCCTTAAGGGAGTGACTGAGAAAAATCATAACATAATCAAAAACTTGAATAAAAATTTAAAACTGCTAATCAAAAAGATGGAGGAAGAAACAGACCCCAAGATTGAGCAGGGGATCAAGAAAGAAGACACAGAGTAGACAGAAGGTCTAGGAAAAAGAACCAGGGAAAAAACTAGGAAGAACAGGGGGAAAGGTGATGGCTCCCAGGTGCAAAATGTCAAAGATACGGCTCAGCTGATGGAGGCCCTGGAAAATAATGCAGCTGCCATGCTCAGGATCTTGGCTTAATCTATTATGGTTTTTTTCATATAGGCTTGGCTACTTCTTTTCTATTTTTTCTTGCTCGGCCCTGTGGTGGTCTACTCTTGCTAATTAGTTATGCTTTACTTTATTTGGTTTTAATGACTATCTCAAGACTTTAATTTTTTGTGGGTTTCAGGGTCCCTATAAAACCTGTTTTACTTAATCAAAAACATGGTTAGAAATATTGTGACATACAAATAACCTTTGAGATAGTTGTCCTGTAAATTTTTGACCAAAATTTGTTCACTCATATTTGAGTTTTCTTTTCATTGTCTCTCTCAAATGTTTCAATAAATTTTACAATTAAAGTTGTTATGAAATATATGTTAGTCTGGGTAGCTTGGATAGTTGTTCTCCCATACCCAAGGATTTAGTAAAAAAAAATTTTTCTAGCCCATTTGTTGGGAAAGGGATAATTATTTAGTATTTTAAGTGATTCCCTTAGGGACATGTAATAACCAATTAGTTAGGGTTGTTAATGTCTAAATTGTGTCAGTTGTTGATTTTAATTAAATTTTGGTTGTTGGGTTTTCAAAAAGGATAGTATAAAATACAGTCATTGGACATTTGGAGGACACAAGTTTGAGAATCATTTCCAGCGTTAGAAAATGAATTTACAATATTAGCAAATAGTCTTGTAGTAATAGAAAGGACACAATGATAGTGTTTGGAATAAAAGTTGTGGGAACTCAATAGGAGAAATTGGGAGATTGTCAGAGCTCTGCCACATAGAAACAAGAAGTTTTTGTATCTCTTAATTTGTTGAAGTTTAGTATAAGTTCCTTATTTGTAGTACTGGTTTGATCTCTTCATAAATTTTCTAGGGACAATTTGTCCTAAAATATCATGTTCATTATTTTTCATATTTTGCATTTGTATTTTTATTTGTGAAGTTACAGTTGTGTTATTATTCAATATTTTCTATGAATTAATTTTTGACAGTTAAATAACCTTTATAAAATAGGAGATTGATAATCAGTATCTGTAATAGAATTTTCACATGGTATCAGAGATAAGTTGAGGGTAGAAATGTTTACCGTAGGAAAAGAAAAATTGAGGGTTTATAAAGCCTAGTTTGACCTCCTTCAAATTATTTTTTATTTTATCCTTTGAGATGGACACAAATAGTTTGAGAGATCAAGACATATTGGATGGAGCCTCAAATTTTGGTGTCTAGAAATCCATAATTTCTTTATTGCTGGAAGAGTAAGGTATCAAGGAATATGTGACTAGTTATTTAGCTATACCTACATACCCAATACAGCTCTTAGTATATAAGAAGGATGATCCCAAGGAAAGGAGGATAATCCTTGATGGTTTTAAGGACCATATAGTTCTACATATCACTGAGTTAGATACAATGAAGAAGATGTGGGATTCCATTATGATTATGTACTAAAATGCTACCACTATTAAGAAGATGACTCTCAAGGAAATATTGAGGAATGCTTGGATGATCAAGCGAGAATATGTTACAAGTTACCTCATGAGGGTAAGACTTGTCAAGGATGTGGTAGAAGTTGTTGGAGATAAGCCGAATGATGATGGGTTAGTAAAGATAGCCCTAGATGGGTTTACTAAGTAGTGGTATGTCTTTGTTCAAGTCAATAATAGACAAGGCACCTTACCAGGTTTGGATTGACTATGGAGTGATTTCACTCAGAAGGAGCTTAGACTAAGTCTTGTCAATGGAGTCAACAATAAGAGTCAGAAAAGTGAGGTACAATAAGAGAACATTGTCCTAGCCAGAAAAGGGAAATCGATGAACTTGGGTCTAGTAAAGGATCAAATCTACAAAGTGAGTAGAAGAAGAACTTATCTAAGATCAAGTGATTTGTTTGTCACAAGTTTGGCCACTATATCAGTGATTTGATGAAAAAGGAAGAACAAAAGCAAGGCAAGAAGTAGGAAGAAACTTTAGCAAGTGCACATGAGCTCTCTAGTAGAATGGGGGATGAGATTGCACTCATAGCTTGTATGGTTAGCTCAACCTCACAAAGTGTTTGGTATATAGATAGTGTGGTTTCATTTCATATGATAGGATTTAGATAGTACTTCTATAGTTATAAGGGGGAGGACACCAGAATCTATATTTATATGGGGAACTTGTCCAAAGTTAACCTAGTATGGAAAGGGACTATTCAATTTTAGAGGAAGAATATAAAAGTGATTCTCCTTCATGATGCATTGTATGTGCCAGGCTTAGGTATGAATTTGATTTCCATATCTTTCCTTTGGGATAAAGGGTATAATGTACTCTTTAGAGGGACACATATGTTGATTAGGCATAAGAATTGGAAATCACCCATATCTATTAGAGTTAGGAGTGGTAATATTTACAAGATGCAATTTGATACTCCTAAGGAAATCATGAGTATTAATAATCCTAAATATCAAGGAGGGCTATGACATAGGAGGATGGGTCATATACATGATAGAGAACTTAAATTTCTTCATAGGACAGTGACATGTGTTCCATAAGTGAGGACAAATCATGATGATGTATGAAAGGGATGTGTGTTGGGGAAGTTTTCGAAAGGAAATTTTCCAAGGAGTGGCTCCAGATCCAAGGGTTTTCTTGATCTAGTAAATTTAGTAATACATGGACCAAAACAAAATGAATTCTCTAAGTGGTTATGAGTACTTTGTTAAGTTTTTATTGATGATTTCCATAGGAAGACTTGGATATACTTCTTGAAGACCAATGATGAGGTTTTCAATTGCTTCCAAGAGTTTAAGGCTATTGTGGAGAACACAATAGGAAGGAAGATAAAGGCTCTTTGGTCAAACAATGTAGGTGAGTACAAAGGTAATGATCTGCAAGAGTTATGTACCAAGGAAGGAATTAAGAGAGTGAATTATTCCTTACAACCCTAAATAGAATGGGATTGCTAAGAGGAAGAATCATTCCATATCAAAGATAGAAAGGGCTATAATACATTACCAAGACATGTCACATTTCTTATGGGAAGAGGGACGTAGTAGGATAGTATATATACAATAAAGGGTTCTACATAAAGTATTGGGAATGATGACACTAGAGGAGGCTTTCACAGGGAAGATGCTAGATGTCAGTCACATCAGGATATTTGGATGTTTGGAATATTTTCACATTCCAATAGATACACATATTGAGTTAGATCATAATGTGGAGAGAAATTACTTTGTGGAGTAAAGTTAAACCTCAAATGAATATTAAATATATTCTAGGGACCAAGATGATTATAGTCAAACACAATGTCAAATTCATGGCAGACAAGTCATTTAGGAGGTCCCTAGATTTTCCAACTAATGATCAGAGTGAGAAGCCAATAGAAGCTCCAAGAATCACTCAACTTTATCAAAGAAAACAATACTCAAGCACAGTTACTAGTACAAGCATAGGCTCATGTGTTAAGATTTTGTAGAGTATGGAGAAACAAGTGTAGAAGGAGATACATCAAGAAGACATGGAGGTTGATGTTTCATCTTATATAGTTGGAAACAAGAATCGTGAGGTTCAAAAGACATAAGCAGATATTAAAGAGTTTGTGGGAGATCCCAAGATGAGTACGAGATAGAAGAGACAACCAAGTAAGTTCAATGACCCTGTGACATTAGTTAGTTAGTGGGTAGATAGTGATCCTTCCAACTATCAGGAGGCCATGTACAATATCAGGTGTGGAAAGATCCAATAGTTTAGGAATATGCCTCTATAATGTATAATGATGTGTGGGAGGTTATTCCTATACCAATAGATAGGGCTATAGTTGGATCACAATGGATCTATAAGATCAAACACTATGAGGTTCATCAAGAAATACAAGGCAAGGATCATGGAAAAGGGGTTCTCTCAGAAGGAGGGAATAGATAATGAGGAGATATTTTCTTCAATGGCTAGGTATACTTCGATATGAGCTATGATCTCATTTGCAACACATATGGGATGGAAGATCCATCCAATGGATGTCAAGACAATATTCTTTAATGGTGAGTTGAAAGAGGAGGTATACATAGAAAAACTAGAAAGATTTGTAGCACACAATCAAGAGACCCACATGTTCAAATTGAAGAGAGCTTTGTACAAGCTCAAGTAGGATCTTAGGAGATGGTATGAGAGAATTGATTCACACTTACAAGGAAAGGGATTTTTGAAGAGTGGGGAAGATACTAACCTCTACTACTTGGTAGTTAGGGGTGATATTCTCTCTCTCTTTTTTTTTTCTATGTGGATGATTTGTTTCTAACAAGTTTACTAGGGCTCATAGAGGAGTGCAAAAGGGACCTTACAATAGAGTTCGAGATGGAGGATTTGGGCCTTTTGCACTACTTTCTAGCCTTGGAGGTTTCACAAATAGATGGAGAGATTTTTCTTCGACAAGAGAAATATTGCATTGAAATCTTGAAGAGATTTAGAATGGAGGATTAGAAATCCATATCTACACCCATTATCATGAATTAGAAGAATATAGATACATGCAAGGAGAAGGATGTAGATTCCACCTTATACAAGTAGTTTATTGGTTTTCTGATGTATTTGCTCAACACCAGGTCATATATAGCTTTCATAGTAAACTCTCTTAGTGATTTCATGGTTGAGCCAAAGAGAGTGCATTAGATAGAGGAAAAACATGTGCTACATTATTTGCATGGTACACTTGAGTATGGGATTAGATATGCTTAAGGTGAAGGAATCAAGTTGATAGGGCTATAGTGACACAAATTGGATTGGAAATACAGGGGACGGGAGAAGCACTTTAGGGTGTTTCTCTGCAGTTTGGGATTAAGAGTATCTCTTTGTTCAATAGGAAGAAGAAGTTTGTAGCTCTAAGTTTTGTAGAATTAGAATATATAGTAGCTAGCATAGAAACATGTGAAGCTGTATGGATTCAGAATTTGCTAGTAGTCTTGTTTGGTCAGAGGGTTGAGACTATTATGATACATAATGAAAAAAATATTTTTAATAAATTATCAGAGAATCCTATGTTTCATGATAAGTCTCAGCATATAGACATCGAGTATCACTTCATCAGAGATTGTGTACAATGAGGGATTGTTCAACTACACTATATACTTGAAGAGAAACATGTAGTAGACATTTTAACTAAAGCATTGGGGAAGGCTTTGAAATCCATCTTCTTCAAAGATAAGTTGGGTGTTATACAAAAAAACTTCTTCTCTAAGAGGGAGTGTTAGTTTCAGTATCTTGAATAGATGTTCATCCATACCTAGAAACTTACTATAAAAAATTTATTTTCTGGATAATTTGTAGAGTGAGATAATTATTTATTATTGTAAGTGATTCCTGTAGGGACATGTAATAACCAATTAGTTAGGGTTGTTAATGTCTAAATTATCTCAACCATTTATTGTAATTAAATCTTGGTCGTTGGTATTCCAAGGGTAGTATAAAAGGGGGTCATTGAGCATTTGGAGAACATAAGTTTGAGAAGCATTTGCAGTGTTAGAAAACAAATTTTTAGTCTTATCAAATAGTCTTGCAATGTTAGCAAGGGCACAGTGATAGTGTAGTAGATAACAGTAGTGAGATCACAATAGGACAAATTGGGAGACTGTCAGAGCTCTACCAAAAAGAGGCAAGAAATTTTTTTATCTCTTAATTTACTGAAATTTAATATAAGTTCCTCATCTATAGTACTGGTTTAGCCTTCAAAATTTTTCCATGGACAATTTGTCCAAAAATATTGTTTTTATTGTGTCACATATTTTGCATCTATATTTTTATTTATGAAGTTGCAGTTGTGTTATTATTCAATATTTTCTACAAATTAAGTTTCGACAATTAAATAATCTCGTTAATAATGATCCAAAAATTTTAGATTCAATTTTTTTTGAGGAAGGGAACCTCAACAAACTACATTTAATTTTACAAAATATTTAATTTAAAATTTTAAAGAACAATTTATATGTGAGAAAGAAAATTTTCATTTTATAAACATATAATTTGATAATCTGTATATAAATGGTGTGGTTCTAATTCATGATAAACAATCAATAAATTGTTATTCTTCTACCCAACCAAAGCTTATATTAAGTAAAACTAAATAAGAATTTTTTTATTAAAAAGTAAAAATAAAAGTATTTTTAAGTTAACAAATACTTATTGATAAAAATTGAGTGCAATAATGGTTATTTTCTAGCGTTCCGCATACAAGCTTACCTTCTTAATAGAATCAAAATAAAGCTTTACATTCAATAGCTTTTTTAAATTATAATCGCACAACCAGGTGAGAGCCCAAGCAAACAAAATACTGTTATCAGAAAGTTAAAGAAAAAAATAAAATTATAATTGAATAAATTAATATCATTAGTAAACACATGAAAAGAAAACAAAACTAATAAATCTATATAATTGAACTATACCATTGTAAACAAATATTACTTAAAAAAAGTTTGAGAAAAAGAACCTCCAAGTTTTGTGGCAAGCAAGCATGTACAATAGAATGGCTTGTCTCTATAGCATATGATCGTAAGAAATAATCAATAACCTAAAAACTTGTGGTGGAAAAAGAAGGACAATCTTCTTTTGCATAGTATCTGTGATATTCCTTTAGAAAATACTACACACAAACAAATAAAATATTCAATTTCTAATGTGGATGAGTAGAATAATGTAGTAGGGACAATTATTTGGTAGCACAACGAACTTTACCTAGTACGTGCCATGGATTTGCACCCTTTTTCACTGGAAAAAGAAAAGCGCAAGAACCAATTGAATGCAAATGGTTATATAGATGGAAATTGCTTGTTATTTTGTTGTTTGAAACATATGGATGTAGAAGTAACAAATGGTTTGGCATAATTACCTTGCTTTGCATAACGGTTTTTGAAGAGATATAAATGTTATTGTTGATAAACATTATATATTTGACTGTGGAGATTTTCAATGGTACAGATTAAAGAAAATTTGGATATTTAAGGAGATGATTTTGTTGACATGGATGATTCCAAGGATGATTCAACTATGTCTCTATTTTTATTTTTTTGATCAGTAAAAGGCTGAAGCCCTGTAAAATTTTATTATTATATTAAAAATTTTAATACATGTAACCCCGCTCGCTGTGGGCGCTGGTAGGAAAGAGCGGGGTGGAGAAAAACCTCCAGCCTAGCCCGGGACCCAAGGTCCTGTACTTATACAGTTTTACGTGGGCATACCCCACGACTCAACCATAGTCGAGATTTTATTATTACATATTCCTTGTGGGCATCCCCACTTTTTATACAAGATGAGTCTTATATATGTTCAGATTACCTCCTTTCAGTGGGCATACCCACTACACGATAATATTGAGTAAATACAAATACAACTCTTCCATTGCTACTTTTAAATGATACATTTTATCATTACATTATTAAGTATGTGAATTTGTATACATCCATGCTAGAGATATATGATCTGGTGCTAAAGGTAGCTTCTTGAATGTGTCCTCCTGAAAAACACAGCAAAACTCTACCACTCCAACTAATCAAGGGTTAATATTAAAAAAGTGATTACGTAAAGACAACAAAAATACTATAACCTTATTTTATTTTGTCTCCGAGATATCTGTTGTACTGTAAGAATTAATGCATAAATAAGCTAGACTTTTCATAACTTAAACCTAACATTCCAATGTATCATATAAGTAAAAAGGAGAACCTCCAATTATATTTAACATATCCTATGAAGTTCACTTAGTATTTAAAGATTACGAATCTACTTTTAGTTGGATTAACATTAGCTTCTTGAAGTAACATAATTTGATTCTCCCATCTCAGGATAAATGCTCAAATGTTATTCAGCAATTCAACTAAGACCTGTGCTGTATACTATTTGAGCATATCTTTTACACATTCTACACACACAAACACACAGATATATATATATATATATATATATATATATATATATATATATATATATATATATATATATATATATATATATATAGATATATAGATATATAGATATATAGATATATAGATATATATATATATATATATATATATATATATATATATACTATATATATATATATATATATATATATATATATATATATAGATATATAGATATATATCTATATAGATATATAGATATATAGATATATATCTATATATCTATATATCTTATATATATATATATATATATATATATATATATATATATATATATATATATATATATCTATATATATATCTATATATATATCTATATATATATATATATATATATATATGATGCTGACATGGGCAAAAGTTTAGATAATGATGCTATCTAAAGCGAACAAAAGTATCATCATATCCATTTTTATTTCTTTATTATTATCTGCATATAGCAGTGTTGCTGCTATTATGAGGATATGCCCTTATTTGTGCTCATTTAAGGTGCTTCTACTAATTCTGATAGCCAAACTGGTTAAAATCCTGGATAGAAATTTTCTAAGTCAATCAAGCTTCTCTTACTTGTTGAGAGAGGCAGCCATCTATCTCAGGAAGGAGATCTTATAGAAGAGTTACAACTTGTTGAATACTAAAGAGATAATCTATCATTCAACGTTGTAATAATTGACTTATGCTAAAAAAATATATACATGCTTATCTAAAGAGATAAATACATGCTTATCTACATATATGTATATACCTTGATCTTCTTTATATACATATATGTAAATAGAGTGATTATCTATATTTACTTTTATGTATATAAATGATTATACATATATACATATATACATATATACATACATATATACATATATACATACATATATATATATATATACATATATAT
>BSBK01001915.1:0-2500 GCA_027943335.1 Chamaecyparis obtusa
GTCCCTTATTGTGATGAAATACTTCACCCTTGAAGGTAAATTTACTGTGTTCTACTACTACCACTTACTGTTTCTTAATCATATTAGGAACAAGGATCTCATTTCCATTCCTTTTTACCTTCTGCACTCCATTGAAATTAATATTTTGGATATTAAGGAAAATCTTGATAAGCCTATCCCTAGTCTCCACCAGGGACTCCTCTATTTGTATAAATTTCATAAGGCCATTTTCCGCCCTTTCTAACCCCCCCTTATTATCCAATATGTCACCCAGGAAGGGTCTCCAGTGAAAACTGACAACCCCACTCACTCTACCTCCCACTCCATCTAGGAAATTCAAGAAACAGACCTCATCCCTAAAGATGGTAAAATCCGTAAGAGATGCATAAGGAACCCTTTTAAAAGGGATGAGGAGCTTGAGGAATCCCATGTTTCTGAGTCTTTAGAAGCTAGGTTTTTGAAGGAGACTAACAATACCTCAAAAATTGAAAGGAAACCCAAAAAATGAAAGATTTTATATAGCCAGGTCAAGTTGGAGGTGGATTTAGGGGGCTCGGTCTGCCATTTGAATAGAATTGCTAAGGAGAGGTGCAAAACTAGAATCAAGGAAATGACCTCTAAGGAGAAGTCCCCCTTGCAAATGGACCCCCCTACCACTGAGTCGATTGAGAGCTCTTCTGATGACCACCTGAGCTCACACAAGAATGTAGCCTCCCCCACCTTGAATATCTAGTAGGAAAATCCCCGCCCTCGGCCTCTCCCCATGATCTCCAGGCTAAATCCCCCCCACTGAACATAACTCTGTTTCTCTGGAAGGCAATGATAGCTTTAAGGGAGCCCTTCAGCTGAAATTCTCAGAGTTAGGCAAGGAGATTTCTGGCCTTAAATAGGACATATAGGATATCAAGAACCGTATCAAGGTTTCTAACAGGTTTTCCCTCAAAATCGTGCATGCGTCGGCTGTGACTCTTTGCACTGTGCAGAAAAAGTTGGTTGGTGGCGCTCTGGCGGCGGATGAGGAAAATAAAAGACCTTTTTTTGTTCTTATAGGAAGAGTGGGCCACGTCCTTGATGTATAAACATCTAGGGAGGGGATCTTAACTGCTGGTGGTTATAAGGTTTTTATTTTTGGTTGGGCATGCTTGCCCTTGTTTCTATTTCTAGTTTAACAGTACTGCTACATTAACTATTTAATGGTCTAGCCCTACGTGGCATGATAGTAATAGTATGTTTATTTTTATATGCTTAAGATACTATGGTGCGTTATTTTTTAACAGAACTACCTTGTTTATTTTTTATAGAGGCAGATTAGGTGTTAGTATTTATGCTAACTTACTGCTTATGAACTGCTACCGACTAGTGCTATTAATATGTTGTTAATGTGCTTCTAGTCCTTGTACCTCGGGCCAGCACCCTCTTGCTTCTTTTTTCTATAAAAAACAAACCAATTTATGATTGAAGAGGAATGTAGTGGAAAGATACATCTCTTCAATCGTTAGAGATACAACCATTCGATCATTACAAATTAGAATAGGGAGTTAAAAACTCACAGCATAGAAAGGCATCATGGAGGAATAATTTATTATGGGTTATCATATAAGGATCATTCTATGTAAGAGCACTTTGGCTAGCGACACTTATTCTAGTGCAAGCATACAAAATCATTACCAAAGAGGAACATTCAGGTCGTCGAATGATTTAAGACAATAAGAACAAATATCAATGATAAATCATGGAATGGTATGAAGGCTATATGAAGATACAAATAAAGAACTTTATGAAATATGGAGAAAGTGCAATCCCAAATCCTAATAAAAAATTTTCAAGTAAAATAGGTATTCCCTTAGTTGGGGACATTTGAATGGTATCAGAGCATGATCTTGCCATCTTGTAGGGTGAAGATAAAAAGAAGGGATCCGCATAAAAGAACAAAGATTGATCAGGTAAAGATTCAAGGAATAGGTATGCACCATTGAATATGATGATTAAGATAATCTCTCTTCCATCCATTGTGGAATGAAATTATTCATTGATTATGGAATAAATATATTTGAGACATGTCCCTTAAGCCAAAGGTGCTTTAGGGACAGAAAGAACCTAAGGGGCCACATATATGGAGAATACGTGGCTATGATCCAGGTTCTGCCTAAGATCCCTTTAGGTCCTCTTGACCCTTATGCTAACCACCCAAGACTTGATAACTACAATCATATCCATCATAAGATGAGGTGAGTTAGGGAGGGAAAGCACCTAAGGGGCCACAAATATGGAGAATATGTGTATATGATCTAGGTTTTGCCTAAGTTCCCTTTAGGTCCTCTTGACCGTTACACTAACCACCCAAGACACAACAACTACATTCATATCCATCATAAGAGGAGATGAATTAGGGAGGGAAATTACTCAATTGGATTTAGTTAAGGAGAATACGAGAATTACGATCCAGATTCTACCTAGAACTCTTTGAGTCTTCTTGGCCCTTACGCTAATAATCTTATGT
>BSBK01001915.1:7500-185000 GCA_027943335.1 Chamaecyparis obtusa
CACCTGAGGATCCCATAGCCTATGGGCCAGGATTCCCACCTACCTTCAAATTCAAAAGACCTCTTGTGTTAGAATAACTTGAGGGGGGGTGAATCTGTTATCCATAGTCCCAGTTCAAAATGTATAATCCAAAATAATTTACTTAAACTTCTGCAGCTTGATAACTTAAAATACTACTGTTTGTGCTTTTACCGATTACCAGTCAATAACAAACTAATGATTACCAACCAAATCTAACATGTAATATGTAAAGTATGATAACAAACAATCATCACAATGAACACATAACATAAAAGATTTAACATGGAAACCTTGTGAAGGGAAAAACCACCTGGGACCGACAACCCAAAAATGTTCACTCTTCTAAAGTGAGGTTGGTGAAGACCCTGTTGGAAACTGAATTGAAACAATTGTTGTATTGTCATTAATGTCAAAATTTAATTGGTAAGACTATTGCTACTTAGGAAAGTACTATATCTATTTGAGTGTTTCTAAGGGGCTAAGAAAAGTTGGTAACAATAGCAGCTAAGGAAAGGTTGAGTTATCTTGATACTACAAAGTGTACTTGACTATGTTGCACTATGATGAGATAATGTATTGTTTATCTTAGTAAGACTGAAGACTAAACTGGTAGGCTTAACCGAGAAAAGAATGGAAAAATCATGTTTAAGCTGAGTGATGTTAGTTTCGACTGAGTTAGTTTATGTCAAGCAAAATTATAGTGTCGATCGAGCACCAGTAAATTGTCGAGAAAGACAGTGCAAGCTGAGGAGATAGTTTTAGTATTGACCAAGCGTTCTACATGAAGACTGAGTGAGCAATCATAGTATTGACCAAGCATCAACAATTTTATATTTCAAGAGAATTTAATTTTGGAGCCGACATTGTTGAATTCTTGGATTATGTAAAATGTGTTGACTTTATTTATTGATAGTTTAGAAGCATTAAATGCTTTGTAAAATATTTTATTGTAAATCTTTAAGAGATTTGAGATGATTCTATAAAAGGAGCCGAAGAAACATAAAGTGGGTAGATTCAATGAATTTGACCTAACCCTAAGAGCTATGAAAGAGATTGAGTAGCAAAAGATGAGTTAACCTAATTGAGGAAAATATAAGGGAACCTGAACATTGTGATATGTATGCACATGGTGAACAAAGAATGCTAGAAGAAGAAAAGTTTTATTGTCTGAATAAGCAGAAAAGGCTAAAGGAGAATGGTGATGATTTCTTGAAGATAAGTTTCGAGTAGATTAGAGATGGAAATGGCAAAGTTTCAAAGTCAGTAAACCAGCATTAGTGTACAGAATCGGATCTGATATTTGTGAAGTGAGTTGTATATTTTTTAGATAATACTGCTACTACTTTCTAACCATTGTAACAGTTAAATTCCTTTTAATAGAGGTTGACCTAGCAGTCATATGTTAAATCCTTTGAACAAGGTTGCATTCTAATGGAGTGTATGTAAGTCCTATGACTAGGCTCACTTTTAATAGGGTGATTGAAATCCTTTAACTAGGTCACATTTGACAGTGTGTATTGTAACCTTTGACAGGGTTGGCTTTTTACCGAGCTCACTTCAGAAGAGTGAAAATAATAGTAGCATGTTACGAAGTGGTTTTTCCCAAATTGGGTTTCCACTATAAAACTTGGTGTTTATACTTGTGTGAATGTTTAGATCTGAACATTGCTATGTTTTACATGTTAAGTTACAGTTGGGTTAGTGGACTGCATTGTTAGATGTTTCTATTATTGAATCAGTGATGACCGAGTTTGTTTTGGTTTTGGATCTGATTTAAGGATAAGTTTATGAGATTTTTTTATACATCAGGACCTGAGAACAACTGATTTGTCCCCCCTCTCTGTTGTTCTAAATAATATTAACAATTGGTATCAAAGCTAAGTTCCTTATTATTAGTGTTGACATATATCAAGTTTAAAGGGGCTTGAAGCAAATGATCAGGATGTATAAGAAGGAGGTACCGAAGATGAATAATGCAAATTTCCCTGCATGGAAAAGCTTGATGAAGCTGCATCTAGCTAGTATTGGTGACTCTACAAAGTAATACATTGAAAATAGCTATGTCTCACCTGTTGCACCTTTGACTACTGAAGAAATGAGAGCTAAGCAAGAACATAATCAGGCAATACTAAAAATTACATCTTCCCTAAGCTATCTAGAATTTGAGGACATTAAGGACTGCACAACTACAAAGGATATGTGGGACACTCTTGTAAGGATCTATGGAGGTGACTTGAATGTGCTGAAAGCAAAGGCCGAGAGTCTTAGAGGTAAGTTTGATAAAATGAGAATGCAAGAAGGTGAAAACATTGCACAATATTGTAGTAGAATAAAAGATGTTGTGAATGCTATTAGAGGAACTAATGGGACTATTGATGATGAAACTATAATTGGGAAAGTATTAAGAACCCCGTGTCCTATATATGCTATTAAGATCTCAGCTATTTAGGAATCTAGATGTAGCTCTACTAATGTGCTTACTTTGGAAAGTTGGGTTGGTAAGCTGACTACTTTTGAACTCTCTAATTATGATAATTTCACTATTGGAAGTATTGGAAATGTTGTATCTTCTTGTAAGTCACACCTAGTTCTGAACAAGCCAAAGAAAGAAAAAGAAAGATGCATCAGTGAAAGTGAAAGTGATAGTGAAAGTTACAGTGACACTTCTGATGAAGACCTAGAAGATCTAGAAGCTCTTATGGCTAGAAGACTGAGAAGGGGAAAAGGAAAGTATAAAGGTAAACTCCCTATTATATGTTTTGCATGTAATAAAGTTGGTCATATAGCTACTAGATGTCCTGACAGGAAGGATAAATATGATGAAAGGAAAAGAAAACACAAAGATATAAAAGATGACAGAAGCTACCGATGGAACAAAGACTACAAGGGAAAAGGTAAGAAATCTTGTTACATTGCTGAAAAAGAGACTGACACTGATAGTGATGATTTTGAAATTGAGGTAGTTTATGTGGCAATGAAAGATGAATCTGATGAGGATGAGAAAACTGCATTGATATCCTATGTGAACAAGAATGATAAATGGATTATTGATAGTGGCTATTCACATCACATGACTGGTGACAAAAATAAGTTTGAGACCTTACATCATTACAAAGGTAAAAGTGTAAAATTTGGTAATGATGCATCATGTCCTGTTAGAGGAAAAGGTTTGATTAAACTAATTGATAAGATATCTTATGAAAATGCATATTGGGTTGAAGGTCTTAACTACAATTTGCTAAGTGTTGCTCAGCTTAACAAAACTGGTTACTGAGTGGAATTTCATCACAAGCAAGCTAAAATAGTTAATGTTGCTGGAGAACTGATTGGAAGTGGAGATCAGACTAGAGGTAATTTGTTCTATCTTGACCTATTTGAAGAAACATGTTTTATTGCACAACTTGATGATATTTGGTTATGGCATAAAAGGCTATGTCATGTTAACTTTGACAATCTGGTAGAGATAAGTAAGAAGAAAAAGGTAAGAGGTCTACCTAGATTGAAGAAACCTAAGAATGTGATGTGCAAGGAATGCCAGTTAGGAAAAATGACAAAGTCAAGTTTCAAGAGCAAATCCTTTACTTTTGAAAACATTTTAGATTTGGTTCATACTGACCTTTGTGGACCTATGGGTGTACAAAGTTACTGTGGTGCTAGATACTTTATCTTATTTGTTGATGATCATACTAGGATGATGCATGTGATGTTTCTAAAAGAAAAATATGAAGCTTTTCAATATTTTAAGTGGTATTTGGCTAAGGTTGAAAAAGAGACAGGTAGGAACTTGAAATGTCTTAGATCTGACCGAGGTGGAGAATTTACATCAAATGAATTTAATCTATTTTGCAATGATAGAAGAATTAAAAGATAGATGTCTACACCTAGAACACCTCCACAGAATGGTATAGCAGAAAGGAGAAATAGATCTATCTTGGATTGTCCAAGAAAATTGATGATTGAAAAGAATGTGGCACAAAAATATTGGAAATAAGCTATAAGCACTACTATCTACACTCTTAACCGGGTACAGATCAAGAAAGGTACAAATCTGACACCTTATGAATTATGGCATGGACATGCACCAAGTGTTAAATACTTTAAAATCTTTGGAAGTAAGTGCTATATATTAAAAGGCACTAGGAATGGAAAGTTTGATGCTAAGAGTGATGAAGGGTACTCCACAAAAAGTAAAGCTTATAAGTGTTTGCACTCTAACACTAACAAAATTATGAAAAGTGTGAATGTAAAAATTGATGATAATGCAGAAAGAAATGAAGCTGACAGTAAAAGAGAACCACAAGATTATAGATCTTTTGTGTACATTGAAGAAGAAGAAGAGGCAAGTAATAGACTTGCACCTGATGCTGAGTCTCAGGTAAGCAATGCCGAGCGACAGACAGAGGCTACTGAGTGTCAGGAAAATAGTGCCGAGAGAGAACAAGAACATGCCGAGCTATAAGAAAATGTTGTTGAATATCAAGAAGAGGTTGCCTAGCATTCTGAAGTTGAATCTGACAATCTTGTTGAGGAACATGATGAAATAGAGGAGAGAACAGCTGAACCTATTTTGACAAAATATGTGAGAAGACATCATAAGCCTAAACAAATAATTGGAGACAAAGATACTGGAATCCAGACTAGAAGTAAAACTAAGGATCCAACATGTTTACTATGTGAATTTGAACCGAAGACTACAAGAGAAGCATTGGAGAATGAAGACTGGATACAAGCAATGAATGAAGAAATTGACCAGAGTGAGCAGAATGATACTTGGACTGTGGTGCCGAGACCTGAAAACAAGAATGTTATAGGAACAAAGTGGGTATTTCAGAATAAGATGAATGAAAATGGTGAAATCACTAGGAACAAAGCTAGGCTGGTATGCAAAGGCTATCAACAAGAAGAAGGAATAGATTATGGGGAGACATTTTCCCCTGTAACTAGATTGGAAGGAGTAAGAACTCTGCTTGCATATGCTTCTTATAAAGATTTCAAGGTATATCAAATGGATGTCAAGTCTGCATTTTTGAATGGTATACTAGAAGAAGAAGTTTACAAAGAACAACCAGAAGGTTTTATTGATTCCAATAGAAGACACATGGTGTGCAAACTGAACAAAGCATTATATGGATTGAAGCAAGCACCTAGAGCATGGTATGAGAGGTTGCACAACTACTTGATATAGATTGGATTTTCAAGAACAAATGACACAAGAAATCTATACATGAAGGATGAAGAAGGTAAAGGTATCTTGTTGGCAAAAATTTTTGTTGATGACTTTATTTTTGGTGGGCAAGATGCATTATGTAAAAGTTTCTCAAATGAAATGCAAACTGAATTTGAAATGAGTATGTTTGGTGAGATCAAATTCTTTGTTGGTTTACAAGTATATTAGAGGAAGAATGGAATTTTTATTACACAGTCTAAGTATGTTAATGAAATACTGAAAACTTCTGGGATGGAAGATGCTAAACCAGTAGGAACTCCTATGGTTACTGGACAAAAGTTATCTAAGAATGATGATGTTGTAGAAGTGAATCAAACTCTATATAGATCTATGTTTGGAAAATTGTAGTATGCTATACACAATAGACTAGATATTGCATTAGCTATTGGGATTGTGGCAAGATTCTTTGCTAACCCTAAGGAAACACATATGATGGCCATGAAAATAATTATGAGATACTTGAAAGGAACTGCTGACTATGGTCTATATTATAAGAAGGATGACAAATTTGAACTCTGAGTTTATATAGATGTTGATTAGGCAGGAAATGTAGATGACAGAAAGAGTACAAGTGGTGGAGCTTTCTTTCTTGGATAGAGATTAGTCTCCTGGACAAGCAAGAAACAAAATTGTATTTCCCAATCTACTGCCGAGGCTGAGTATGTTGCTGTTGCAGTGAACTATTCAAACTTGGTATGGATAAAACAATTGTTGATAGGCATGAAAGAAGAAATCAATGAAGCTGTTGTTATTTTCTGTGGCAACACAAGTGCTATCAATATTTCTAAGAACCCAGTGATGTACACTAAGACCAAACACATTGCAATCAAGTATCAATACTTGAGAGAATTAGTACAAGACAAAGAATTCTGAATGGAATATGTGAATACAAAAGAACAACTAGCAGACATATTCACTAAAGCTTTACCCAGAGAAGCTCATGAGTATTTGAGAAGTCAATTACGGGTTCTTCCCCTAACTAAGGCTTCCTAGACAAGCTAGGAGCACTGCATCAAATGTGCTATAACAGAACATTTGACAAATTGATGTAGAAGATTGTCACACTTTAGGGCTGGCCTAGAGTTGTGAAGAGAAGCAACAACAATGAATCAGTCATAAGCAAGATGAAAAAGGGAGAAACAATGAGCTGCACAGATATTATCTACATCTGATGGATGTATGTTTTAGTTGCTTCTTTGGCATTTTTGTCAAAGAGGGAGAATGTACTGATATGATAACATAGGAGACAACACATGATACTAAAAACTAAGAGTTGATGAGTTGATGAGTTGAGGGAGAATGTACTGATATGATAATAGATGAGACAACACATGATACTGAAAACTAAGAGTTGATGAGCTGATGGAACTAAAAGAAAAAAAAGGAAAGACGATGATGAACTAAAATGAAGAATTAGGATAGAGGGAGATCTAAATACTTCTGACAGTCACAGAAGTGAGGCTTACAAGATTCTGAATTAGAATGAAGCTAACGATATTATAAATAAGTTTCTGATGGACAACTAAGATTTTGGATTGGTTGGTAATCCATGTGTTATTCAGGTGATATCATATGGTGTTACCATCAATGCCAAAGAGGGAGATTGTTGGAAACTAAATTAAAATAGTTGTTGTATTGTCATTGATGTCAAAACTTAATTGGTAAGATTGTTGCTACTTAGGAAAGTACTATATCTATTTGAGTGTTGCTAAGGGGCTAAGCAAGGTTGGTAACAATAGCAGCTAACGAAAGGTTGAGTTATCTTGATACTACAAAGTGTACTTGACTATGTTGCACTATGATGAGATAATGTATTATTTATATTAGTAAGACTGAAGATTAAACTGGTAGGCTTAATCGAGCAAAGAATGGAAAAATCATGTTTAAGCCGAGTGATGTTAGTGTCGACCGAGTTAGTATATGCTGAGAAAAATTATAGTGTCGATCGAGCACCAGTAAATTGCCGAGGAAGATAGTGCGAGCCGAGGAGACAGTTTTAGTATTGACCAAGCATTCTACATGAAGACCGAGTGAACAATCACAGTATTGACTGAGCATCAACAATTTTATATTTGAAGAGAATTTAATTTTGGAGCTGACATTGTTGAATTCTTGGATTATGTAAAACATGCTGACTTTATTTATTGATTGTTTGGAAGCATTAAATGCTTTGTAAAACATTTTATTGTAAATCTTTAAGAGATTTGAGATGATTCTAGAAAAGGAGCTGAAGAACATAAAGTGGGTAGATTCAATGAATCTGACCTAACCCTAAGATCTACAAAAGAGATTGAGTGGAAAAAGATGAGTTAACATAATTGAGGAAAATATAAGGGAACCTGAACATTGTGATATGTATGCACATGGTGAACAAAGAATGCTAGAAGAAGAGAAGTTTTATTGACTGAATAAGCAAAAAAGGATGAAGGAGAATTGTGGTGATTGGTTGAAGATACGTTCCGAGCAGATCAGAGATAGAAATGGAAAAGTTTCAAAGTCAATAAACCAACATTAGTGTATGGAATCAGATCTGATATTTGCAAAGTGAGTTATATATTTTTTAGATAATACTATTGCTACTTTCTAACCATTGTAAGAGTTAAAATCCTTTTAACAGAGGTTGACCTAATAGTCATATGTTAAATCCTTTGAACAAGGTTGCATTCTAATGGAGTGTATGTAAGTCCTATGACTAGGATCACTTTTAACAGGGTGATTGAAATCCTTTAACCAGGTCACATTTGATAGTGTGTATTGTAACCTTTGATAGGGTTGGCTTTTTACCGAGCTCACTTCAAAAGAGTGAAATAATAGTAGCATGTTACAAAGTGGTTTTTCCCAAATTGGGTTTCCACTATAAAACTTGGTGTTTATACTTGTGTGAATGTTTAGATCTGAACATTTCTATGTTTTACATGTTAAGTCACAGTTGGCTAGTGGACTGCATTGTTAGATGTTTCTATTATTGAATCAGTGATGACCGAGTTTGTTTTGGTTTTGGATCTAATTTAAGGATAAGTTTATGAGATTGTTTTATACATTAGGACTTGAGAACAATTGATTCACCCCCCCTCTCTATTGTTCTAAATCATATTAACAGACCCAACCCTGTTAAAGGTTATAAACACACTGCTAGGTGTGACCTTGTTAGAGGATTTAAGACCAACCGTTATCGTGCAACTAGCATTCAGTATGGGGTTGACAGGATAACAATGTCCATTCTATGAATGCAACATAAAAGACTGACAAGTCCACTCGGTTAATAGATTTTTCTATTTACAATGGTTAAACTATAACAGTAGTTGAGCTGAATACAATACAACTTCAATTGCAGATGATTAGATCTATTTTAAGCTCATTCAAATCCTCTGATCAATTTTTCAATTCTATATCACAATAATCACTGATTTAGTGTCACCCCGTAATAGCTTTTTGATGCTCGGTAATAGCTTTCTTAGGCTCGATAAACTTTGCAGTTAGGTTCTTCTTAACCAGTTTGATCAGGCATACGTGAAACTTGTTCATGTGATAGTTCTGCAGTCTCCTCCTTCTGGCATTCATTTCATAATGAAACCTCAATCTCTTATATAGACAAGTAAACTATTTTCTTCTCCTCCATAAGATTTTACCACTTAATCTCCTTCATCCATTTTACCGCTTAAACCTTCCTTGACAGTTGTGTCAATAACAAGTTTTGATTTCATCCTTTAGATCTTCCTTGAATTATGCTAGCCATTGATCTTTATAAAAAACATTATCTCCATCACTAACTTCGATGTACTTTACAGCTTAGCAATGTTTAATAGCTCAACTAATCATTTAATTCTTTTCTCCTGCTCAGTTAACAAAGAAATGCGTTAGTGAACACACGCTCAGTTTATACTGTGCTTGTTAAACACTACATCTCGTCTGTGTATACTAAAATGCTTCATCAACTGACAACACTACTTTGTGTCTTTCAGTTATTTGCTTCATCATAGATGAATGAAACATAATCAGGTCAATAACATAAGGTCATAGACTCATCAGTAAGTTACACAATGTATTCCTTATCCTCATATGTCATATACATCTTCCTCATGTAGATATTTTTGTTCTTCATCTCTTTTACTCCTCTTCTACAGATGTTTAGTTATAGTAACTCACAAAATAAGTACTGTCAAACTAGTTGACATTAATGACAACATATTACTAATTTAATCATATGTCATATCTAATCAGCAACTTAGTGATCTCTAATCACAAATTCTTCAATCAAGTTCTAAATCAGTTGTAGCTCATCAATCTCTCGCTTTGGCATTGATGGCAACTCAAGTAATATGAAATGTACCATACACATACCAAACATGTATTCTACAACTTTGTGAACAAATGTCGTACAAGCTCTCCCTAGCTTAATATGTTTAATCACTACGTTACTCAATAGGATTATCAATGCAGCTTTGACATTTTGCAAATATGATCTTTTTAGTTCTCTGTTCCTTCTTCTATTGTCAGTAACTGATCTTCAATTCTCTCCCTTTCTTTCAGTTTGTCTCTCCCTTAGATAGATGTTTCATATGGTTTATCTCTCCCTTTATCTCTCCTTTTGGTGCATCTTGATTCATACTTATTTCATATGGTTTATCTCTCCCTTTGACAACAATGCCAAAAGAAACAAATAAACATATAGATCTGTATTAGCCATGTACCTCTCTGTTGTCTGGTGCATTCTTTGTATCTTTGTATATTGATATGCCAATCTGTTCTAGTTCTCCAAGCTCTTCACAACCTTAGACATGATCCAAAGTGTGAGCTATACTACATCAACATGTATGATCTTCTGATAAGATTAGGTTGGTGCAACATCTAGATCACATTAGTGATTGGTAGATAGGGGACGAACCCCAAGTCTAGTCCTCAAGTATTCAAATGTATCCTTCAGTAGATGCTTTGTAAAAATGTCTGCAAGTTGTTCTTTAGATGTAACAAACTCTAGCTTAACTTTCTTCTCCTATACTTATTCTCTTAAGTAGTGATACTTAATAGATATATTCTTTATTTTAGAGTGCATCACTAGATTCTTTGAAATATTTATTGCACTAGTGTTATCATAGAATATAATCACTGGCTCAGTGATTATCTCATTCATACCTTCCAATACTTGCTTGATATATGCAATATTTGAATAGTTTGTAGCAGCAACAACATACTCTGCTTCAGCTATAGACTGAGAAATGCAAGCCTATTTCTTACTTATCCATGTTACAAGTCTTTCACCAAAGAAAAATGCTCCTTTGGTGGTACTTTTTCTGTCATCCACATTTCCAGCCCAATCAGCATCGGTAAAGACTCTGAGTTCAAATTTTCCTTCCTTAGGATACCATAGTCCATAATTTTTAGTTTTCTTCAGGTATCTTAGGATTCTCTTTCTAGTAATCATATGTGACTCTCTAGGGTTTGCAGAAAATCTTGCAACAATTCCCATAGCATGTGCTATGTCTAGTCTACTATGCACTACATACATTAACTTACCAATAATTGATCAGTAGAGTTGTTGGTTGTGGATTATTCCCTTTGATCTTCAACTTACAAATTTACACTTTGATGGATAATTCAAATAAAACTCCTGACTCTAGCACCACTCCAAAGTCCACAAGGAAGAGGGCCAACTGACAAGGATCAAAGGATCCTTCTACACTTTGAGCTTTAGTGCTCAGGCGGGTGTACCCTTGACTCACTTCTTCAAAGGAGTCTCAAAATGATGTATACAATGCTCAACACAAGTCTATAAAAGGTTTATCAAATGAATGTTTATGTTTGTGTGGTTGTTAACCATGACTTCAAAAGAAAGGACCAGTGCCTTATCCTAGGGCTAAGAGTCACCCAACCATATACTTCAACTAAATACCTTAAGTCAAACACAATGGAAACCAGAGTAAGTGCTTTTCCTATTACCCCCTTTCCCTCAAGCACAAGGACATCAAATTCTATACCTAGCTGCAAACTCACTGAATTCACCTAGAAGGCTTTAATCCTAACTTTGTTAGAAATTCAGAGATGAATTCAAAATAATCTTTGTTTACCATACATTAACACACTTTGTGACATTAACATATATGAGCTCAGAGACAAGAAAGAAGACATACACAAGATACAAGATTGGGATTCAAGAATATTTTCATTAACAAATCCAGAATCAGCATACAATTAGCATGACACAAAGCTGAGAAAAAGACACCAAATCAAACCTCTATTAGTATATTACAGTAAAAAACCAAGGAATAAAAGCAACAAGATTTTGGAACCCCTGCAAAAACCAAAATTCTGCAACTTATACAACTAGCTGCCTATGGGCCCCAGGGACACGTGGCAAGCGGTTGCATGATCACATAGCCAAAAATTGGGCTATGCGACCATGCAATAGCCTATCACAGGAAACCACATGACCACCAGTGAAGTCACCGCTGAAAAGACCCCACCTGCAAAAAGCTTTGAAAATCTGGGCCCACCAAGCAAATCCACCTTAGCACCGCGAACACGCACCACCCAGTCAAATGATCACATAGCCAAAAATTGGGCTATGCAACCATGCGACAGCCAACCCAGAGCCACCACATCACCGCCTCGGACCACACCCTTTTCTACCAACGGGCCCCAAGCGATAGATGGCAACCGATCGCATGGTTGCATGTCAAAAATTCCTAACATGCAATCATGCAACAACCAATAAGAACATGCCCCCTGCCTCCCCTCTAACACTGGGCCCACATCACGCTCACATAAGAAAATCTGACGACTATTGCAAAAGCGGTAAGGATAAACACCGCGCAACTTCACCAGGCGAACAAGTGACGTCCATAGATCTTGTCTGAGCTTTAACCCCTTCAGGCAACATGAAGAACTAGGACCCACATGAATAGGTGGCAAGTGGTTGTATGATTGCATGTCAGAAAAGTCTGACATGCGGCCATGCGACAACCAATTAGGAAAAGCCTTTGAAGACCCGGGCCAACCATCCATTGCACTTGTGCAGTTAGAGAAAGCCAACAAATAGGGAAAAAGTGCGAGGTCAAAAACACATAGGATTTTTGATGAAAAAGACCGAAAACACACAAGGCTTTCACAAAAGATCGAAAACATCATGGATTTTTTTTGAAAACACTATGGGTTTTCGACACTGTGGGAGATTTTAACAATGCTTCCCGCGGACCTCAAAACTTGAAAATCTTACTGGGTTTTGCACATTAGCAGACGCGACACGGGCTAAAGTAAGGTGACACATAAAGAGCACAAAGTAGGAGTGCACACCATAAAACCAAGTGGATTACCTTTGCAAGAAAAAACTGAGACTGCAAGCCGGGTAGAGACAACAAAACAAAGACTGCAAGGAAAAAGGTCATTTTCCTGGGGTTTTGCAATGACTGGAAAAATGGCCTAACAAGAGTGTCTAGTTCACCTCTATAGTTTCATCTTCCTTAGTTAGTTTACATCCTGTAGCCATTGGTGTTCCCATAGGTTTAGCATCTTCCATGCCAAATGTCTTCAGTATTTCCTTGATATACTTAGATTGTGTGATGAATATACCATCATTTTGCTGAATCACTTATAATCCTAGAAAGAACTTAATCTCTCCAAACATAGACATTTCAAATTCACTTCTTATTTCATCAGCAAATGACTTACAAACTTGATCTTGTCCTCCAAATATAATATCATCCACAAATATTTCAGCAATAAGAATAATATCAACAATATCTCCTTTCATATACAAATTGTTGTTCTCACTTGTTCTAACAAATCCTATACTTAACAAATAAGTATGCAGTCTCTCATACCAAGCTCTCAATGCTTTCTTCAAACCATATAAAGTTTTATGTAATCTACATACCATGTCCTTCTTTTCTGGATCAACGAACCCTTCAGGTTGTTCTATGTAGACTTCTTCTTCAAGTATCCCATTCAGAAATGCTAACTTGACATCCATTTGATAAACATTGAACTTTTTGTGTGCAACATATCCAAGTAACGTTCTGACTCCTTCTAATCTAGCAACAGGTGCAAATGTTTCACCATAGTCAGTTCCTTCCTCTTGTGCATATCGTTTACATACCAATCTGGCTTTATTCCTTGTTACCTCTCCATTTTCATTTTGCTTATTTTTGAATATCCACTTAGTACCAATAACATTCTTATCTTTAGGTTAGGGTACTAAGGTCTAGGTTTTGTTCTTCTCTATTTGTTCTTGTTACCCTAATTTTCATATGCATGCAAATTTGGCTAATATCTATCCCAAGGTCTTTGTTTTTATCCTGCCAAGCATCCTTGAAATTTTTATGATCTTATGCCCTGTTCTCTGGGCTCTGCCAATTTCTAAGGCCCCTGGTCTATAGGTCAAGTATTTACAAAACTAGCCATTGGACCCTTAAAACCCTAAAAATCCTTTTGGCTTGTTATATTTTTGCATTACCTTTATCAACCACTTAAGTTCCCAAATTACCATGTGCGCTAATTTCTCATTGGCTGGTTGCTAGTTCTCTAAGTCAGTCGGTGGTTACCTTTTTCTTCTGATGATTTAGCGAATGCCTTATTCGCATAGTACCCTAGTACTTCATGGTTAAGTCCTCAACGGTTAGCGATTTAGTGGGTGGTCTATTATTCCTTTAGTCGTGTAGTCACTTAAATGTTTGGTGGTCTCAGCTTGTGGGGCCTGGGTTAAAAGATCTAACAGCTCTCGGATGATCTGAAAGGTTTGTGTCAGAGTATCAAATCATGCACTGACTATTGATTCCCTTTCAATGAAGTGTTGCAGTGTGTTAGTGGGTTTGATGCCATGTCATCCTATGTGGAAGCTCTTGATTGGTTGAGAGATGATGATTTGTAAATATGTCAGAGTGGGCCTGGTAGATTGTGTCCCTTTTAATCCTATGGTTGGTGCATGATCTCATGGGTTGTGTCAGAGCCATGAGATTATGCACTGACCATCGATGTTGATTTGTTGTCAGAGCTTCGTTCGGCAGGTCCTTTCTTTTTGACATGCTCACATTTGATTGGTCACTAGGCTCACAGCTAGAATTTGTTAGTGGCACCATGTCAGAATGTCTGCACGGATGTCAGTAGGATGAAGATCAATGGCTGGTGTATCTTCACATAGCCCTTTTCTGACACATGTGATCTTACACCCGCCGCTTGATTTACCAAATGTTCAGCTTTGTGAGGTGGGTCCAATGCCAGGTCAGGGTGACATGCCATCTTTTGATTGGTCGAAGTAAAGGGAAAATCTATGGGACCATGTTGCTAGGTGTGCTGATGTGCTTGAATATGATTGGTTGCCAAGTGCTGATGAAGATTTCTAGGTGGGTCCATTTGTCAGAAGGGGTTCTATCTTAAATAGATCTACGGCTGGCGTAAGAGCACAAGGAATCTTTCTGACATATAAGATGATGCACCCGCCGTTAGATTGGAATCTAAGCTACAGTGGGACTCTGTCATAACTTTCCAAGGTGTATGCTTACAGAGTAGTCAAGGGTGAATAAAAGAATGACATGTGGTGGTTTTGGGCCCAGGGTTAAGAGTATCCATGAATCTGTGACTAAGGAGCTTTTTCATGTTCACCAGACTTAACCGGGGTCAAATAAAGGTTTAAATGACTTTGCAACTGAAGGGAAAAGGTAACCCGAGGTGATCTTGAGGTTAATTCTGCAGACGAACGGTTCCTAGGTAAATAAGAAGATCTAACGGTCATGTTTTAAAAGAAGATTGAGATCCAAACATCAGCCGTTGATAGGGGAAAAGTATGGTGCCACATGCTAGCCGTTAATATTTAAATTCAAATTTGTTCCTTTGCAGGGTTTTGGCTAGGTTTTGATCCAATAGTCATTTGTGATAGAGTGGGTAGATAGAAATTTTGTCTTCAGGACATTTGTAGTTGAAAGAGGATGATGAGGAGGTCTGGGCAGCCATGTTGGGTCATTTCTTGTTTCAGAAAGGTACCAGTTATGCATTCATGGGAAGACTTGGTGTAGGAGGTAGATGAGTCCAAGTTGCTTGTCTGCAGGCAATTATAGTACAAGGATGGGCACGTAAACTCATAGTCTGATCGGCCATGATACTGAATAGATACAATTATGATTAGACTTGATTGAGTTAGGGTTAGTTATTATTGTAGATTTTTTTGTAAACCCTAGTCAAGTTTTAACTCCTACCTACATGCAAAAGGAGGAGATGTATATATTGTATTTTTAGAGCTATTGAGCTTAGAGTTGGACAATTGTGAAAGAAATTCATGTTTTCTTAAGGGTCATCTATGGTATCATTTCTACCCTCTGGCTCATATAGTTGTAAATCTTTCATTGATGATTTAGATATTGCAGAGGTATTTTGTGACAATCCTTCATGTCCCTATGCTTCCTTGTCTAAATTATCTCTTATTGGATCAAAGTATATGATATTTTTGGTGGTATGTTAGGGTTCCTGATCCCTCTTAATTTTTGTAATTGTGTGTGTTATTGTGTTTGATCTAATTTAGATGTTTTTGTGGGTATACTTTAGCCCCTTAATAGTCTTGTCTCAATCCTAGATCGAGTTGCAGAAGTGAATGTCTGTTTGCAGGTCATAAGTTGTGTCTTATGTTGAGACCCTCTTATGAAACACTTATGCAAGCCTAATTAGTAAGTTGTGACCTACTAGACCTAAGCCTTTCATTGATTCCATTCCTCTATACTAAGATCTAAACCCTAATTTCAGTGTATCACCTAGTAGGTAGTTTGCTTTCAAGTCATTTCCCTTTCCAAGCATTCCTTCTATCCCTTTCCCTCAAAAGATTAACTTTCATGTCTAGAAGAAAATTAAGGTGATTATCTAAGAGGAACCAACCTAGAACTTAGAGGTCTCATCTTAGTTAGCATAGGTCCCACAACCTAGAGATGATTCCCATGTTATACTAGGTTATCAAGACTATGAGAGCTTGAAACAAGGGTGAAAACTTAGTGTATAACAATTCTGGCACACCCGGTGGGACCAAAAAAGAGGTTCATTGTTGAAGATTATGCTATCTCTGATATACTGATTGCATAATACAGACTTGAAGAAGTTGTTTCATCAAGTATATTTGATGACTCCACTGATTTCAAAGATCTAGGCCAACCTTGTTTAAGGTTTATGAGAAAGATTGAGACTAGAAGCTCAAAGCCTACCAAATTTTTAGAGTTGCCCTTAAAAAGAAGTCATAAAGGAAGGTCAACTCAAAGAACATCCCCTGGAAGGAGAGTTCAGTCTACACCTCCTGATACCTCAGAAGGGAGAGCTTTTCCCTTTCATTCTAGAAGAAGAGGCATATCTCTAACAAGAGATCTAGAGGAGGATTCAAATCTAGTAGTAAATATAGATCATATAGTTGTTAATCTTTAGATTCCAACTCTTGTAATGGCTAGATAGTTTGCCTTTGCACCATTCAACCAAGGTTGTCCATTAGCCTTTTCTCAACATCATGATGTGCCCTTGGTGGCACTAAAGAGTACACCTAATTTCACAGGCGAAGGGCAGACAACTACTTTTGAGCAGATAAGAGATGTGAGCACCATATGTAGCATACACAATATTACTCAAGAAGATGTGGCCACAAAATCATTAGTAGCCTCTCTAAAAGGTAAGGCTCTTGACTAGTTTAGAACTTTAACTGTTAGTTCCATTACTTCATGGGATGAGTTAGGGGATGCATTAAGTAAGCATTTTGAAGATAAGTCAGATAACTTGTCTCTAGTTGAGTAGTTAACAACCATTAAAAGAGACCCTCAAGAGCAGATGATAGATTACAATAGTAGATTCCTCAAAACATGGAATAGAATTCTAGTCTCTATGAGACCATCAGCTGACCATGCTTTTCTATACTACTTGCAAAACCTGAATGGTCAAATTTTTGTCATGATCCAATCTATGGGTGGTACTTCCTTACCTGAAGCTTTTGACATAGCTGTTAGGGCTGAAAATTGTCTAATCCAAGTAGGCATGATTGCTAGAAGGCCTCCAATGCCCATTTTTCCTAGCCTTCAACCCATTGCACCTACCCAAGTACCCCCATTTACCCCCATTCCCACCATATTAGCACCTCAGGCCAGTACTAGTGGTCAGGAGCTAATAGTAAGTTTCTCTCAAGAGCTGCAAGAGATAAAGAGCAGTCAATAGAGCAGTCATCAAGAAATGACAAACTTGTTGCAAACCTTGACTAAAGAGGTTACAAATTTGAAGAAACAAGGTCAAGGAATTAGACCACCATTTCAATCACAAGGCCAAGGTCCTAATCAACAATATCAAAATCAGGGATAGCCTTATCAACAAAATAGGCCACCATACCAAGGAGGTTATCAAGGACAAAGACAAAGTTTTAATCAGAGACCATTCCAACCATATAACCTTGCACCCCTCAATTCTACAAATCTGGTGAGGGATATGGTTCCTAGTCAAAATAATATGGCTATAGATAATGAATGGTGGTTTCCTTGTAATCAGCCTCATAATCAGGCTACATGTTCAAATGGATGGATGAACCAAGCTCTAATGGTTCAAAATGTCTCACAAGCTCAATCAGAGGCTTCATCCAGTGGCTTAGTTCCTGAACAAGAATCACAAGAACATGAGACTGCTCTTTTCAATTGGGAGAAACCAGACTTCAATGGAGTCAATGATGAAGTTGCTTTTGTTGCCTATACTAGACCAAAAAGAAGAGCTCAGGACATGGAGAGAGCAGATTCTAATGCCAAAGCCACCACATCTGCAGAGCCACTACAGCATGCTACTCCCATCACACCTAGGGAGGTTCCTATCATTACAAGCAAAGAAGGCCAACATTCTAAAGAAGTGGAGCCTATCATAGTAAAGACATAACAAAGAGTACACACTGTGACACCTTTCAACATTGTAGACAACATGAAGAAGGTGAATGTCACCATGTCTATGTGGGACTCTTTGGCTCTTCTAGGACAACCTAAAATTTTGAAGAAGGTCATGACAGAAGTGACAATTCCTAAACCTACAAAGCCAATGTTGGTTAACACTGATCAAGAAAAGGAAGCTCCAAGTAGAAACTCAAAGGCAATGCCACACAAGGTAGGAATTCAAAGCCACCTCCCTTTTATGTATCTCTAATTATTGGAAAATGTTTAGTACATAATTGTATGGTAGATAGTGGAGCTACTAGTACTGTGATGCCCAAGAAAGTAGCTGACCAATTAGGACTGAAATATGAGCCCTTCCAAAAGAAGGTTAGACAACTTGATGGATCCTCAGTCAATACTATAGGTGTGGCTAAGGGTACCAGTCTAATCCTACATGCTAGTCCTAATTTCTCCAATCCTCCTTGATATATACATCATAGATATCCCGACATTATTTGCTATATGTCTTTCAAGGGAGTTTACAACCAAGATAGGAGGCTACCTATCTTCTGACTAGTCCCACATGCTTTTTCATACAAGATATGGTACCAAGGTCACCATCAAGTCAGAACCATTAGCAGTACACCATATAGAGCCATATGTATCCAATACCATCAATGTAAACTACCCTACATTTGATGACAGTGACTTCCAAACTATTAGTGAAGCAAGTACAAAGATAGAGAGTATCCCTGATATTTTACTAGATGAAAGAGCTTTAGAGGCCCAAGAAAATCTTGTTTGGGATTTTGGTTTGAGAAGTTATTTAATACAAGAAAGTGGATCCATAGAGGCAAGCCTTCTCAAAGAAGACACTGATTCAGAAGATTAGAACAATTAGGTTTGGGAACTATTTTTTGATGGGGCTAGAAGTAGACATGGTTCTGGTGGTGGTGCTATGCCAGTGTCCCCAAAAGGAGAAAGGTATTATACTACCTTTAGATTCAGTTTCTCCTGCACTAGCAATACTGCAGAATATGAAAGCCTAGTCAATGGACTAGAATGGGCTAGAAAAAGAGGGCTTAAATCCTTAAAAGTTTATGGTGACAGTGAGTTAGTTGTCAGCCAAGTAAGAGGGATAACTAAAACCAAAAATGACACCTTGAGAGCATACAAGCATAGAGTTTGGGATGCAATTGAAGACTTTTGTGCTTTCAATATTGTTGCTATCCCTAGGAAGCTAAATCAAAATGCAGATAGGTTAGCCGTTGTTGGATCTCAGTATGACATTCCAAATAGCATTTCAAAAGAAATGGATCAACGGCATATCAAAGTGATTTTCAGACCCTCTATTTGTAATAATGATGTCAATTGGCAAGTGTTTGACAGTGATGAACAAATTCTACAATTCTTGTTTGAAGAAGATGTTTTTTCAGAGCATAACCAAGATAGGCTATCACAAAACTATGGTGATCAGGTGATACAACTTAAGTCTAATAAGATGCCTAGAGGCCTCGTCACCTTAGAGACTATCTTCAACAAGGATGATGAAGTTAAGATGAACAAAGATGGCTTGGTAGTTCAATAAGAACATTGTGTTAAATTAGAGGGTAAAAGCACAAAGTTGTGTCACGTTCCAGGATAACTTATCAGCATAGCTGAATTTGAGTATTTCTAACTAAAATTATTTTTTGTCAAACATATGGTCTAGCTAGATTCATTCTAGCTAAGTTAGATAAGTTCTTCACCTTTTCCAATTGAAAATATCTATTAAAAGCATGTTTTATAACAATTAGTAAAGAAATAAAATTATTTCAGAAAAGTGATGTTTCAATAACTCTTACTCTTTTTAATGATATTTTTTTACAAATATAAAGATACCCTTTTTTAGAGCACAAAGTCAAGATTATTATCATATAATTTTTATAATATTTTAATTAGATTTAATATATTATAATTTCAAAATACTCCAAGTAGGTATTTTAACATTCGAGAACAAGATGCTTCAAAAATAGAAAAAAAAAGTAAAGCTTATCAAAAAAATTGAAAATTTATATTTAACACTAGAGGAGAGAGTTATCTTCAAGAGTGTGTAATTTATTTTTTGAATAGTGTAGATTTGATAGGAGAAATTTGACGCGAGATGAAAACTGTCGATTTCAGGTATGTTCGACTTTGAGTAGTTATATTAGAGAAAATATACATTGAAAACTAATTTTTCTTCTTTTTTGCACTAGCTATACATTTTATCTATGACATATTTTGAAATTAAAGGAAAAAAAGATTATTTGCATATACTTTTTTGTTGTGAACAAGACCCTCATTTTTCAGCATTTTTCAGCAAGTAATAGGCATAAACTTCATCCACTTTTACACATTTCATTAGTTTACATCATCTCCAAATTTTAAACATAAATGCCATTTTTATATTGTTAAAGTTAAAAAAATTGTGTTGTTGACCTTTTCCTTTATAAAAGTGTGACACAACTTTGTACTTTTACCCTAGGGTTGGAACCAGGTAAGAGCTTACAATTTGGAAAAGTGAACACTAAATTGGAGAAGCAAGCTTATACTCAATTATTCAGAGGATTCAGTGATGTTTTTGCATGGCAATATGAGGACCTCAAGGGTTTTGATCCTGCTCTTTCTCAGCACACTATTGAATTAGAACCAAATGCCAAACTAGTAAGACAGAAGCAAAGGCCTATTAATCCCAAGCTTGAGCCACTTATGCATAGAGAAGTGCTCAAGTTGATAGAAAGTGGTATCATCTACCCCATAAAGCATACTAGTTGGGTTTCCAACCTTGTTCCTGTCAGGAAGAAGAATGGGGAGTTGAGGTTATGTGTTGACTTCAGGGATCTTAACAGGGCCTCTCTAAAGGACCACCATCCATTACCCTCTATGGAAAAAAATTTACAATGTGTCTCTGGATCTGAGATATTTTCATTATTGGATGGCTATTCAGGATACAATCAGATTCTGGTTAATGAAGAGGATCAATATAAGACTACATTTACAACCAAGTGGGGAACCATGGCTTATCAAAGGATGCCCTTTGGTTTGTCAAATGCAGGTGCTACATTTCAAAAGGAAATGGATATGGCCTTTAAAAGCCTCATGTACAAATTTGTGTTGGTCTACTTGGATGACATAACTATCTATTCAAAGCATGCAGTAGATCACATCAAACATTTGAGGAAGATCTTTGAAAGATGTAGAGAATTTGGGATATCTCTTAATCCCAAGAAGTGTGTGTTTGCAGTCCATGAAGGAAAAGTGTTGGGATATGTAGTATCCAAAGAGGGAATTACAGTGGATCCTAAGAGAATTGCAGCTATCTTAGAGCTACCATTTCCACATCATAAGAAAATTCTCCAATCTTTCATAGGAAAGATTAAATTTGTTAGGAGGTTCTTGCCTAACATTGTAGATTTAATCAAGCCTTTGACAGCCATGTTAAAGAAGAGTTTAGCTTTTAGTTGGACCAAAGAAGGGAGAGTCAATTTCCAGGCTATCAAAGAGGCCTTAACAAAAGCCCCTTCTCTCTTAAACCCAAATTTCAATAAGGATTTCATCCTTTATGCTTATGGAGGTCATGATGCTATATCTGCAATGCTGACTCAAGAAAATTTAGATGGATTGGAGCAGCCTATTGCTTTCTTTAGCAAAGGTTTAGAGGAGTATGAACAAAGATACTCTTTTGTAGAAAAACATGTGCTTGTTGTGGTAAAGAGCCTTAAAAAGTTCAGATATTTGTTGACCCATAGCAAGGTACACTTGAAAGTTACTCATCCAAGTGTCAAAGAATTTTTGCTTTCCAAAGACCTAAATGAGAAAAGAGCTGGTTGGATCACCAAGGTGATGGAATATGACATAGATATTCAAACTACCAAGATGGTTAGAGGAAGAGGTCTTTGTGAACATTTGGTAGGGGATGAATGTTCAAAGAGATCAGAGAAAATGGATGCATCTTTGGTGGTGCATTCTATAGAAGAACAAGCCAAGGCAACAAGTTGGTTGCCTAATATGATTAATTATTTGAAGATAGGACAATGTCCTGTAGGTTTGGATTTAGCAAAAAGAAGGTATTATAGGTTACAATCTATTCCTTTTGTGCTGATAGATGAAGTTCTTTTCAGAAAGGATCACAATGGTGTCCTTTTAAGATGCATAGATTTAGAAAAGATAGCTGATGTTCTATTTGAGTTTCATGATGGACCTTTTGGAGGTCACTTTTCTCCTAGGACTACTACTTTTAAAATCGTGAGGGCTGGATACTATTGGCCATCTATCTTTAAGGATAGTCATGAGTATGTGAGAAGATGCATCAAGTGTGCCATGTTTGCAGGAAAAGAGAGGCTTGTAGCCTTTCCCTTACAGCCAGTCAGAATAGACCAACCCTTCATGAAGTGGGGCATAGATTTCATTGGAATGATTAATCCTCCATCTAGTGTAGAACATAAGTGGATAATTACTACAATAGATTATTTCACTAGGTCAATAGAAGCAATTGAATTAAAAGAAGCCAATGAGAGTGCTGTCCTAAGTTTCTATGATGATATAATTCACAGATTTGGCATTCCAGATTCAATAATTTCAGATAATGCATTAGCATTCATAGGCCTCAAAGTCTCAGAATGGGCAGTCAAGAATGACATCTATCTGAATACCAGCTCAAATTACTACCCCCAAGGCAATGGCTTGGTAGAATCAATGAACAATAACTTGATTAGGATAATGAAGAAGACTCTACAAGACAACTAGAGAGATTGACATACTAAGCTCAAGTCTGCCTTATGGCTAGACATAATTACTCCAAAGAAGATCATTGGGAATTCTCCTTATGTGTTGGTATATGGAAAAGAGGCTAAGTTGTCTATCTTAGTTGAATTGCCAGCTCTAGACTTGGCTACTCAGTATGCCCTATTTGAAGAAGGAGATCCCTTGCAGATTAGATATGCTCAGTTGATGGAATTGGAGTAGATCAGAGACAAATCAATGTAGGATATAGAATTTCATCAGATCCAAAAAAAGAAAAGCTTTGATAAAAGAGACAGGAACATAAATTTCAAGGTTGGAGATGTAGTTCTCAAATGGGATGATTTCAGATCCAGACCTGGTAGGCATACAAAATTTGATTCTTTTTGGGGTGGAAAATTTGTTATAACAGAGTGCAAGGGATCTAATGCTTTTCAACTATCAACCCTTGAAGGAGATGCCTTGCCAATATCAGTAAATGGTTTCTACTTGAAGCCCTATTTTGAGGTTAATCACTCTCTATAAATTCTTGTAAATGTGTGTTTTTCTGCTTTCTTCCCTTGTTTTCTAGGTTAGTTTCCTACTTTTCAAGAAGTGCCTGTGCACAAGTTTGTCTCTCTGGTCCCAATTTTGTCTCTGTCAAAGTTTTGTGTTCCTATAGTGACCCCATGCCCAATGGATTATTTTAAGGCCACTGGTTTTCAATGTCTAGCAGGCTGACATCCAGCAGAAATCACCAAAATGTTACCCTAATTTTCATATGCATGCAAATTTGGCTAATATCTATCCCAAGGTCTTTGTTTTTATCCTGCCAAGCATCCCTAAAATTTTTATAATCTTATGCCATGTTCTTTGGCCTCTGCAAATTTCTAAGGCCCCTAGTCTGTAGGTCAAGTATTCATAAAACTAGCCGTTGGACCCTTAAAACCCTAAAAATCCTTTTGGCCTGTTATATTTCTACATTACCTTTATCAGCCACTTAAGATCCCAAATTCCCATTTGTGCTAATTTCTCATTGGTTGGTCACTAGTTCTCCAAGTCAGTTAGCGGTTACCTTTTTCTTTCGGTGATTCAGCGAATGCCTTGTTCGCATAGTACCCCAGTGTTTCATGGTTAAGTCCTCAACGGTTAGAGATTTAGCGGGCGGTCTATTCTTCCTTTAGTTGTGTAGTCACTTAAATGTTTGGCGGTCTCAACTAGTGGGGCCCCGGTTAAAAGATCTAACGACTGTCTGATGATCTAAAAGGTTTGTGTCAGAGCATCAGATCATGTGCCGACCGTCGATTCCCTTTCAATGAAGCACTGCAGTGTGTCAGTGGGTCCGATGCCACATCATCCTATGTGGAAGCTCCTGATTGGTTGAGAGATGATGATTTGTAAATATGTCAGAGCGGGGCCGATAGATTGTGTCCCTTTTAATCCTACGATTGGCACATGATCTCATGGGTTGTGTCAAAGCCATGAGATTATGCACCGACCATCGATCTTGATTTGTTGTCAGAGCTTCATTCAGTGGGTCCTTTCTTTCTGACGTGCTCGCATTCGATTGGTCACTAGGTGCAGAGCTAGAATTTTTTAGTGGGGCCATGTCAGAATGTCTACAAGGATGTCAGTAGGATGAAGATCAATGACTAGCGTATCTTCGCATAGCCCTTTTCTGACACATGTGATCTTACACCCACCGCTCGATTTTCCAAATGTTCAGCTTTGTCAGGTGGGTGTAATGCCAAGTCAGGGTGACATGCTATCTTTTGATTGGTTAAAGTAAAGGGAAAATCTATGGGATCATGTTGCCACGGGTGCTAATGTGCTCAAATATGATTGGTTGCCAAGTGCTGACGAAGATTTCCAGGTGGGTCTATTTTTTAGAAGGGGTTCTAACTTAAATAGATCTATGACTAGAATAAAAGTGCAAAGAATCTTTTTGACATATAAGATCATGCACCCGCTGTTAGATTGGAATCTAGGCTACAGTGGGACCGTGTCAGAACTTGCCGAGGTGTATGCCTATAGAACAGTGAAGGCTGAATACAAGAATGACATGTGGCAGTTTTGGGCCCAGGGTTAAGAGTATTCCATGAATCTGCAACTAAGGAGCTTTTCCATGTTCACCAGACTTAACCGGGGTCAACTAAAGGTTTAAATGAATTGCAACTGAAGGGAAAAGGTAACCTGAGGTGAGCTTGAGGTTAATTCTGTAGACGAACGGTTCCCAGGTAAATAAGAAGATCTAACAGTTGTGTTTTAAAAGGAGACTGAGATTCAAACGTCGAATGTCGATAGGGGAAAAGTATGGTGCCACCTACTAGCCATTAATATTTAAATTCAAATTTGTTCCTTTGCAGGGTTTTGGCTAGGTTTTGATCTAATAGTCATTTGTGACAGAGTGGGTAGATAGAATTTATGTCTTCAGGACATTTGCAGTTGAAAGAGGATGATGAGGAGATTTGGGCGGCCATCTTGGGTGCTTTCTTGTTTTAGAAAGGTAGGAGTTATGCATTCATGGGAAGACTTTATGTAGGAGGTAGATGAGTCCGGGTTGCTTGTCTGTAGGCAATTATAGTACAAGGATGGGCATGTAAACTCATAGTCTGATCATCCATGATACTGTAGAGATACAATTATGATCAGACTTGATTGAGTTAGGGTTAGTTATTATTGCATATTTTTTTGTAAACCCTAGTCAGGTTTTAACTCCTACCTACATGCAAAAGGAGGAGATGTATATATTGTATTTTTGGAGCTTTTGAGCTCAGAGTTGGACAATTGTGGAAGAAATTCATCTTTTCTTAAGGGTCATATGTGGTATCATTTCTACCCTCTGGCTCATACAGTTGTAAATCTTTCATTGATGATTCAGATATTGCAGAGGTATTTTGTGACAATCCTTCATGTCCCTATGCTTCCTTGTCTAAATTATCTCTTATTGGATCAAAGTATATGATGTTTTTGGTGGTATGTTAGGGTTCCTGATCCCTCTTACTTTCTATAATTATGTGTGTTATTGTGTTTGATCTGATTTAGATGTTTTTGTGGGTATACTTTAGCCCCTTAATAGTCTTGTCTCAATCCTACACCGAGTTGCAGAAGTGAATGTCTACTTGTAGGTCATAAGTTGTGTCTTATGTTCAGACCCTCCTATGAAACACTTATGCAAGCCTATTCAATAAGTTGTGACCTACTAGACCTAAGCCTCTCATTGATTCCATTCCTCTATACTGAGATCTAAACCTGAATTTCGGTGTATCACCTAGTAGGTAGTTTGCTTTCAAGTCATTTCCCTTTCCAAGCATTCCTTTTATACCTTTCCCTCAAAAGATTTACTTTTCATGTCTAGAAGCAAATTAAGGTGATTATCCAAGAGGAACTAGCCTAGAACTTGGAGGTCTCATCTCAGTTATCATAGGTCCCACAACTTGGAGATGATTCCATGTTATACTAGGTTATCAAGATTACAAGAGCTTGAAACAAGGGGGAAAAATTAGTGTATAATAGTTCTATTTCCTCTTTCATTGCATTAATGAAAGCTTTATTTTTTAGTGCAACTTTTACATTCTTTGGTTCATACTCACAAACTAGACATGTACCTTGTCTTGCTTTACTTCTTATTTGCATGCCAGCTTACTTATCTCCAATGATTTGTGTCTTAGGATGATGTCTTCTGACAAAACTTGCCAGTATCTAATCTCTTCTTTCTTGTTCATCTTGTTTAGGTTCATTTGCTTTCTCGGTGGGTGCTTCTTTCTCGTCGGTTCCTCTTTCTTGTTCCTCAGTTTCTCTTTCCTACTCCTCAATATTATATTCTTGCTGACCGATTGTCACTATCTACGGCTTCAACAGATACTCAATTTGTTCAATGTTAGTGAATCTACTGTAGTCTTCTAGTTCCTTTTTGTTGTCCTCTGAATTCTTGTCATCAAACTCATCAACTTGCACATTAGTAATTTCAATCATTTTGTTTGTAACTTTGTTCAGACACTTATATGCTTTACTTTTACTGGAATATCCTTGAAATATCCCTTCATCACCTTTTGAGTCAAACTTTCCATTTCTTTCATCTTTCAAAATAAAACATTTGCTTCCAAAAATTATGAAATAACTTACAGTGGGTTTGTGTCCAAACCATAACTCATAGGGTGTCTTATTAGTGTCCTTCTTCAGTTGTACTCGGTTTACCACATAAACTGCAGTGCTAACAGCTTCTGTCCAATATGTCTGGGCAACATTCTTTTCTATCATTAATGTCCTTGCAAGGTCAATTATTGACCTATTCCTCCTTTCAACAATGTCATTCTGTTGTGGTGTCCTCGGTGCAGAGACCTGTCTATTAATACCATGCTCATTACAAAAATTAGTAAATTCATTAGAGATAAATTCACCTCCTCTATCAAATCTTAAGCATTTCAAATCTTTACCAGTCTCTTTTTCTACTTTTTGCTTTATACCACTTGAACATCTTGAATGCATCAGATTTTTCTTTTAAGAACATGACAGTCATCAACCTAGTATAATCATCAACAAAAAGAATAAAATATCTATCTCCATAATAACTCTAAGTTCTCATAGGACCACATAGGTCAGTATGCACTAACTCAAGAATCTTCTTTGTTGAATAGTCTTTACTTTTGAAACTAGATTTAGTCATCTTACCTTTCTGACATTCATGACACATAACATGATCCAGCTTAGATAAGTTAGGTAGACCTCTAACTCTTCTCCTTTTACTGATCTTAATCATGTTATCAAAATTCACATGACATAACCTTTTATGCCACAACCATGCATCTTCATATTTCATTATTAAACAAGAAGACTGATCATTATCAAGATAAAATAGATTACCTCTGGATTGTGTACCAGTTTCGACAAGTCTTCCTCCATCATCAAATATTTTCACCTTTTTGCTCTCAAAAGAAATTCAATGGCCTAAGTTGTTCAGTTGTGCCACACTTAGCAAATTATAGTTCAAACCTTTTACCCAATAAGCATTTTCACATTTTAATCTATCATTTATCATCAGGGATCCTTTACCTCTTACCATATAGGGTGCATCATTTCCCATTCTCACAGATCCTCCATTATATTCTTCAAGATAGTCAAATTTTTCTTCATCACCAGTCATGTGATGTGTACAACCCCTATCTATAATCCATGTATCATTCTTATTAACCTTAGAGATAAGTGATGTCTCTACATACCTTTCATCCTCTTCAGAATCATCCTTCATTACCACAAATACAACCTCCACATCATCATCAATGTCAGTATCAGTGATGACTTCTTCCTCAGCAATGTAGCATACCTTCTTGCCTTTGTCATTATTGTCTCAATTATCTCTGTTGTTGTGTCAGTAGCCTTTGTTGGATCTTCTCCCATAGCTTCCTTTAGATCGGTCTTTGGTTCTATCATCATCTTTCTTATGTGGACATTTGGAAACAATGTGACCAACTTATTTACAGTTAAAGCATACTAAAGTTAAATTACCTCTATACCTTCCTTTACCTTTAGATAACCTTCTAGCCATAAGAGCTTCAAGCTCATCAAGCTCATCATCAGTATTGCTGTCACTATCATTATTCTTATTTTTAGACTTACCAATCTTCATAGAAGTCATAAAATTGGATTCAACATTGAGTGCAACACTATTATCATAATTATTTAGTTCAAATGTTGTAAGCTTTCCAATCAGATTATGAAGAGTAAGTGTGCTGTTAGGTGCTGACCTATTTTCATGAATTGTAGATATTCTGATGGCATAGATAGGCAATAAGGTCCTTAGAATTTTGCTTACCACAATGTCTTCATCAATGACTCCATCTGATGCTCTAATAGCATGAACTACCTCCTTTATTCTATGTGTACTGCATAATGTTTTCACCTTCTTTCATCTTCATGTCATTGAATCTACCTCTTAAGCTTTTGGCTCTTGCTCTCTTAACATTTTCATCACCACTATAAACTTGAGCTAGTTTTTCCCACATATCCTTGGTAGTAGTACAGTCCTTGATGTCTTCAAATTTGGCATCTAAACAGGCAGCAACAATCTCCATCATAGTAATATTATGTTCATGCTTGTCCCTTAGTTGATCAAGGGTCAAAGGACCACTGGATGGTGCAAGGTATCCATTTATCATTAGATCTAGGGAAGAATTCCCAGTCCCAGATATATGCAGCTTCATTCAACTTTTCCATACTATGAAGTTATCTTTGTTTAGATTTGACACTTCCCTCTTAAATATTTTGAGACCTTTGTGCTGAAGTCCTTAAAACTCTATTCTAAGCAACCAACGCTCTGATACCAATTGTTAGAATAATTGAGAGGGGGGTGAATCAGTTATCCATAGTCCCAATTCAAAATGTATAATCCAAAACAATTTACTTAAACTTTTGCAGCTTAGTAACTTAAAATACTATACTGTCTGTGCTTTTACCGATTACCAGTCAATAACAAACTATTGATTACCAACCAAATCTAACATGTAATATGTAAAGTATGATAAAAAACAATCATCACAATGAACACATAACACAAAATATTTAACGTGGAAACCCTGTGAAGGGAAAAACCACCTAGGACCAGCAACCCAAAAATGTTCACTCTTTTGAAGTGAGGTCAGTGAAGAACCAACCCTGTTAAAGGTTACAAACACACTGTTGGGTATGACCTTGTTAGAGGATTTAATACCAACCATTATTTTCCAACCAACATTCACTATGGGGTTGACAGGATAACAATGTCCATTCTATGAATGCAACATAAAAGACTTACAAGTCCACTCAGTTAAGAGATTTCTCTATTTACAATGGTTTATCTATAACAAAAGTTGATCTGAATACAATATAACTTCAATTGTAGATTATCAAATCTATTTTAAGTTCATTCAAATCCTTTGATTAGTTTGTCAATTCTGTATCACAATAATCAATGACTTACTGTCACTCGGTAATATCTTTTTGATGCTCGGTAATAGCTTTTTGATGCTCGGTAAACTCTACAGTTAGGTTCTTCTTAACTAGTTTGTTTAGGCATACATGAAACTTGTTCATGCGATAGTTCTAAGTCTCCTCCTTCTGACATTCATTTCATAATGAAACCTCAGTCTCTTATATAGACAAGTAAACCATTTTCTTCTCCTCCACAAGAATTTGCTGCTTAATCTCCTTCGTCCATTTTTCCACTTAAACCTTCCTCGACAGTTGTGTCAATAACATGTTTTGATTTCATCCTTTAGATCTTCCTTGAATTATGCTAGCCATTGATCTTTATAACAAACATTATCTCCATCACTAACTTCGATGTACTTTATAGCTCAACAATCTTTAACGGCTCAACTAATCATTTAATTCTTTTCTCTTGCTTGGTTAACAAAGAAATGCATTGGTGAACACATGCTTAGTTTATACTATGCTCAGTATACACTACATCTCGTCGGTGTATACTAAAATGCTTCATCAACTGACAACACTGCTTTGTGTCTTTCAGTTCTTTTCTTCATCATAGATGAACGAAACATAATCAAGTCAATAACATAAAGTCATAGACTCATCAGTAAGTTACACAATGTATTCCTTATCCTCATATGTCATATACATCTTCCTCATGTAGATATTTTTGTTCTTCATCTCTTTTACTCCTCTTCTACATATGTTTAGTTATAGTAACTCACAAAATAAGTACTGTCAAACTAGTTGACATCAATGACAACATATTACTGATTTAATCATATGTTATATCTAATCATCAACTTGGTGACCTCTAATCACAGATTCTTCAATCAGGTTCTAAATCAGTTGTAGTTCATCACTCCTGGTCCCACTCCCACTCCTTCCACTCCTACACCCGCCATAGTGTTAGTTCTTGGAATCTATGTTGTTATTGTATATTATTATTGATTTGAAATCTTTTCTAAATAAATATATGAATTTAGAAACTTAGAAAATTTAAGATTTTTCCATGTATTATTAATTTATACATATTTTTTTATATTAAATTTTTTGTATCTCTATAAGAAATTCATATCACTAAGATTTTCCATTTATTATTAATAAGTTAGTTTCAATTATTATTAATTATAATACATGTTTTAAAATATTAATTGGTTAATAAGAATAAAAATAGTATTGGTTTGGTTGTGTGAGGTGGCTTTTTTAGTAGTTGTTTTGCCTTCTAGCCAGCAGTCGAGTGAACTCTTGAGGGGCGATCTTGTATCTCCCCACCCCTTTTTTTGTGAAAATGTACTTTAATATTTTCAATTAATAAAATATTCATTAAAAAAATTATAGGTTATATGTACTAGATAAAATATTTAAATTTATATTTATTTATTAAATTATTCGTAAATTTAAATTCTTTTGACAATCAATAATTATCATTAAAATGAAAAATAAAAAGCATTGAAATGACCAAACCATCATAAAAAAATTATATGACAAGACATGGGTGACCGTCAAATTCAAGCCCTATATGGAAAAAGACTATACAAGGATTAAGATGCATTGTTAAATAATTTTTTTAATAAATTAAAAATTAAAAAACAATACTATTTTTATTATTTTAATGTAATTAAGAATTCTAACCTTTCACAAACAAAAGTGTAAAATTTTAAAAAAATAAAAATAATTTTTTATTTTTTAATTAATTTAAAAGTTTCATTTCCAAGAAAAATTATACCGCAAGTGCATTTACATTGTACAATCATTACTAAAAAATGTGCCAACTATTTTCTTTTATTGGATAAAAGGAAATATAAGTTACATAAACAACTAATTATAATAGTAAAAAAGTGGTAAATTTATTGTCATTTTATTTATATATATATATATATATATATATATATATATATATATATATATATATATATATATATATATATATATGTATACACCTAAAAATGGCTTCATTAATTAATTAAAAATTTATTATTTAATTACTATTAACTTGATAAATTAATTAAATATTTATTATTTAATTAATATTTATTTCCTCTATTTATTAAGTAAATTATTCAATTTATTTAATAAATTCACTATAGTCTAATTCTATATCTTAAGTCTTCTAAAAAGTCTATTAAAGTGATTTAATTAAATACACAATCACCTAAATATGGCTAAATCCCCTAGTCCACTTCATCCACCTAGTCACCTGACACATCACCTTGGCTAAGATAAATAATTATTATTAATTATTTATTCATATTTATCCTCACCTACACATGTCCTATTCTTAAGGGCTATGTGGCCTCATAGGACTTGGTCTCATGACCACTTGTCCTCTCAACAACCAAGTCAAGAGACATTCCCTATTCCTAAGGGGCTTCTCAAGCCACCTCTAAGGGTCAAGGGTGACTCACAGGACACTTGTGCAAAGAGTCCTCATGAGGAAAAGGTCTCTCCCTCTTTCTCTCTCTGGTCTTTGTGAGACACTTGACATGTGTCTTTTCCTTCCACCTTCTTCTCCTCCATGTCAATGTGAGAGGAACATCATCCCTATTCTTTCTCTCACATTCTAACTACATCCCCCTTTCTCTCAACTCTTTCAACCAAGTCAATTTTAGCCCTAGGATCTTCCACCATTCATTCTCAACCGTAGGATTCTACCACCTAGGCCTAGATCCTTCAAAACTCTATAAAAGGAGCCTCATTTTCCATTTGAAAGCTAATAGGTATTTTTGAGAACAAGCATTCAAGCATCCAAGCAATCAAGCATCCAAGCAATCAAGCAAACAAGCATTTTCATTATCATCCCCATCATTTGCATTCCATTCATTAGATTTGCATAAGCTATTGTGCATCCATTTCACTCAATCTCCACACTTTGGAAACATCTTGGGAAAAGGGCTTCATTTGGAAATCTGAGAGCTCAACATCTTCAAGAAATCAAGGTTAGGAGGGCAATGGAGACAAGCTGCATTTGTAGGTGAAGGTAAAATTATTATTTTGGCTTCATTGTTTATTGCATTCTTCATTGTAGTTTGCTTATTAGATAGATTTGTTAGCTTCTTTTAGTTAATTTATCATTTAGAGTAGTATCCAACTAATTTGCATACATTTTTGGTGCTAGAAGGAGGGCCCATCCAGGCTTTTCACTTTCAATTTTTAATTTTTCGTGTGCAGGTTTTTCTACAGATTTTTTCTGCGCATCCGTCCACGATTCCTGTGCATCTGTTCATTTTCGTTGCGCATCCATTCTCTGGCATAAAATTTTCATTTATTTTTTTTTCTATTATAATTGCTGCGCATTTGTCCACTGTTCCTGCGCATTTATTTATTTTCATTGCACATCCATAGTAACTGCGCATAAATTCCACTAGGCTGCGCATTCATTAAACTGTCTCATGCATACATCATTCCTATGCATACATCAATACTTACTGCGCATATATCACACTGTTCTACGCATTTATCAGTTTCTGTAGAAAAATTCAATTTTTTGTTAAGATTTGTTTTTAGCTAACATTTTGACGAGTGTCTGTTCATTCTGGTAGTTTTTTTTTTTAGGCTGTTTTGCAGGACGTAATTTTTGAAGACCCCATTGCTAAAAACATTTTTCTAACAATTTGATTTGTAGATTGCTAAGGGGTTTGCAAAATAGACTATAGTCTCATTTGGGCTTAAAATACGACATGTTTTTGCTTTGTGAGTTTTCCTTAGCATAGATTCACGTGTCTGTTGTGTTTTGCTTAATAGCATAATTGTAATCCCAAAATTATAACAACGTATCCTCTCCCCTCGCCATTCATGGATCTTGGGTGTAAGAGCAATTGTTATAATTTTTAGAGGGCAGTCTTTGGTGGGAAAAGAGGTACTCACCCCAAGGAACGACCCAACCGGTAACAGGCTAAAGCCAAGCCCTTCCAAACCGGTATATAAAAAATGCTAGTGTGATTAGTCTCACATTCGACAGGTGTGAATTCATTGTGGCAACTAAAATCTCCTCCAGTACTCCAGTGGTGCGTTAAAGTCCTACTTAGTAGAGGTGAAAGCCTTGCTTTGAAAGGATTGGGAGAGCCCCCTTAATTGGGAAAATGACTTGATCACAACCACCTGAACGGATGTCCTTATTAACAACTTTTGTTTAGTGGCCAAAAACCTTCTATCTACTGGCTCAAGGAGTCACCCAAGCTCGTGAAGACACCCCACATTACTCACGGTTCATAGTAGAGATAGCAGTTCTTTGGGAAGTAATGACCCATTGAATTCAGAACTTGGTGTGCCTGAGAAGTAAGTGCATTGTAAGGAGGAGCCCGTGCCTCCAAGTTCCTAGGCTATCCGCTATGGATTTGTGTGGCTGGATTTTATTATCCTAGTGGGGATTCAGCAGATATCATCCTTGCCAACCTTAGGATTGTAAGCGTGTTTGTGCATTCATACTAGATTAAATTAGATCAAAATCATCTTTGTCTTGCGTGTGTGTGTTTATGCATTTTTACTTTGCCAAAAATTAAAAAAAAACCATAAAACATCAGAAAAACTAAAAAAAATAAATTCCCTATCATCAAAACAGCAAAATCATAAAAAATTTGACAACCTGTGCATACATTCAAAATTTTTGCGCATACGATTAAAGTTACTGCGCATTTGAATTTATCAATGCGCATCTGTCAAAATTTGCTGTGCATTTGTTTCATTTTACTGCGCATATATTACACTGTCCTGCGTATTTGTTGCTGCGCATTTACAACAAAGAGCATTTTCACAGGCTTTTGGATTTTCAAAATCACTTTTTCAAATACCCATTTTCATCTTCAGTAAGATTCTGGAAAAATAGTTATGTTACATAGACCTTTGATTTCTAAGTTGACCACTTTCATCACTTTTCATCATCATTCCTTCCTCAAGAGTCAACAAATCATTTTCTTCCAATCTTAAAATTTTTAGTGTGGTGTTGAAGATTTACCTTATCTATCAGACTTTGATCTTGGTGAGCTTATCATATCAGGATATATCATCCTTAACCATCAAGTTTACTTAGATTATTGTTTCTTGACCCCAATTTTCAATACTTATCATATCTTTTCTACCAATCATTCTCCATATCTTTTTATCAAGAATCTTTCTTTTCCGCAATCAATTTCATCCGTTTTATGGTTCAAACTCGATCTCAAAAACTCAAAGAACCTATTAATCTAGAATCCCTAGACAAAATGGAAGGCAGTAATAGCAATGATGAGAATCCTTGGCCCAAACAGCCTCCTAAGAAAGCTAATCCTCTCACATTTGATGACGAACCTACTGATGAGGAACTTAGGGATGCTGCACAAGATCCTAAATTTTTACAAGTCATGGAACGACTTATAGGCTTGGATAAAGAGATGTATTTCCTCATGCTTGCTCAACAAGGAGCTAAGTTACCAAGTGATTTTGATTTTACCAATCTTAGAGAACCAATTCCTACACAAAATCAAGATATCCTTAAAGGTTCTCAAGATCCTCATGGAGCAAAGGAAATCAATCAACAATCCAATGCTTCTCAAATCAATCAACAATCCAATGCATCCCATAGTGATCAACAACAAAATGTTTTTCAAAATAATCAGCAATCCAATGATCCTCAACATACTCAACAGTATAATGTTTCCCAAAACTCGCAAGGAAACACATTATCTTTGGATCTCATCCTACAACAAATCTAGATGCTTCAACAACAAATTCATGATATTCAAACTAGATCATCAAAAAAGATGTATTCTTTGGATGATATATGTCCTTATCCTTTTGATAGGAATTTAACAATGATTCCATTCCCTCCTCATTTTGAGGTACCAAAATTTGACAAATACAAAGGGAATTCGGATCCACAAGACCATATTCGTGAGTTTTGTGCTGCTTGTATTGAAGTTGCTCACAATGACACTTATCTTATGCAACTATTTCCACAAAGTTTAGGAGGACAAGCCATGGAATGGTTCTCCAAACTTCCCCCCGGCATCAAATCTTTCAATGAGCTTCTTGACAAATTTGTGACTCATTATTCATATAACATCAAACATGAGGTCACTATGCTTGATCTTTGCAATGCACATCAAAAGAATGGAGAACCTTTCCTTACTTTTTTGCAAAGATGGTGTCAATTATTTTCTAAATATCCACGAACGATTCCTGAACAAGAAAAGATGGATATTTTTGTGCATAACCTTACACCAGAAATGAGTTATAGGTTACAATTACAATGTCCACCAAATTTCAATAAGCTCATAGAAAATGGTATCAAGATTGAGGAAGCCATGGTTCAAAAAGGTGAGATAAAAATTTATTCCAAAGACAATGCTGGATCCTCTAAAAATTCCAATTCCAACACTTATAACTCCAATTCCAACAATGACAAATCAAAATATTGGAATAAAAACAAAAACATTTTCAATGATGGAATTGTTGATAATCGTAATGTCCAACCAACAAAACCTCTTCTAAATCTCACAAGTATGACCAACGCTACTCAAGCTACATACAACAATCAGTTGGCAAGTCAAAATACCACCAAAGATTCACCTAAACCAAGATTGCCTTTTATCTCACCCCGAAGAAACTTTACTCCTTTAGGGGAATCTCTCGAATCAGCATTACGAAAGTTAATCACCAAGAAACTCATCATGCTTCCTGAACAGAAAGATTATGAACCTCGAGTGAAGCCTTCTTGGTGGAATGGAAATGATTATTTTGAATTTCACAGAGGGAAAGGAAATATAACTAATGAGTATCAAAGACTTAAAAATGTGATCCAAGACTTAATCGAAAGTGATGAAATTAGTGTTGATGGACATGTTTCAAATGAATCACATACGGCATTCAAAGATCCACTTCCTGAGCATGAAAAGGGAGGTTCTTCCAACAATAAGAGTGACAACCAAGCCAATTATAATAACACACCCTATAGATATGTTGGTAACATTTCTGACCATCATCCTTCTGCATATTATGCCAATGTTATTAGCATAAAGGAAAAATCAGAGAGTCAACCAATCCATGCTACTACTCGTGCTCAAGCCAAGGTTACTCTCCAAGGAGTCCAGTCTAAACCAAGCACTACTCACAACAAGTCCATTTATGTTCCAAAGTCCATACCCAATACTTCCAACCAGTACAATCTTTTGGAATAGCTCAAAAAGACACTGGCCCAGATATCCATCTTAAAGCTTTTGCGTCTTTCTCCATCTCATAAAGATATCCTTGAAAAAGCTCTCTTAGAGATCCAGGTTCCAACAACTCTAGATCCTGATCAATTTCAAGCTATGGTAGGCCATTTAACGACCCCACACTATTTGTCCTTTACTGAAAGTGATGATTTAGCCATTACCCAATCTCATAATGCTCCTTTACATATTGAAGTCCTTGTCTAGAATCACAAGATTAAAAGAGTATTAATAGATGGGGGAGCTGGCTTGAATATTTGCACGTTAAAGTTGGTCCTTGCATTGGGATTTTCTAAAAATGCCATTGATCCAAAAAATAAAATCACAATAAAAGCCTATGATGAGGAAGAGCGATCATCCAAGGGGTCCGTTGTTCTTCCAATTAGAATCGGTCCTATTGTCAAAGATGTCTCTTGTCAAGTCCTGGACATGGATCTTGCTTATAATATTCTTTTGGGAAGACCATGGATTCATTCCATGCAAGCTGTGCCATCAACTTATCATCAATGTATAAAGTTTCCCCACAATGGTCAGGAGATCACTGTCAAAGGAGATTCCAATCCTTTTCAATATTGTAGCAATGTGCAGATTTCTGATTCTTTGGTTCCCAATAATCGTACTGGATCTTCTACAACTACACCTGGTGACCCTAGTAATATAGCATCAACTTCTAAATCAGACGGGATCAAGATAGATATCAAAGAAAGAAGTATGGGAGAATATACTTTAGGTCAAGCTCTTTGCATCACTGAGTTACCTTTATCTCCTAAATCATATGGTAGGTCTTTGATCACTAAACAACAATCAGAACCCCCTTCCACACTTGTTTATAACACATTTATAAGTGGGGGCACAATATCCAAAGAGGCAGCTGAGCGTAATAAAAATTATTGGCTTAGGACATAGAAGATTGAAGATGATATTAAACATGATTATATATCCCTTGATGTCTATGGAAAAGGGTATACTTTACTACAAAAGATGGGATATCAAGGTGCTGGACCTCTAGGGTTACAAAGAGAAGGTGTTATAAAACCAATTTTGCAAAATCCAAATTATCAATGAGATACTACAGGATTAGGATATAAGGGAGAAGGATCACAAGAAACAAAAGGGAAAACAAAAATGCCACCTTTTCATGAGACATCTAAAACTCCTGCCTTACAATTTAGAAAGCATGGCATGTATGTAGATCCAGAAAAACAAAGGATAGCTCAAAGAATCATTGATAGACTTGAGGATAATGATGATTTTGACTCTAATGATTATGAATGGGATTCCTTATCTGATGGTACTAAAGAAATAGGAGTCGATGTTGTCCATCAATATAGTAACAATTACCATGAGGGTGAGAGTTCAATGAGTGACTCACTAGGATTGCTCCCACGTAATATTATTCATGTTGATCATGAGCGAAGTGAGCATTATCTTGTGACAGATAATTCGGATGAGAGTATGGAAATAGACCTCATTGATACTATCATAAACCTTGGCAACTTTTCCATCAATACCATCTCTGCTTTTGAAATCAACCCAAATGATCCAATGCCCCTTGTCCATCCTGACCTTATTGATTGGGATTCTCTCGATCACCCAGAACTTGATGTCTTCCATAATGATGATGCAATCATTGACTATCTTGGTATCAAGGATCATTTACCACCAAGGGATCACAAGTTAGGATTTCTGATAGAACTCAATGACATGGCCTATTTTGGAGAGAGTGCCAATCCTTTCAGTCATAAAAATATAAAAATAATCAGTAGATCTAATGGTGAAAACCACTCAGTGGCAGTATTAGATCCAAAAATAGTAAAAAGAAAAGATGCATCTGATGGTGAAAACCTCTCTGAGGCGCCTGATGATGGAAGGATTGACACTCTTCCAAACTATCTAGATCGAGAGCAATCTGCCATTCTTATAGAACCGACAGTACCACTTAACATTGGAGCAGAGGAGTCTCCACGCATCCTCAAGGTAGCAGCATCCTTGATAGAATCAGAGAAAGAAGCTTTTGCAAAATTCTTCAGAGAATGACAAATCAACTTTGCTTGGTCCTACACTGATATGCCTGGTTTGGACCCCAATCTCATTATGCATCATTTATCTATCAAACCAGGTGTAAAACCAGTTACGTAGAAGCTCCGCAAAATGCATCCTCACATTGCTCTAATGGTGAAAGCATAATTGAAAAAGCTCCTAGATGTTGGATTCATTCAGGCTATTGATTATGCTGAGTGGATTTCAAATATTGTCCTAGTTTCAAAACCAGACAAGTCTATCAGGATTTGTATTGATTTTCAAGATCTAAATAAAGCTTGTCCTAAAGATGACTTCCCTTTGCCAAATATTGATATGATTGTTGACCTAACAGCTGGGCATGAGATGTTATCATTAATGGATGGATTTTCTGGCTATAACCAAATCAAGATTACGCCAGAAGATCAGGAAAAAATTGCTTTTACTTGTCTGTGGGGTACATATTGCTGGAATGTAATGCCTTTTGGCCTCAAAAATGCTGGAGCAACTTACCAAAGAGCCATGACCACGATCTTCCATGACATGATGCATACCATCATGGAAGATTATGTTGATGACATTTTAACAAAATCCAAAGATAGAGTTGGTCATTTGAGAGTGTTAGACAAAATATTCACCCGAATGGAAAAATATCAGATTCGACTCAATCCAAAGAAATGTGCATTCGGGGTCACATCTGGCAAATTGTTAGGGTACATTGTCTCAGCTAAAGGAATCAAAGTAGATCCAGAAAAGGTTAAAGCAATATTGGAGATGGCTTCCCCCACTAACGTCATTCAGCTAAGATCTTTACAGGGGCATCTTCAATCAATCTGAAGATTTGTTTCTCAATTAGCAGATCGCAGTCATCCTTTTCAACATTTGTTGCATAAAAATATCTTATTCCAATGGGATGATAAGTGTGAGGAAGCTTTCAATAAAATCAAGCAGTATCTAGCGAATCCTCCAACTCTGATGTCACCAATTCCAGGCAAGCCACTCTTGCTCTACATTTCAGCAACGAGAGCCTCACTAGGTGCTCTTCTCGCTCAGCAAGATCATGAAGGAAAAGAAAAATCCATTTACTACATCAGTCGCACTCTAGTGGGATATGAGTTAAATTATTCCCCTATTGAAAGAGCATGTCTGGCTGTTGTCTTTGCTTCACAGAAGTGGTGGCATTACATGTTGTCACATTCTACTCAGCTTATTGCAAAGATTGATCCTTTAAAGTATTTGTTAAGCAAGACTACATTGTCAGGCAGGTTGGCTAAGTGGGTCATGCTGCTTAGTGAGTTTGATATTGAATATGTAGATAGGAAGGCTATAAAAGGTCAAGTGATCGCAGATCAACTAGCTGATGCTCCATTAACGGATGACCAACCTATACATACAGAGTTTCCTGATGCTCATATCTTAGCTTTGTCCATGCAAACATGGAAATTATACTTTGATGGCTCATACACTCAATAGGGTTCAGGAGCTGGTATACTTTTTATCACGCCACAAGGATACACTATTCTGAAATCTTTCAAGTTGTTATTTCCTTGCACTAATAATGTGGTAGAATATGAGGCTTTGTTGATTGGGTTAAAAATGGCTTTACAATGGAATGTATCTGAAATAAATGTCTACGGAGATTCTCAGCTGATTGTTAACCAGGTTAATGATGATTACCAGACCAAAGATGATAAGTTATTACCATATAAACGTATGGTGGATGACTTTAAAAAGTATTTCTCTATCATAACTTTTGAGCAGATTCCTCGGCATGAAAACAAGGCTACTGATGCCATGGCAATGATTGCTTCTTTATTTGATATAGAAGATACCAAGGCCCATTTTGAGTTCTTGGTGGAATCCTTGACTTGTCCTTCATATGATGACCCTGATACGAGTATTATATGTCATCTAATTGGACATGACTCCCCAACCTATGGAAAGATCTATTCTTATCTCAAAGATAACACTTTACCTCCTTATCTATCCCGCAATCAAAAATGAACTTTTCTTCGCCAAACCTCCCGCTATATTTTAATATCTGATACCCTTTATCAGCGAGGTTTTGACGGTACTCTCCTGTGATGTCTCAAACATGATGAAGCTCAACTTTCCTTACGAGATGTACATGAAGGTATTTGTGGGACACATTCGAGTGGTCCCTCTTTGGCTAAGAAACTCATGCGTATGGGTTATTATTGGCCTACCATGGAAGAAGATTCCTTTCATTTTGCTAGGGCATGCAAGAAATGTCAGATACATGGAAACCTTATCCATGCTCCAGCACAAGAGTTACATCCTTTTACAACTACTTTTCCATTCAGTTGGTGGGGACTCGACCTCGTGGGTGCTATCAATCCTCCATCTTCCAATGGTCACAAATGGATCCTCACTGCCACATAATACTTCACTAAATGGATTGAGGCCATTCCATTGATTACCGCCACAGGGAAACAAATATCCATGTTTATCTTAAACTATATCATCTGCAGATATGGTATACCTATGTATCTCATTACTAATCATGGGAAACAGTTCCAAAATCAGGACATGGATGAACTGTGCGCCAAATTCCACATTACCCACAACTATTCCACCATCTACTATCCTCAAGGAAACGGCCAAGCTGGGGCGTCAAATAAAACAATTGTTAAAATCCTACAAAAGACTGTCAATGATGCTGGCCATGATTGGCATCTTCAACTTAATCCTACCTTATGGGCTTACCGCACCTCCATCCGTACTCCTACTGGAGCCACTCCATACTCCCTTGTTTATGGATCTGAAGCAGTCCTGCCCCTTGAGGTCGAGTTGCCTTCACTTTGTGTTACTCTTAAAGATTTAATTCCCGATGAAGAGTATAGAGTTGCATGCTTGATTGAATTGGAACTCCTAGATGAACGCCGTCAGCATGCCTATGATCATTTGAAAGTTTATCAGCAGCGTCTATCCTGTCAGTACAACAGCAAGGTAAAGATCAGAGACTTTCAGTTGGGTGACTTAGTCCTTCGAGAAAATCCAAAGAATCAACAACACCATGAAAAGAAGGGTAAGTTCGAACCTAATTGGTTAGGACCATTTATGATCACAGCAGTCTATGGTTCTGGAGCTTATCAGTTATCTACACCTGAAGGGGATCCCTTGGATGAGCCTCTTAATAGTATCCATCTCAAGAAGTTTTATCCTTGAAATTCCAATGCAAGGGGCATGTATATAGGCTGTATATATATTCTATAAATGAAAATAATAAGAAAAAAATACAAAAAAATTTCACAAAATCAAAAGAAAAACTGCAATAAAAGCATATGGTGAAAACCTGGAAACAGGTGCTATATGTGACAAGTTGGCTCCTTTACCTATTAGGCTTCTTTTAGTGTGTTCGTTCATTGTATATATCCACAATAAAATGGTTAGTCAGTCCTCATCCCTGTCATGTATATATCATAATAAAATAGCCAGTTCATGCACCATTCCTTGTATTTATCCATAACTAAATCTGATCATAGCTTGATCTTTTGTCAGGGTCTTCATCCTAGTCTTGTTGTGTCTTTCTTCATCCATAATAAGTCAGTCCATCACCTAGCTGGGGGCATGTCCTTGACCTAGTTTGGGAAGTGGATCTATGATAGTCGTGACTCTTAGAGGACATAATAGAGTTATTTTCACCAGGCAAGCAGACACAATCAAATGTCCTTTTACAATGATATCTTCATGCTGAATCCCAATCTATTATCTATTCTTCGACACATGATGACTTATCTATATATCTTGACAATACATCATCACTTGAATTGATCAACATGTCCCACATCAATCTTTTTGGCAAAAGAAATGTATATTCATGACAGGCATGTTAGAATGGTTTGTTGTAGATTATGCATTCATATCTGGATTTCATTTTTATCATGTTTTCTATGCTATTCTGGGATATCTTTTGACATGAGTTTGAAACTCCCATATGTCATTGATTAGAATAGCCGGAATGGAGCATGGTAGATGGAGCATGGTATTTTCTTTGATTGTTGTTTGTGGGGTATTTTCCAATGAAATCAAAGGATCCAATCATTTGGGGTGTCTGTGTATAAGTGCCTTCATCCATTTCATAGTATGAAAAACATAAACATCATGTTGCTCTGCAAATACTATTTATGGTGATACGCCATCGCATACCTCGACTCCAAATATTTGTTCCTTGATTAAGGGAGAAATATTCCTTGTCTGTTACGTAAATGAAACTCAGGTCATCTCGGTTCAATTATACCTAGATGCTTGTCAAGTTTGCAATATTAAACTCCATGCAAAAAGTGCTCAGGTCATCCTGGTTTAATTATACCATGATGCTTGCATTTTCTTGCAACATAATGAGCTCAATGATGAAAATCAAATTCTAGTTATTATGAAGTTCTAAGATGTTACATGAAGTTGTGGAGATACTCATTTCATATTTCATTTTGCATTGCATTATACCATTTCCTAGATTTGCATATCAGTGCTCCTTTTATAGGGATTTATAGGTTACCTTTCTTATTAGGTTATCTGTTTTCTTAGTCTATTCTTCTTGTGTCAGATACATTGTTATTTAAGTTGAGGACATTTGGACAAACCACACATATTATGACTTTTTGCATTTAACACTTAAATCATTTAGAGACATAATTTATCTTCATTATGAGTGTTCATTTATATATACTTTGATCATAAAACATAGCTATCATTTCATCTCATTTTCTTTTATCATGTTATCCGATCTTACATTTACATTATTTTAGATACATTATCATTTATTACATTACATATCATTTGCATTATATCATTTATTTATTATTCATTATCGACATTGTTCATTACAAATATTGCATTGATAATCACATAGCATTAACAAATTCGTTTAAGATGTGCATTTATGACATCATCATATGATTATTTACCATTACGCATCAACAAAATCAAAACATACATATAAATCATTTTGCATTCTAAGACATACATTTTATGCATATTAAAGTAAATCATCACATCTTGCATATGTCAGTAAGCACATGTATATAAATCATCAAAGTAAATCATGATAGAACTGCATCACATACAATCCATAATGCAACAAAAATATCCGAATGTCCAATGATATAAATCAATAACAATGTATCTATAGTAAATGTGTCTGTCAAGTCAAAATGTAATAATACAATGAATCATAATGATACAATAGTGTATACAATGATCTCTCACACATCTATGAACCACTACCTCCAGACTCTGTATGTCGCTGTCTACGGGATGCAATGTGGCCCTGTGATGCTACACTCCCTGATGCTGAGGATCCACCCTGACCTCCTGAACCTGTCGGTGCTCTGGGAGGACATGATGATACCCCTCCACTGCCAGCTGGTGCCTGTCGCTCATATGCAGCTGATCTGATGCCAACTGAGCTCTCTCTATAGCTCCCGATCCACTGATCTCTCGGGACTACCTGTCTATATGCCTCTCGCCAGTAGGATATCTCCTTCCTGGCATGAATCATGGCTCTCATGATATCCCCATGAGGACCTAGGTCCCCAGTCCTCTATAGCTCATCTAGAAGCATCCCTGACTCCCTGAGTCTCTCCACAACTGAATCTCTCTCTGCCCGTAGCACATCCATCTGTCTACCCATCCTCTCAATCTATCTCTCCAGACCTAGAACCCGGTCTACCTCTACCTGGATAACTGCTAGTTGAACTAGCAGTGCGTCAATATTAGGCTCCTCCTCTGCAGCATCTCTATGTAAATAAGGATCCTGTCTCCCGATGTCCATATCTGCCTCCTCAGCCTGTGCTTGTATATCCAACATCTCCACATCTGGCTCATCCTGTCTACCACCCTGAGCCACATCAACCTGTGCCTACCCCTATGCCTATACTGCAGCAACTGGTATCTGTACTGCAGCCACTGGTCTCTGTACCTGCGTGACTGGTACCTATAATGGCACTCCTGCAGCTGGCTGTGCTGGCGGCTATCTCCGTCCCTATCCCCTTTGCCTCACTTCACCTCCTCTCATCCGTGGGCCAACTCTCCCTCCATCTCCACCACCTCCATCTCCGCCACCATCTCCACCACCTCCATCTCCTCCTCCATCTCCTCCTCTCCCTCATCCCCTCCTATCTCGACCTCCCTGCCTCCCTCGACGTCTATCTACTGGATCTCTCTCTAGAGGTCTCGCTACTAGATCTGTAATCCGTGGCACAGGATGATCTCTCAAAAACTGCTCTAAATCCGCAGTCATCCCAGGGTCAACCACTGTCTATCTCATGGACCATGCCTGGTATGGTGCATCCAAAAACTCCTACCATGTAACATCAAATGATGCCATGGGCCCCCAATCCCATCTCTCCTGGTGTGTCCATGCAAACTCGGTCACTCCCTAGGGCATACCCTATATCTTGCTAAACTGTCACAGAACCCGGCTAACCAGCTGTCTCTCAATAATAAAGGGCATCCACCCTATCAGCCATCGTGCCTCAAAACAAAAACCAAGCTGCCGCTCATCGTCCCATGGCTCACACCCAAGGTAGGGTCTCCATGTCACTATGTCTAGTGTGTCAAAAGTGTAGCGCCAAAACTCTAAATGTCCCAATTTTGCCTGAGACAAAACTGAGGAGTATAAATGAATATAGGGCTGCCCTACACCCCAGAACTGAATTGCCAATGGTCTGGTCACTACAATGTGCTCCCATGCCCAAACATGGAGCAGTGTCACCCCTGCTAATAGAGATGCACTCCCGTGGTACACCACTTGATGTAAATCATGGTATAAGTGTGCTAATAAACACACACCCCAAGCAAATCGGGTCCCCTCCATCACCCACTGTAATGTTCGGCCCCACCCAACTACAAATTTGTGTGACCTCTGATCCGGGCATACGAATCCCCCAATAGTGCCTGCTAGAACCACTGGAAGAAGGTCATACATGTCGACCATCTCCTCTCAGCTAATCTCCCCATCCTCTATGTCATCATCTCCAAAGACGGCTTTGCACTCTGTGACTCTGCCATGTCGATCATACTGCACTAACTCTCCTGTGATGGGAAGCCGGAGGATGTGATATACATCTTCTAGTGTCACTATCATCTCCCCTGTCAGAAGATGGAAAGTACTCATCTCTGAGTGCCATCTCTCCGCTAATGCGGTCATCATGCTCAGATTCACCCGAATCTCGGGTGTGTAAATCACATGGTACAGTCCCGATGCTCCTATCACCAGTCTCTTTGTCTCCGATAATGCTGGTCTCAGGTTCTGCGTGATGGGATATCTCTCCCGTGACATCAGAACATCTGTGATATCCTCCTATTCAAGTCAACAACAATCAACCTATCAGATTTTGATAAACTGATTTATCAATCTATTTATCCTATCATATCAATTTCAAACATGTTTATCACATGTTTCAATAGATGATTCTATCAATTGTCTATTTCAGACTGGCTAACTAGCGAACATGCTACAATGTTGCCAATCTTGATCAAATCGATCACAATCAACCGCCGACAGATCAAATCAGCTTATTGACATCAAGTTTGACCTAATTGACTATCCATCATGACTAAATTCTAACACCCAAAAACATATGCGCAGCATTGAAACCTGCATGCGCAACTTTATTTCACATTTGCATAGGTTTTAACCTATGCGCAGTTTTCTTTCACATTTGCGCTACATTTCTAGACATTTGCGCAGCTTGTTACATATGCGTAGTTTTGGTGAGCAAATGCGCCGAAAGTATCAATGTGCACTTTTAGTGCATACATGCACAACCTTTTCTTTTGTTTAGTATGAATGCACAGCCATTCTTAACGAATGCGCAGAAATGTTAAATTTCTACACAAACATCTCAGGTTTCTGCGCATGTATGCGCCGAAACTACGCATTCATTCCACGCTAAAAAAATAAAAATTTTCCTAATCTAAATCTATCATTTCACCTACCCTAAACATGCTCAATTCTACTCTAAAATGCATCAAATCATGAAATCACAAAGCATGATCGAGTCACCTACCGGTTCACCCGAATCGGGTGGTCGCTGGAAGCGTTTGACTCTCTCGAAGCGGTGATCTGACAAGGGAAACGACATCTTGGCAGCTCTGCTCTTCTCTCTCTCGCGCTCTAATCTCCAAATGACAAGTGTGCACAATGAGCCTATTGTGGACCCCTTGGTCATATTTATAGCTTGTGGACCCGATGTGCTTGGTGTGTGGACCCTACCTGCCGTTTTTCTTCCATTCTACCCTGTTTTCATCCTTATTTCCTACCGTTCGTTCGTGAGATTGATTGAACAACCCCATAAAAAAAAAATTCCCAAAATATTTTTACAAAATTCAAATAATCTTTTTTGTCAATCAATCTCTCGAGGGGGCATCCATAGGTCGTCTGAGACATTGTTTGGGGCAGGGGCAAAAATGCTTGATTTTTCTTTGAAACAATGTGACCAGCACATTATTTCAAAGAGGGGCAAAATGTATACACCTAAAAATGGCTTCATTAATTAATTAAATATTTATTATTTAATTATTATTGACTTGATAAATTAATTAAATATTTATTATTTAATTAATATTTGTTTCCTCTATTTATTAAGTAAATTATTCAATTTATTTAATAAATTCACTATAGTCTAATTCTATATCCTAAGTCTTCTAAAAAGTCTATTAAAGTGATTTAATTAAATACACAATCACCTAAATATGACTAAATCCCCTAGTCCACTTCATCCACCTAGTCACTTGACACATCACCTTGGCTAAGATAAATAATTATTATTAATTATTTATTCATATTTATCCTCACCTACACATGTCCTATTCTTAAGGGCTATGTGGCCTCATAGGACTTGGTCTCATGACCACTTGTCCTCTCAACAACCAAGTCAAGAGACATTCCCTATTCCTAAGGGGCTTCTCAAGCCACCTCTAAGGGTCAAGGGTGACTCATAGGACACTTGTGCAAAGAGTCCTCATGAGGAAAAGGTCTCTCCCTCTTTCTCTCTCTGGTCTTTGTGAGACACTTGACATGTGTCTTTCCCTTCCACCTTCTTCTCCTCCATGTCAATGTGAGAGGAACATCATCCCTAATCTTTCTCTCACATTCCAACTATATCCCCTTTTCTCTCAACTCTTTCAACCAAGTCAATTTTAGCCCTAGGATCTTCCACCATTCATTCTCAACCGTAGGATTCTGCCACCTAGGCCTAGATCCTCCAAAACTCTATAAAAGGAGCCTCATTTTCCATTTGAAAGCTAATAGGTATTTTTGAGAACAAGCATTCAAGCATCCAAGCAATCAAGCATCCAAGCAATCAAGCAAACAAACATTTTCATTATCATCCCCATCATTTGCATTCCATTCATTAGATTTGCATAAGCTATTGTGCATCCATTTCACTCAATCTCCACACTTTGGAAACATCTTGGGAAAAGGGCTTCATTTGGAAATCTGAGAGCTCAACATCTTCAAGAAATCAAAGTTAGGAGGGCAATGGAGACAAGCTGCATTTGTAGGTGAAGGTAAAATTGTTATTTTGGCTTCATTGTTTATTGCATTCTTCATTGTAGTTTGCTTATTAGATAGATTTGTTAGCTTCTTTTAGTTAATTTATCATTTAGAGTAGTATCCAACTAATTTGCATACAATTCATTCATGTGTTTTTTGGTGGGCCCATTTTCTGGTTGTCTTTTGGATGCCCTATTTTTTTGAGGGTTGATTTTTGGCCGACTAAAAGAAGTATTTTAAATAAATAAAAAATTTCATTGGTTTCAAAGGTGGGCCCGTTTTCTGGTTGTCTTTTGGACGCCTTATTTTTTTGTGGGTTGCTTTTTGGCCGACCTAAAAGAACTATTTTAAATAAATAAAAAATTTCATTGGTTTCAAAGGTGGCAAGTTTGTTGGCATTAATTTCAAATGGTCAGTCATTTAGTGCAAAAATAATATTTTATTTTAGACAATATCTTCATGTGTTTTTTTTGTTGTTTTATGTTTCAACAAGTTGTCTTTTTGACGCCCTATTTTTTGGGGGTTTGCTTTTTGGCTGACCTGAAAGAAGTATTTTAAATAAATAAAAATAGTTGGCCGACCTGATTAGGATTTCTTTTGAAGGTATATAAATAAAGGTCACTAGAAGACCATTTGATCATCAATGATAAGACCAGATTTATGAAAATAAATCGGTTAGAGCAGATATATGAGCTTAGTTTTGAAGGAAATTTTGTTGATGTTGTGAGCAAATTTTGAAGATCTAAAAAAGAGTTGTACACCAAACAATCACAGGGCTACTCAGAGAGAGCTATAGATAGGTATTTTGATCTACACTTATTTTACTTTTATCATTCCTTATTAGTTCTTCAGATCCAGATTTGATTTAGGGTCTTAGTACTTCAGATCCAAATTTGATTTAGGTTCTTATGAATCCAGATTTGATTTAAGTTGTTATGAATAGTTTTCAGTACAAACTTCTATTGTTTATGATTTGTTAGTTGGTTGTTCCTATTTAAGAATCATATAGGGCACAGTTTATTACTTTACAATGTTGAATCAAATGCCAGTTTTCTGGTTTCGACCAGTTGATAATAATTTGAGAACCATATAGGGCACAGTTTATTACTTTACAATGTTGAATCAAATCGTGGTATATTTTTTTCTGCCAGTTTTCTGGTTTCGACAAGTAGAAGCAAGGTTTATTGAAAGTAATTCCCAAAATTTGTTTTGGGAGGCTTATATCTTGTCTGTCGCGAAGTCGTTGTAGGAAGCAAATTGTTGAGATCAAGGTAGAAATGGATTTTGAAGGCGGTGGCAGTTCAAAGAAAGTGGTAAAGGAAATGATTGGGAGCCCATCTGATCACACGGGGAATCCCAAAACATCTGAACAAGCAGAAGCATAAGCAGCATTACAATGTGCGGAAAAGTTAAATAAACCCAGCAATGCCGAAGCGAAAAAGAGGAAGCGCTCAAAACCTCGGCGATCCCAAATGCAACAGCCGGCGGATGAAGCAGAGGCGAAGAAGTTCTCTGAAGACATGGCAGCCCAGTGCAGATCACATTTCTTCGGCGTGCGCCGGAAATACGAACACAAGGCCGGAAGATTCACAGATTTTTTTGCCGAAATGCGTAAGCCCTACGAAGTTAACTTGGCTTCAGGAAAGGAAAGTGAGAATATCAACATAAAGAGCTTCAAAACGGATGTTGAGGCCGCTGTTGCGTGCTCTGTGCTCGTTCACTTCTTCAAAACTTGTGTTGACGCCGCACGAAAGCCCAGTAAAGCGCCGTACAGGCCCGGTAAAAACGAGTCGGATGGGGTGGTGCTGCAATGCCACACTGTGCTCGTACAACGGCAGTTGGAGAAGGGCGATGCTGGGCTTCCCAATTGTACTCTTAATAAGGAGATTGGCGAGTTTTGCAAGAGTTGTGCCAAAGATTTCTGAGGCAGTGCAGGGTTCTGAGATGTACCCGCCTCACAGGATTCCTGCTCAGAAACAGAGGATGCCGTCTGTTCTGAAAAGGAAGTTTCATAAGCTAACCTAGTCCTACTTCACCATGAACTGCAAATAACAGGACCATTTTACATATGCGGCAAATCTATGTGTACGGCACACAAACTAAGATTAGGTTTCTGGATGTGATCGTATTCCAAGATCAAACAAAACTCATGCTTGTTGAATTTTGCTCTCTCTAATGATTATGATTATTTTCTCCTGCCTGTGGTTGATTATTAGTACAGCAATAATAATGCCTTGTGATGCCATGTTTTTTCCTCCTTTTTCTGATACATTTCAGATCATTCTTGTTTTACAATACACAAATATGGCAATTCGACTGTGGTACATGGATTTTCTTATTGTTTTACAATACACAAATATGACTTTTTCAGTCGAATGCATTTTTATATGAATTGAATGAAGCGACTCTGTTTTTCAGGCCAATAGCAATGAGAGACATAAAAGACCCTATAAAACATGGCCAACCGAAACACGAAAGCAATCACAAATGTGAATTGTGAAAATCTCATATGAAATGTATTGCACCTAGGCATATGAAATATGTATTGCATGTTATAAGATTTCTTACATGTACGAGTTATTAAAAGACCCATCTTTTTTAACATATCGACAAATATCTTATAATATACTTACATTAAATCTGAACCTAAATACTTCTTCGGAAACAATAAATTGAAAAGAAAACAGTAATATTTAGACTATGCGATATTTTAGATCATTCTGTGCAGAATACATACGTCTTGTAAGGTTTTTTCCACCAGATGAAGCAATACAGCACAATTCCATTCAATCGATTTACCTATACCAACATCATTCCTTACAAATTTATTAATATAGTTGAAGTTATTTGAAACCCCATTTTCCTATACCAACATCATTACTTACAAATTTAATAATATATTTACATTGAGTTTAAACATAAATACTTATTTGAAATAAATTAAAAAGAAAACAGTAAATTAAGAACTATAATCACAGTCAAATCAATTTTTTTCCCTATGATTTTAAATAATATTTAGCCTATCCAATACATTTTCCATCATTCTATGCATGGAGAGTAAATACATCTATTTGGGTGAAATTAAATCCCATAAAATAAACTGCAACTTTGCAGCAGATGAAGCAATACAGCAATACAGGACAATCTTATTCAAGCCGATCACCTAATAATGAAAATATAAAACAAATTGATATTGAATAACCATTGATTTGCAAAAGTCAAGGAGCCAGCTACGCTCACACAGAATGTTGACTGTTAAGAATGCATAAAATAGAATTGCAAAGGAGAATAATCTACAATATTGTAAACCACAGTGACAAAATGGAGAGAAAAATATTGAGTGAGATGTGAAGAGGGAGAGCAGCAACATTAGTATTTTTCTTGGCCCCGCAGTTTAAATGCAGTTTCATTTAAAGTAGCGTTTAGAAACAACCAACGCATTTAGAAACAGCCAATGCATTTAGAAACAGCATCTTCAAATGAATTTTTGGGAAAGAGAAAGGTTTATATCCAATGAAAGCTGTTGACAGAGGTGGTTGACAGAGAAGATCGATGGACAAGATTGATGTCATTATATAATTATTAATAAGGAAATTTATTTTTATTTTATTTTGAAGATAATAAGAAAATTTAGTTATTTTCTATTTTGAAGATATCAAAAAAAAGATAGATAAAGATTGTTGATACTATTGTATAATTATATTTTTATGCTAAATTATTATTATATATTCTGTACATTTTAAATTATTAAATACAAGTAAAAAGTTAAAATATATTTATTATTTATTTTGAAGATATCAATAAGGTTGGTGATACTATTATATAATTATTTCTTTAGGCTAAATAATTATTATATATTCTATATATTTTCAATTATTAAATACAAGTGAAAAGTTAAAATATATTTGTTATTTATTTTGAAGATATCAATAAGATTGGTAGATATTATTGTATAATTAACTCTTTAGGCTAAATAATTTATATATATATATATATATATATTATATATTTTAAACCAAGTTAAAAGTTAAAATATATTTGTTATTATTGCAATAAACAATCAAGGCTTCAATTTCATGAACTTTACGAAATATGACATCTACAATTTTTTTGCATCAATGGCCGACAATGAATGTGGTCATGGCTAATCTAGGGGCAAGATGAGTGGCTACCAGGTTGTGGAGCAAGCGGTGAGCGATGGAGGAAATAATGGGAGGCACAAATCCCTTCATTCGCCATAGGGGAAAGCAAAATTCCCTTGGGAAATAGAGGCTCGGTTGCTAAATGAAAGAGATGTGAACATTCTCAAAGGAAGTTGATAGGCAGGAACGAGACCCATAAGTGAAAAGCAAAAATCTATTTCCAAATTCAAATTCAATAAATAAAATCCAAATAATGAGTTTGAGAAGAATCAATAAGGGAATGAGGTCAAAGCCACAAGGGTTTGAGAAGAATGAACAAGGGAATCAACAAGGAAATTTTTAATTCAATAAAGAAAATCCATCATCATTAACTCCAAAATCCTCAATCTGACATGGGATCATGTACAATGTTGCACTCTATTTGCCAAATGATGTAGTGAAAACAATCAAGAGAAATTGATGGAGTGGTGGACAAGCACCTTTTTAGGGAAGGTGATTATGAAACCCATAGGATATGTCTTCTCCATTATAGATTATATAAATTGATTTCTCAAAAGGGAAATTCTATATGGAAAGACTTTATTTTTTGATGGATTTGATTTTTATTGTGTTGACTAGGAGACAATTCAAATAAAAATTTCTAGATCCAGATCAAACTAAAAAAATTTCCTTATAAATATTGGGTGATGGAAGCTATAGAAAATATTGGTAACGAATTGGGATTCTTCGTAGGCATAGAAGAAATTTATCTATTTAGAAAATGAAATGGGATTTCTAGGATCTATGTATATACAAACCATGATGTGAAATCTTTGCCCAATTTTGAGATTATTATAAAAAAAAGTGTAGTGAAATAAAAAAAAATCATTTGGTAATAACTTGAGAGGTGGAAACCACATCCTAGGCCCATGCTTCTTTGCCAAGTACTCTAAGTATATAAATCATAATAAAAAATATCTCTCATTTTTAAATGAAACCATTTTGGTAAGCAATTAGGACAAAGGAAAAGGAATTTTGCATACTATAGTAATGGAAGCCAATAGAAAATAGAGAAAACATTTTGGCACTAGTTAGATTATAGAGGACCATACTAATAATTATCAACAAAGGTAGTGGCTAGGGATAAAATGGATAGCTAGTTATTAAAGAAGGAAATGCGCAAAAAAGTTGTAAAGTAGTTATTAGGGCTAGTGAAGGAAGTTTCTTTACTCAATGAAATAGTAAAGATCCAATTAAATAAAGTGACATGTGTCACCATAACTCTCATTAGGAAGCATAACATAAAATCCCCCTATCTTAAAATTCTTAAAGATGCATAAAATGTTGGCTTGTTCCAAATCCAATTTTAGACAATGAAGGAAGCAAGGGGATCTTTGAGGTAGAGGTAGAAATAGGTAATTTTTAGTCTTTTTCAAATGAATGGATTTCAAAATTTGAGGCTATTTGTTAGATCATGTGCATCTTTGAGGAAGAGAATAGGTACTTGGAGAAGAAATTGGACCAATCCAATGAGACAATGGGGAGAAATCAAATTTCTCTACAAGAGGTGATAGAAAAAGGGGAAATAGAAAATTAGGGGATTGAGCTCCTATTCACAAGAAATGATATTGAGTCTAGACCAAGAGTTTTGGGAATTAGAATGTTGAAATAATGCAAATAGAAGAGGCTTTAGGATGTTTTCCAGTCATATGGAATTTAGAGGTGGTTAAATTTCAGAGGCTTGAAGCGGGCAGTCATTGGATTGGGGGAAAGATAAGTTTTGTTATAAATCAGAATTTTCTTTTGGTCAATGCTTATTTTCACATTTATTGTCTAGAAAAGAAGAACCTTTAGGCATACATTGATATGTTTTTGTATTATTATCCCCATATGCTTAAAATAATTGGAGGACAATTTAGTGATATTCTATGTACTCAAGATAAGAGAGGAGGTTTATTGAGAGTACGTCGGTCTCAAAAATATTTTAGAGAATTGGTTAATAGAAATAGCCTTCTTGAGATTGACCTTGGAGAGGAAATCTCCACTTGGAACAACAAATGCCTTCCATTCGGTGGTTTTTTTACTGTAAAATATTTTAAAATAGGTGAATTGAGGGGCTTGGCCATGTTGGGAAATTGGCAAATAGTATTATTATGAGAAGTGGTCGGATCACCTCATTTTCATGCTATATTTATCCCATGGCCAGTTTATTCACCACCTTTTGGTTGAAACGGTCATACTATGATTTATTTTTTTGCATCCAAATCATACATAGTTTGAAAATTTGTTAGTCATAATTTCATTGATAATTTCTAAATGAATGTGATAGGGAGGATCTCCTGAGAACTACTCGTAGTTCTTCACCAAGTATCTTCTGAGACTTCTTAGGGATTCTTCTCTCTTATACCACTTTAGGAGGTCTCAATACTCTGTCCTCCAACTCATCTAGATCTTCCACTACCAATTCAAGATGCTTACACTTCCATCAGTTTCCTTTTGAACTCTCTAAGGCCAGTTCATCTATCAATATTCTAGCCCTTTCAGGTTCACCTTGTAGGATTATAGGACTTGTAAATTATTCAATTCATTCACCAAATAGTCATTCTTGTTAAATCAATGAAGTCATTCTCTCATCATTTCCAAGATTCCTAGTTTTTAGGCCTAATAGGTCTCTAGTAGCCCTATGTTTGGGGTTTTTGGGATTTAACACAAAAAACTTACACACAACCCCATGAACCCATTGGTGATCTGGATACCCTTTTCAAAGACGCTAAATGTTATTTTGGTCTTAATGTTAAAACTGTCAGTACACTTTCCAAACCCTAACTGGCTCTTTTTAGAAGGAAACAAACCAGTCTTCAATCTTTTGATTCAAAATCCAGCCAGATAGATTAAAAAATCCTCCACCTCACAACCAAGGCTCTGTATGAACCTATCTAGCATCTCCAATCCATTTGATTCATTCATCCAATCTTCTCTTGCAAGTTATAAGTCATTGTTCTCTTGCTTCCTAGTCGGGCTATGGAAGAGCTCTCCTAGGGAAAGAGTTTAAAATTTACAAACACCAATTACAGAACCCTAGAAAAAAAGAAAACTATTTTACAAAGACTTCATTTTCATTCCCCCAAGGGCCAAGTGATTTCCACAGTGGGAACTCAAGATGGAGCCATTTTAACTATGTACACCATGTCCAGTCCAGAGACTCGGAACTAGGAACAAGAATTTATTTACCTAAATAAACTAAAAAAACTCAAACCATTGCACACAATAAAATAAAATGATGAATCCTAACTATCATAAAGAAAATATTTGCTAATTCAATCTATCAAACTCGAATGGAAACCAAATTCAAGAACACGGTCAATGAACCTTAAACAGTCAAAATGATTGGTATTGGAAATCATGTCAAAATGGTGCCAAACTTCGTACAATTTTAAGAAGGACCTTAAATATGTCCATCCTCCACATTTAAACAAATTTCTCCAACCCATAACTACTTTAGGGAAATTTTTCTCCTTTTTCCCAAATATTGTCATGCAACATTGAAAAGTTGCAAAAGTTGCTCTAGCAACTTTTTGATCTCTTACATTTTTGTCCATTACAATGAGGTGACCCAATCTATGGGTTCTAAAAGACATATAGAAATTTCCTAGACATTCCTATAGCCAAATTAAGACATTTGACGCACTCTTGGTACCATTCTCCACACTATGCCACTTTTGGCTTACATGGAAGCTTTGGGCCAACACATAAATAACTCTGCCAACTTGGACAAGGTAACATAACCAACTATGAATACTCACCTATTGGACTCTCAAATAGGCCTTATTCACACCCTAGCCATTATAGGATCAAACAAGCCAAAATTTGAGGGTTGAAGTCACCTAACCCCTAGGTGCTTCCGCACCATTCTCCCCAGATGAAAAGATATAAGGTCACATTAGGTGATGAGAGTGAAAGATAAATTCCTAACTTCTTTAAATCACCTTCAGGTACCCAAGTATCTTCTACTTCATGAATATGTTTCCATTTGATCAAGTGTTCCATGTAATTTCTATGTCTAGTCTTCTTGGCAATCCTTGGATCTAACACGTTCTCTATTGTAGGCTTAGGTGGGGAAGACAATTTCAAGTTAGTGACCATCTCTTTAATGTCATATTCATCCTTACTTTCCTCTATATTGGGACCTTTGTAAGGTATGGGATCTACCACATTGAAAATAGTAGACAAAGATATGTCTTCTGGTATGTTTATCTTGTATGCATCATTTCCATATTTGGCCAGTATCTTACATGGACCAATCCTTCTCATTTGAAATTTTTAGGTACTCTTTTTTAAAGTCTTTCTTTGTTCAAATGTACTAGTACCAAATCCCCGACTTCAAACTGCACATCTTTCTTCTTATTTATTTTGAAAATATCAATAAGATTGGTGATGCTATTTTATAATTATATCTTTAGGCTAAATAATTATTATATATTCGATATATTTTTAATTATTAAATACAAGTGAAAAGTTAAAATATATTTGTTATTTATTTTGAAGATATCAATAAGATTGGTAGATACTATTGTATAATTATCTCTTTAGGCTAAATAATTATTATATATATACTATATATTTTAATTCAAGTTAAAGTTAAAATATATTTGTTATTATTGAAATAAAAGGTGAATGCTTTAATTTCATTAAATTTATGAAATATGACATCTATAATTTTTTTGCATCAATGACCGACACTGAATGTGGTCATGGCTAATCTAGGCAAGATGACTAGCTACTAGGTGATGAAGTAGGTTGCGAGCAATGGAGGAAATCATGGGAGGCAAAAATCTATTCATTCGCCAGAGGGGAAAACAAAATTCCCTTTGGAAATAGAGGCTTGGTTGCTAAACAAAAGAGGTGTGAACATTATGAAAGGAAGTTGATAGGCAGGAAAGAGACCCATAAGTAAAAAGGAAAAATCTATTTCCAAATTCAAATTCAATAAAGAAAATCCAAAGAATAGGTTTGAGAAGAATAAATAAGGTAATGAGGTCAAAGCCATAAGGGTTTGAGAAGAATCAATAGGGGAATCAACAAGGAAATTTCAAATTCAATAAATAAAAACCATCATCATGATTAACTCCAAAATCCTCAATCCGACATGGGATCATGTACAATGGTGCGGTCTATTTGACAAATGGTGCAGTGAAAAATATCAAGAGAAGTTGATGGAGTGGTGGTTGACCACCTTTCTAGGGCAAGTGAGTATCAAACCCATAGGATACAAACTTCTTCATTATAGATTATATCAATCGACTTATCAAAATGGAAATTATGTATGCAAAGACTCTTTTTTTTGAAGGATTTATTTTTTATTTTGTTGACTAGAAGACAATTAAAATAAAAATTCCTAGATGGATCAAACTTAAAAAATTTCCTTATAATTATTGGGTGATGGAAGTTGGAGAAAAGATTGGTAACAAATTTGGACTCTTCATAGGTGTAGAAGAAAGTATTTTCTGTAAAAAATAAAATGGGATTTCTAGGATCTATGTCTACACAAACCATAATGTGAAATCTTTTCCCAATTTAGAGGACCGAACTAATAATTATCAACAAAGTTAGTGGCTAGGGATAAAATAGATGGCTAGTTCTTAGAGAAGGAAATGCGCAAAAAAGTTGTAGTAGTTATTAGGGCTAGTGAAGGAAGTTTCTCTACTCGAAGAAATAGTAAAGATTCAATTAAATAAAGTGACATGTGTCATCATAACTCTCATTAGGAAGGATAACATAAAATCCCCGTATCTTTAAATTCTTAAAGATGCAGAAAATGTTGGCTTGTTCCAAATCCAATTTTAGATAATGAAGGTAGCAAGGGGATCCTTGAGCTAGAGTTAGAAACTGATAATTTTTAGTCTTTCTCAAATGAATGGATTTCAAAATTTGAGGCTATTTGTGAGATCATGTGAATCTTTGAGGAAGAGAATAGGTACTTGGAGAAGAAGTTGGACCAATCCAATGAGACAGTGGGGAGAAATCAAATCTCTCTACAAGAGGTGATAGAAAAAGGTGAAATAGAAAATTACGAGATTAACCTCCTATTCACAAGAAATGATATTGACTCCATACAAATAGAGAAGTTAGGTATCCTCAAGATAGCCTCCAACAAAATCTACCTTTTCTTGGAAAGGATTCAGTCAAAAAAGTTAGAAGGAAACCATTATCAAAACTAAGTAACAAAAATGGGGAAGTTGAGGGGTAGCTCAAAATAAGGTCTCGTTTGGAAGCAAGGAAGGACATCCACCTTCCTAAGGAGCTATGAGGCTCCTATTTTGGAATGTTAGGGGCCTAAATTCCCCTAACTAGAGGCACTTGGTTGATTGAATGATAGGATTGACTAGGGTATAAATAGTTCTAATACAACAATCTAAAATTATTAGAGGATAAATAGAGGCTTCCACCAAGAGTTATAGGAATTAGAAAGTTGAAGTAATGAAAATAGAAGAGGCTTTAGGATTCTTTCCAATCATATGGAATTTGGAGGTGGTTAACTTTGAGAGGCTTGAAGTTGGAATTGGTATAAATCAGAATTTATTTTGGTCAATTCTTATTGTCGTATTTATTGTCTAGAAAAGAAGAACCTTTAGGGAGATGTTGATTTTTTTTTGGATTATTATCTCCATATGCTTAAAATAATTGGAGGACAATTTAGTGATATTCTTTGTACTTAAGATAAGGGAGGAGATTTATCAAGAGTGTGTCGATCTCAAAAATATTTTAGAGAATGGGTTAATAGAAATAGCCTTCTTGAGATTGACCTTGGAGAGGAAATTTTCACTTGGAACAAGAAATGCCTTCCATCCAGTGGTTTTTTTATTGCAAAATATTTGAAAATAGGTGAATTACGAGAGGTAGCCGTGTTGGGAAATTGGAAAATAGTATTATTATGAGAAGTGGTTGGATCAGCCCATTTTCATGCTATATTTATCCCATGGCCACTTTATTCACCACCCTTTGTTTGAAACAATCATACTATGATTTATTTTTTTGCTGCCAACTCATACATAGTTTGAATATTTATTAGCCATAATTTCACTAATAATTTCTACATGAATGTGATAGGGAGGCTCTCCTGAGAACTATTCCTAGTTCTTAACCAAGTCTCTTCTAAGACTGCTTAGGGATTCTTCTCTTTTATAATACTACCACTCTAGGAGGTCTCAATACTCTATCCTCCAACTCATCTAGATGCTTACACTTCCATACTTCCTTTTGAACTCTCCAAGGTGAGTTCATCTAACAATATTCTAGCCCTTTGACGATCACCTTGAAGGATTATAGGGCCTGTAAATTATTCAATTCATTCACCAAAAAACCATTCTTGTTAAATCAATGAAGTCATTCTCTCATCATTTCCAAGATTCCTAGGTTTTAGGCCTAATAGGTCTCTAGTAGCCCTATGTTCAGGGTTTTTGGGATTCAACACAAAAATATTACACAACCCCATGAAATCATTGGTGATCTAGATACCCTTTTCAAAGACAATTAAAATTTTGTTGGTGTTAATGTTCAAACTGTTTGTACACTTTCCAAACCCTAACTAGCTCTTTTTGCAAGGAATCAAAGTAGTCTTCAATCTTTTTATTCAAAATCCACCCAAATGGATTTAAAAATCCTCCAACTTACAACCAAGGCTCTGTATGAACCTATCTAGCATCTCCAAGCCATTTGATTCATTCATCTAATCTTATCCTGCAAGTTATAAGCCATTGTTCTCTTGCTTCCTAGTCGGGCTATGGAAAAGCTCTCTTAGGGAAAGAGTTTAAAATTTACAAACACTGATTAAAAAACCCTAAGAAAAAAGAAAACTATTGTAAAAAGAATCCATTTTGATTCCCCCAAGGGATAAGTGATTTTCACAATGAGAACTTGAGATGGATCCATTTTAACTATGTACACCTTGTCTAGTCTAGAGACTCAGAACTAGAAACAAGAATTTATTTACCTAAACAAACTAAAAAAACTCAAACCATTGTACACAAAACAATAAAATGATGAATCCTAACTATCATAGAGAAAATATTTTCTAATTCAATCTGTTGAACTCAAATGGAAACCAAATTCAAGAACACAGTCAATGAACCTTAAACTGTCAAAATGCTTGGTATTGGAAATCATGCCAAAATGGTGCCAACCTTCGTACATTTTCAAAAGGACCTCAAATATGTCCATCCTCCATGTTTAAACCGATTTTTCCAACCCATAACTAGTTTAGGGAAATTTTTCTCCTTTCGCCCAAATATTATCATGCAACATTGAAAAGTTGCAAAAGTTGCTCTAGCAACTTTTTGCATCTCTTACATTTTTGTCCATTACAATGAGGTGACCTAATCTATGGGTTCCAAATGAAATATAGAAACTACCTAGACATTCCTATAACCAAAGTAAGATATTTGATGAACTCTTGGTGCCATTCTCCACACTATGCTTCTTTTGGCTTACATGGAAACTTTGGGCCAACACATAAATAGTTGTGCCAACTTGGACAAGGTAACATAACCAACTATGAATAGTCACCTATTGGACTCTCAACTGGTCCTTATTCACACCCTGGCCCTTATAGGATCAAACAAGCCAAATTTTGAGGGTTGAAGTCACCTATCCCCTAGGTGTTGTTGCACCATTCTCCCCACATGAAAAGAGATCAAGTCACATTAGGTGACAAGAGTGCAAGATAAACTCCTAACTTCTTTAAATAACCTTCAGGTAACCAAGTATCTTCCACTTCTGGAATATGTTTCCATTAGATTAGGTGTTCCATGTAATTCCTATGTGTAGTCTTCTTGGAAATCCTTCAATCTAACACCTTCTTTGTTGTAGGCTTAGGTGGGGAAGGTAATTTAAATTCAATGACCATCTCTTCAATGTTAGAGCCATCCTTAATTTCCTCTAGAATGGGACCTTTGTAAGGTATTGCATCTACCACATTAGAAAAAGTAGACAAGATATGTCTTCTTCTATGTTTATCTTGTATGCATCATTTCCATATTTGGCCAGTATCTTATATGGATCAATCTTTCTCATTTGTTGTTTTTTAGGCACTCTTTTCTAAAGTTTTTCTTTGCTCAAATGTATTAGTACCAAATCCCCCACTTCAAACTCCACATATCTATTCTTTTCATCCATTCTAACCTTTATTTTCTTGGTATTCTCTATTAGAGTTTGTTTGACCTTCTCATGGATCCATTTCATGGATTTGTAAAGTCCTCTGTCATGCCCAAAAATTAGGGAAAACACACACACAAGAATTTTTTTTAAAAGAACAAAACACCAACTAGGCTACACACTAAGCTACACTCTCAGCTTGAAAATGAATGCATTGACTAACACAAGTCAACTTACAAGGGTGTTCATGGCATGCGTTGGCTTGCCAACATCCCTTGTTTGTCAGAATGCACTAGCCAAAGGAAACCCTAGCTAAGTTTAGCATGACAATATAAAAAGGGAATTAACCCAACTCAAAAATCCAAATTAAGAGAATTTAATAAGGTCAACATTTAGGTCATCAAAACCTAGGGGTTCAATTGAAGATGAACAAATCAACAAGTTCATTCATAGCCCTAATGGACCCTAACAGATACCAGGTAACCATTTAGGGTTAAATACAAAATTCAATTTAATGGGTGAAAAGAGATAATGTAATCATGAAAAATTAAACCTAACAAAATACTAGGGTTACCACACTATTAATAATTAAAAATATAATTTATTTAATGTTCATTAAACATTAATATTATTCCAACTAAGGGATTAACATATTTTAAAATTATAATTACTAAATCAAAATATTATTATAATTAAGGAGAAATAATTTACCTAGGTCCCTCCTAGTATTTATAAATTATTTATTTCTCCAATAATTCAAATATTAAGAGACAATAGTAAAGGATAATAAATTAAAAATAATTAATTAATTTCCTAAGCTTAAATAAATCATTAATGAAGTTCAATTAACATTAAAATATAATAATTCAAAAATTTGAGATCTCAAATCTCAAAATAATTATAAAATATTAAAAAGGCCCATTAAATAAATATCCAACATTACAAAGTTCAATAAGAAATCAAAATAACCATTTAATGGCCAAATATTTTAAAAGTCCAATTAAGGAATCTTGAGATTTAAAAATATAAAATAAATAATATTTTAAAAATCAGAATTTCAAAAGAGAAGTGAAAATGTTAATTGTATTAAATACTAATAACTAGTATTAAATTTGGTAATTCAGAATTAAATAAAATTTAAAAATTACTTTGGCTCCATAGGCTAAACCTAACCCTAATTTCAAAATTAGGGTTTGGCCCAAAAATAAAACATGTCCAAAACCCTAAATTCTCCATTTTGGGTTTTGCAAGTTGGCCATGAGCACTTGAAGAAAAAGAAAAGGGCAATATCCACACAAGTATACAAGGGCATACACACACACACACACAAGTGTGTCTATACTCTCATATATACTTGTGTATATATTCATAGCATGAAACTACAACAATGGAGGATAAAAGAAATTCAGATTTCACATGACATCTACAACATTAACAATAAGTTATAATAGTTATTTAGTTTAATGTTGAATCTTTGTTTAACATTAAAACTAAACTACAGTTTTACAATTTGTTTTTGTGGTTTTAGTTTATAAATACTTTGTTATCACAAAGTTAAGTCTATGTTGAAATACAACAGACTTTTCTCTGTTTATTATTTATTTTACCAGTTTCTTAAAATTTCATTTCTTATTCACTAACTTTTTATGCTAGTGAATATATCTCATATACATTTCACTTACATATTCTTTCATTAAACCTTGTTCATTGGTACATTAGTTTTTTTTTTTTTATGTTATAGACATTTATCATTACTATATGAAGAAAGAAACTATTGGCATTCATTTTACTGTAACAAATGCAATAGTCTTTTTTTTAAATTTCATTTATTGGTGTTTTATTTTCTTTAAACTGCAGGCTAAATTCCTTTTTTTGTTGTAGACTATAATTTATTCAATGAAGTTTTTATTAAACTTTAGAGTGGGACTACAGGTTGCGTGTGTAGGATGGCATCCCATTATTCCTTGCTACCCGCTGAGGAAGGAGTTGAGTCTCCCACCCCTCCCCCCTCCCACCAATGGTATGCAGGAGGGCTAGACCCCCCACACCCATTGGTGGGTGGCGGGGCTCCCCCGTTCACTGCCCCGATGGGGGATAGTGGCTGGGAATGTGCCACCACTCCCATGAATGGTGGTGGTGGGAGGAGTACCCCCTGCTAGCACCAAAGGGCTTCGTCCAATACCAAAATAAGCGCAGGTAGAGTTTTATTAATTTTTTTTTTTAATATAAACTTTTTATTTAATATTACATAGTTTCAGTATAATAAAGTTTGGTTAAGAAAGAGAAAGGTTTATATCCAATGAAAGTTGTTGACAGAGGTGGTAGAATTAGAAATTTCTACTATTCGATAGAGAAGATCGATGGATAAGATTGATGTCATTATATAATTATTAATAAGGAATTTTATTTTTAGTTTATTTTGAAGATAATAAGAAAATTTAGTTATTTTTTATTTTGAAGATATAAAAAAAAATGATAGATAAAGATTGGTGATACTATTGTATAACTATATTAATATTACGCTAAATGATTATTATAATTTTGTACATTTTAAATTATTAAATAAAAGTAAAAAGTTAAAATATATTTGTTATTTATTTTGAAGGTAGCAATAAGATTGGTTATGCTATTATATAATTATCTCTTTAGGCTAAATAATTATTATATATTCTATATATTTTCAATTATTAAATATAAGTGAAAAATTAAAATATATTTGTTATTTATTTTGAAGATATCAATAAGATTGGTAGATACTATTGTATAATTATCTCTTTAGGCTAAATATATTTTGTATATATACTATATATTTCAAACCAAGTTAAAGTTAAAATAAATTTGTTATTATTGCAATAAAAAATCAAGGCTTCAATTTCATGAACTTTACGAAATATAACATCTACAATTTTTTTGCATCAATGGCCAACAATGAATGTGGTCATGGCTAATCTAGGGGCAAGATGACTAGCTACCAGGTCATGGAGTAGGTGGCGGGCGATGGAGGAAATATGGGAGGCAAAAATCCCTTCATTCGCCATAGAGGGAAACAAAATTCCCTTGGGAAATAGAGGCTCAATTGCTAAATGAAATATATGTGAAAATTCTCAAAGGAAGTTGATAGGAAAGAAAGAGACCCATAAGTGAAAAGGGAAAATCTATTTCTAAAATCAAATTCAATAAAGAAAATCCAAAGAATGGGTTTGAGAAGAATCAATAAGGGAATGAGGTCAAAGCTATTAATGTCTTCTTTACTTTCTCATGTACCTCTTTCATGGATTGAGAAAATTCATTAGCATGGCCACTGATTCCTTCATATCCCTTCAAGTCTCTAAGCTCAAGAAATCCGCTTGGATATAATCCATACACCACTTCAAATGGACTCCTTCATGTAGTCCTATTGGTACTGTCATTGTAAGAAAATTCTTCTTGGGAAATGACTTGTTCCCATCCCTGTCCATACTCTTTAGTCAAACATCTCAACAAGTTACCAAGTACCCTGTTAATGACATCTATCTGTCCATCCATTTGAGGATGATAGGCCGAGCTATGAGACAAATTGGCTCCTAGCCTCCTTCAAAGGGTCTTGTAGAAGCATCCCATGAAATTCACATCTCTTTCTACAACTATGCTTATTGGCAACCCATGTATCCTTAAGTTATCTCCTTGAATAAAACATGGGCAATATAACTGGCATCATGTGTGCTTTTACAAGGAATAAAGTGGCTCACCTTATTGAATCTGTCTACTACCACAAATACACTATCCAAACCAGTTGGTGTCCTAGGCAATCCTACTATAAAATCCATGCTTATGCACTCCCAAGATCTATTTTGGATGGGAAATGGTTGGTAAAGAGCCGCATTTGATGATGTCCCCTTTTCCTTTTGACACACTCCACATTGCTCAACATACCTTCTTATGTGTTTCAACATTTTAGGCCACCAATAGAATCTCTCCAATAAGTCTAGGGTCTTGTTTAACCCAAAGTGTCTACTCAAGCTACCACTTTGCTTCTCTTGGATGAGGTTCTCCCTCATCGAACCTCTTGGAAGACATAAATTCTTGCCCTTAAATAGTAAACTATTTTGAAAAGTATAGTTAGCATATTCACTATGAAAGTGATTATCAAATTTAGTGCATACCTTGTGGATCTCTGAGAAGTCTACATCTCCTTTATAGAGGTCTTTGAACTCTTTAACTCCAATGCTTTGTAACTGTATGTCTTGGATAGTGAGAAACATCCTACTAGGGGCATATGCAACCATATTACTAACCCCCTTTTTGTGCTTCATTGTAAAGGTATATGACTGTAGGAACTCCATCCATTTGATGTGACTCAAACTAAGTTTCTCCTGAGTATTTATGTAACTTAGTGCTTGGTTATCAGTGAAAACCACAAATGATTTAGGCAATAGGTAGTTCCTGCACTTCTTAAGGGCTTGTACTATAGAATATAGCTCTAACTCATAGGATGAATACCTAGACTTTGCCTCATTAAGTCTCTCACTAAAGAATGCCACTAGCCTACCTTCTTGGCTTAGGACTACCCCCACTTCTATGTTGTTTGCATCACATTCCACTATGAATGGTTTGACAAAACTTGGTAAAACTAGTATTTTTTGGGTAGCTACTTCCTTCTTCAACCTCTCAAACCTCTCATTGGATTATTTGGTCCATACAAACTTTACCTTAAGTCCTCCTTTGATGGTGTCAAGGACTGGTACAAAAATTTCATTAAACCTTCTAATAAACTTCCTATAGAATTGGGCTAACCCATGGAAGCTTCTAACTTTAGTCCCAATCTTGGGAGTAGGCCAACTGATAATGGATTCAACCTTACTCTTATCCATATTCAAGTCACCTTGGGACACTACAAATCGTAGGTAGAAGAGTTCTTGTTTCATAAACTCACTCTTTTCAAGGTTTATGGTGAGCTTCTCATCTTGAAGTTTCTTCAACACAAGTTCTAGGTGTTTGATATGGTCCTCCTTCCCCAAATCCACCTGATCTGCCTCTTCCACCATTGTAGGAACTCCTACCTTAGTATCCTCCTCTGCTATTTGACTCATGGGATTTTTCACCAAACTTAGAATCATCTTGGCCTCTGGTCTTGTTGCTCCTTCCACTAGGACCTCCTCTATGTCCACCTCTAGAGTCTCTGCCTCTTCCTCTACCTCTACTATTTGTATCTTTTTTTTTTTCAACTTTTCCTCCTCTTTAATAGCCATCTGATAACAAATATGGAGAGTAGTTAGTGTAAAGAGACTCAACTCTTCTTGTATATTCCATCTAAGGTCATTTAGATACCTAGAAACCTTAATGCTTTCCATTTCTTACACTCTAGACCTAAGGCTTAGTTTTTGGAATTAATATATATATATAGGCACCCACATATAGATCTCTTTGTTTGAGATTTTGCATTTTATTTTGCAATTGGATGTCATAATCTTCTGATAGATAGTTTTCCTTTATCTTAGCCACCATAGTCTTCCAATTGGTTATTGGCTTCTTTCCTTCCTTCTCTCTTTCTTCTTCCAAGAACTTCCACCATGTTAGCGCTTGTACTCTTAACCTTGATTTGGTTGTCTTCACCTTTTAGGCCTTTGTAACCCCATCACATTCAAACTAATTCTCCATTCCCTCAATCCACTCCATAACCAATTCTACATCCATTATTCTAGTTAAAACCATAATGCTTTCTAGTGCCTTGCAACTAAGTGCCATCAAGGATTTTAGGAAATGTTCCTCTATTAATGGAGGGTCTTGTTCAGGTTCTATTTCTTCTTCTGCTTGACTCTTACCTTTGTATTTGTCCACTTCTAACCATTCTTTCATCTTTCCTGCAGTCTTTGCAACCTCTTCTAGCTTGTGCTTTATTTCTTCTACAACTTCTTCAAGAAGTCTATTCCTTTCTTATTTCTCTGTCAAATCTCCAGCTAGTTCTGCATTATTCACCATGGTGCTTTCACCTATGGATTCACTTCCCTTTGTCATACACTTCTCAATTCCCAAGCCTTTTATATACCAATTTGGTGAGGGGCACTACCTCTCAAGAGCACTCTTTCTCTACCTAAGACCTATTCTTTGGTTTTACTAGGGTATTCCTCTCTAGCCTATGTAGAGATCACTCCTAGGATCCCTATATCCCTGTAGAGCTCTCCACCAACTTCAAACTCTCCACTATGCTTCACTATCCAACTATGCACTCATGGACTTAATTTAGCCACCCTGCCTCCCAACTCCTCTTGGGACTTGGAATAGGTGTTTTGGCTATCCCTTGTATTTTTTCAAACCATTTTGATCCACTTGAATGGATTCTCCCTTGGGTCTTCCATCGCTTTCTTTCTTTCCAAGTTTGTAGGCCTTGTAGCCTTTTTAGCCCCAATTAGGCCTCCTCAAATCAGAGTTCTTGGAATAATTCTCAACTCCTCCAAATAGACCCCCAAACTGTTTAGAGATTCTCTCTATGGACTTCCTAGGCTTAAATATCTCCTAGGTTTTAAACCCCAAAAGTGTTCATACTTAGGTTTGTCACCAAACCCCTACTTTTAAGGGTTTCTAGGGTATCCGACTCTATTTGGCTTCTTGAGTCTCAACATGTGCTTTAATGGTCTTCTCTACACTTCTCGATGCATCCACATTACTAGAAAACATGCCTTTATACTTATACACCCTTTATTGGTTCACTCCAATCCATTGAGCATGCTCTCTTGCTACTGATCTTTTCAAACACCCAGTTAGAATGCCTTTGCACTCACCTAGGGCTTGAGGGAAAAATTAAATCTCCTATAAAAAAACTCCATAGACCATATTTACAACATATAAAAGGTCCCCTACTTGATTCCAAGAGGCCCTGGAAGTTCAACCATGGGAAGTCAAGTGGGGAGCATATTTACAAGACTGGCACTGAAGTAGGTAGTGAGCCAGTGAAACACAAATAATTTAAAAAATTTTAACCACTCGTACGAAATAATTAAAATAATGGCATACAATGTAATTAAATAACATAAAGTAATTCCTCAAACCATTAGTTCATTCCTTTCTATCTATTCAATGACCTTATCTATTAGATTCCCACATAAAGTAATTCCTCAAACCATTAGTTATATTAGGGTTTTTCTAACCTTATATATTATATTCTCACATGTTTGGACCCTTAGGTTGGGCGTAGAACACCATTACAACCTTTTCCTAGTTTTTAGGAAATGTTGTCATGACAACTTTGCAAAATTGCAAAGTTGTTATGAGCAACTTTACATCTTTTTTACATCTTTTTGAAAACTTGAATTTCCACTCTCCTACCTAGCCTAGCTTGAACCTAAATCATTCTAATGTTTCTTAAAATACTTAAAATCATCAAAATATCCATGCTACTCCATTTTGGGGTCATAGTCAAACCTTGACCCAAGTTGACTTTTCTAAGACTTAGCACTAGACCTATTGAAACTAGACCACTTTCAAGAGTCAAACAACACCTAACTAAAAGCACAAATCAAACCACACTTGGAACTTTATCAAAATTCCTTATTGCCTTGGTGGTTGGCTAGAACCACCTACAAGCCAAAATGAACTGGGATCTAAATAAGACCCTAAGGTGCTCGTCCACTGGCTCTCATAGGGAAAGAGTTTAAAATTTATAAACACCAATTACAGAACCCTAAAAAAAATAAAACTAATATACATAGACTCCATTTTCATTCCCCCAAGGGCCAATTTATTTCCACGGTGGGAATTCAAGATGGAGGCATTTTAACTATGTACACCTTGTCCAGTCTAGAGACTCAGAACTAGGAACAAGAATTTATTTACCTAAACAAACTAAAAATAAATCAAACCATTGCACACACAAAAATAAAATGATGAATCTTAACTATCATATAGAAAATATTTCCTAATTCAATCTATTGAAGTCAAATGGAAACCAAATTCAAGAACACAATCAATGAACCTTAAACAGTCAAAATGCTTGGTCTTGGAAATCATGCCAAAATGGTGCCAAACTTCGTACAATTTTTAGAAGGACCTTAAATATGTCCATCCTCCACATTTAAATAAATTTATCCAACCCATAACTATGTTAGGGAAAATTTTCTCCTTTTGCCCAAATATTGTCATGCTACATTGAAAAGTTGTAAAAGTTGCTCTAGAAACTTTATGTTTGCATCTCTTACATTTTTGTCCATTACAATGAGGTGACCAAATATATGGGTTCCAAAAGACATATAGAAACCACCTAGACATTCCTATAACCAAAATAAGATATTTGATGCACTCTTTTGTGCCATTCTCCACACTATGCCACTATTGGCTTACATGGAAACTTTGGGCCAACACATAAATAAATCTAACAACTTGGACAAAGTAACATAAAAAATTATGAATACTCACCTATTAGACTCTCAACTAGTCCTTATTCACATCGTGGTCCTTATAGGATCAAACAAGCCAAAATTTGAGGGTTGAAGTTACCTAACCCCCAGGTGCTCCTGCACCATTCTCCCCACATGAAAAGATATTAGCTCACATTAGGTGACAAGAGTGAAAGATAAATTCTTAAATTCTTTAAATCACCTTAGGTACCCAAGTATCTTCTACTTCATGAATATGTTTCCATTGGATCACGTGTTCCATGTAATTCCTATGTCTACTCTTCTTGGAAATCCATGAATCTAACACCTTCTCTGTTGTAGGCTTAGGTGGAGAAGGTAATTTCAAGTCAATAACCATCTCTTCACAATGAGATTCATCCTTACTTTCCGCTGGAATGGGACCTTTTTAAGGTATGGGATCTACCACATTAAAAATAGTAGACAAAGATATGTCTTCTGGTATGTTTATCTTGTATGCATCATTTCTATATTTGGCCAGTATCTTACATGGACCAATCCTTCCTATTTTAAATTTTTAGGCACTCTTTTTTAAAGTGTTTCTTTGTTTAAATGTACTAGTACTAAATCCCCCACTTCAAACTGCACTCTTCTTTTCATCCACTCTAACATTTGTTTTCTTGGTATTCTCCGTTAGAGTTTGTTTGGTCTTCTCATAGATCCTTTTCATGGATTGGTAAAGTCCTCATCATGTCCACTTCTCCTTTCCATGCTTCCAATGTCTCTAAGATCTAGTACACCTCTGGAATGTAGGCCATATACTACCTCAAAAGGGCTCTTGCTAGTTGTCCTGTTTATAGTATCATTGTAAGTGAATTCCAGTTGGTGGATAATTTGATCCCAAGCTTTACCATATTCATTAGTTAATCATTTCAAGAGTTTTCCAAGGGTCCTATTGACCACATTTTTCTACCAATATATTTTGAGATGGTAAGAAGACCCAAAAGACATATTAGTTCCTAACCTTTTCCACAAGGTTTTCTAAAAGTATCTCATAAAATTTGTATCTCTATCATGTACTATGACGATTGGTAAGCCATGTATTCTAATGGTTTACTTGAAAAAAAAATGAGCTACATGACTGGCATCATGAGCCTCTTTACAAGGAATGAAATGACCCATTTTACTAAACCTATCTACAACAACATAAATCTTGTCATAACCAGTCTTTATTTTGGGAAAAATGACTATGAAAATCATACCTAAAAATTCCCAAGGCCTATTGGGAATTGGAAATGGTTGATAAAGACTAGGATTAGTGGAGGTCCCTTTATCTCTTTGACAAATTGTGCACTTCTCAACATACCTCCTTATGTCCTTATGCATTTTGGGTCAATAATAGAACCCTTGTACCAACTCCAAAGTATTGTTCTATCCAAAGTGTCCAATTAAGCTACCATTGTATTTTTTCAAAACCAAATTCTCTCTCATGGATGCCCTTGGAAGCCACAGTCGTCTCCCCTTAAATGGGAGTCCATCTTACCAAGTGTAGTCTGCATATTCACTATGAAAGTGATTGTTATAGTCTTAGCATACCCTATAGGCATCAACAAATTCCTCATTCAAATATACTAATGAAAAATGCTTCTTTCCTAGAGGTTACATATTCCAATTCAAATATACTAATAAAAACTGCTTCTTTACTAAATCTAATTACTATTGGATGTGGCATACAAGATTTTTTCATGTTGATTTTGATAATCTTGTAAAGGTCAATAAAAAAAGATGTTTTAGAGGTTTTCATACTTTAGCTAAGCCCAATAATTCTATGTGTAAGGAGTTTCAATTGGGAAAGTTGACTAGATCTAGATTTACTAGTAAATTCAATTCATCATACAATATTCTTGACCTTGTATACATTTATTTGTGTGGACTGATGAGAACACAAAGCTACTATGGAGAGAAGTACTATATCTTTTTTTCTAATGATTACTCAAGATTGATGTACATGTTATGTTTTTGAAGCATAAATATGATGCATTCTACATGTGGGTATGTGCAAGATCATGAGGGGCAAAACTATGCCCTTAAGTGGCAATGAAAAATCAGCAAATCAGGGTTAGTCAACTTGACGTGAAAATTTCAACTAGCTATGAACCTAATATCAAAAAGTTGTAAGAATATAATCTATAGAAAATTGAATTTAGTTTCTAAACTACTAGGCCTTTTTTGAGAAAAAGTTAGTATGATCGGTGAAAAGTATAGATTTCAATGCAGCAGTACAAAAATTTTAGGAAAAAAATAAGAAGTAGGTGTATGTCTAACCACCTTAATCATAATCAAATGATAATATTTTATTAGAAGATTTTATATATAAGTAGTAGACTCATGCCTAGATGTGACGCATATTTTTTTTTAATTTTATTCCAAAAAAATAATTAATTATGAATTTTTTACTACAACATTTTCAGAACAAAAAAACTCTTGTGTCTGACCACCTTAACTCATTCAAAACTTTACAAAATTAAAAATAAAATAAAATTTCCTTGTAGTAGGTGAAGCATAGAATGTGATGCATTTTTTGGATTTCAAATATGTTATACCATCTGAAAGTTATAGTCATTTTTCAATTAGTATATAAATCAACACTTTAGAAGTAGCTCAATTAGAAAATAACTAATAATTACTTACCGAAATCAAAATTGTATAGAAATTATATCAATAGAAAGCTGATAATCTCCTTAAGATACCCTTTTCATTTTATCAAATTCGGGTGAAAAAAAAGTCGTCAACTACATTGTCAAAGTTTTGAATTGACATCACCACTTTTTGGCCCCTCATGATCTTGCACATACCCATGTTTAAGGTGTATAAAGAAAGAGTTGAAAAAGAAACATGTAAAGCAATTAAGTGTTTCAGATCTGAAAGAGGTGGCGAGTTTACTTCATAAGAGTTCACAATAGTTTGTGAAGAACATGGAATCAAGAGACAAATGTCAGCACCAAGGACACCTCAACAAAATGGAATTGTAGAGAGAAGAAACATATCCATAATTGACTGTGCAAGAACAATTTTTATACAAAAGAGGGGGGTTCAAATTTTTTAGAGAGAAGATGTAAGTAATGATGTCTATACTTAGAACTGGGTATAACTTAAGAAAGGTACAAACAAAACACCTTATAAGTTGTGGTATGGTCATACAGCTAGTGTCAGTTCTTTGAAAAAAATTGATAGTAAATTTTAAATAAAAGAAGGATGAACAAAATGGTAAATTTGATTCTAAGAGTGATGAAAGGATATTTCTAGGATATTCTACTAGTAGTAAAGCTTATAACTGTTTGAACAAGATAAGTTGAAAATGAAAATGTAGAATTGATGATTTTCTAGGAAAAATGAGGAAGATAGTAAGAAGGAACTAGAAGACTATGATAGGTTTTTTTTATGTTCAAGTGGTAGAGCCAGATATAGTACCACCGATAAATGAAGTGGTGAATGATCACCAATCGGTGAGAAATCAACAACTAGTGAGTGATGATGAAAGTAACCAAAGAACATATAACTAGTAATCCCAAGGTATGTGAAACTTAATCACTCTCAAGGTTAGATTATTGGAGATAAAAATGTTGGAGTGATGTAAAGGAGTAAGGTATGGGAAGGAGCTTGTTTACTATCTAAATTAGAACCTAAAACTATTAAAGATATTTGGAAGATAATGATTGGGTTAAGCCTATGAAAGAGGAATTAGATCAAATAGAGAAAAATTTATACATGGACTTTAGTACCCAAGCCTATTGACAAGAATTTTATAGGTACTAATTGGATCTTTAAGAATAAGCTGATTGAGAAAGGAGAAGTGATCAAAAACAAGCCAAGGCTAGTTTGCAAAGGGTATGCAAAAGAAGAAGGAATGGACTATGTTGAGAACTTTTCACATGTTTCTTGACTTGAAGGTGTAAGGATACTTTTGGCATATGCTTCTTATAAAGGTGTTCACCGTAGACTAGATATTATACATGTTATCGATATGTTGCAAGGTTTTCCTCAAATCTAAAGGACTCACATACGGTTTCAATGAAGAGGACCTTTAGATATCTCAAGGGGATTGAAGATTATGGACTATGGTATAGTAAGGATGGATAATTTTCTTTGAATGTGTTTATTGATGTAGATTGGGAAAGTAATATTGATGATAGGCATAACAAAAGTGGTGGAGCATTATTTCTTGGTGAAATATTAGTCTCTTGGAATAGTAAAAAGTAGAATTTTATTTCTCAATCTTTTACAGAGGCAAAGTATGTTGACGCTTCTATTTTTTTTAGAAAAAGATATAGATAAAACATATCCTTTTGGGAATTCATGAGACGTTCACAAAATTGGTTGGTATCTTTTGTGATAACACCAGTGAAATAAAAATTTCCAATAATCTATTGACGCACTAAAAAAAAGCATATTGCAATAAAATATCATTTTCCAAGAGAATGGGTGTAGGAGAAGGAGGTAAGACTTGACTATGTGCCTACTAAAGAATTTTTTTTTGATATATTCACCAAGCCATTACCAAAGGATACCTTTGAGTATCTCAAAGGTAGATTATGCTTATTCCCCTATCTGAAGTTAATTAGAGGATGATGTTGATTGCATCAGTTCATATGTGTTTATCAGAATATCATGTGTATGGATTGATATAGAGGTGGATTAATACATAGCGAGATAAGAATTAATATGATGTTATGATACAGTGAAGAGGAAATAAAAAGAAAAGAACAATTAAGTATAGTCAAAGATGACTAAATGATTATATAACTTTGGCATTTTAGTCAAAGAGGGAGAATATACATTATAAAGGGAGACTATGTATGAATATAAGAAAAGAACATATAGGATGAGATGAAAGGAAGAGTATATGTAGGTGATGAATCATTATGATAGAGTGAGGAGACATATGATCAGAGGTACAAACAAAAGTGGAAACATTTATTAATAGTTAGTAAGAGGATTTTCATGAGGGAGACACATTGTTTGCAAGAAGAGCTCAAAAGTTAAGAGGAGTTAAGATTGTTTCCATCAATGCCAAAGGGGAAGATTGTTAGCATAATTGATGCACTAATGCTAAGTATTATGTTGATGATGATTAGTAGAGGTTTAATGATAGGTGGACCAGTTATTAGGTTATCATTGATGTCACACTATTCGACTTAGTATTTTCAATATGTTACAATATATTGTGCAATTGAGTCGCGAGTTAAGTATGTTTTTGAAGTTACTATTTTAATAAAAGAATATGTTATGTGTTAGTAAAGTAGTAAGTCATTTGTATAATTATTTGAAATTATTTGCCATCACATTGCCTAAGGTATGATTTTGAGGTGATTCTTCAAGAAGTTTATTTGGGTCAAATAATTTTTTGAAGATGGTTCAATTTCCAATGTGAAATTCATATGGAAGTAGAAGCAATCAGAGAAAAATAGTTTATAAATTGTTAGATATGTTGTATCTTACCTAATATGATATGGATCATTCGTATCTTGGATCTAGGGTTTATTTTAAGTTAGTGGAAGAAAATCTATATATTGGAAAGTTGAAAAATAAATTATTTGCTGATTGTGAATTACAAAAGGATGTGGTAACAAAGAAAGTGAAGGAATCAAGTGCGATCAACCTAGGGAAGGTTATAGTGCATGGAGAAGAGTTTAATAACTTAATAGGATCTGATCATGCATAGGTAGTGTAATTCCACAAATTATTTTATCTGATTTTTTCTAACAATTGTAATAGTGAAATCCCTTAATGAGGTGGATCCTAAAAGTTCTTTTTTGTAAATCCTCTAACAAGGTGGGATTCATATTGAATGTTAAAATTCCCCTAACAGGGCTTCTCCTAATAGGGAAAATATCTTGATATCTCTAATGGAAAATTTCTTAACCAAGTAGCACCTAACAATGCTTTTGTAAACTTTTAACAAGGTAAGCTCCTCATAGGGTATATTCTAGAAGAATAAAAATATAGTGGGTACTGCCTCCCACCATGGTTTTTCCCTTTTGGGTTTCTACAAGAAAAATATGGTTTCTTCATTATGTGATTGATTATTTGTGGATGTATACTTTGAAAGTTTATATTTATATTAGTTTTTGTTGAATGTTTGGTGCATAAAGTTTAAGAGTTTGAAAGTAGTGAAATTTTTTATTACTAATTCACCCCTCCCCTCTCATTTATAATCAGACTTGTATAAACAATATTATCACCTTTACTTGATTAAAATAGATAATACATACAAAGGATTTAATATCATGATAAGATAAGAATCATATACAATATAACACTATATTCCAAGAAGTCATAATTATCATAATCGCAGCAATAACCATATAAGTAAAAGAACTCAACTACAATCAATGAGGAAACCCTAGAAACTCCTGACCAAGCATGAACCTCCTAAAAGCCATAAATAAAAAGGTCAAACATGAACATCCACAAAATAGTAGCCTTGATTTGAGATAAAATGCCCACCTTTACCCTTAAGTCACCCATGTGTCAAAAATTCCATCAATAGAGATAGAGTGTTCCATGAATGTTGTAAAGCATATTTCAATGTTAATCATGTCATCTTTCAGTCACACACTACTATATCAATATAAGTATAGGAGAGTTATATCGTTTGAGAAAATAGAGATAAGAAAAACACAAAAAAAGAATATGTCAACATAACATAGAGTAGGCTACCTTGATAGAGTTGGAGAAATATTCATCAAAGGAAAGAAGACTACCAGAGAAAGAATTTAAACCAAAACTAATAAATTAAGCTACACCAATGAGCATTATTGGTGAAAGGATATGTTCACTCCAACGATAAAGGATCTCCATAGAAAGAATTGTTGATCGATGTGTCGAAGGAATATATACCGATGAAAATGGAAGAAAAGGAAAGAAAGGTTTCCACCATGAGTTATATTGATGAGTTTGATCGGAGAAATAGAAAAATATAGGATTAATGAAAAATTAATTCTTTGCTATTGCACATTATGCCAATTATATTTTTTCAAAGAAGCATACTACAAGTTGCACGAATGAGAAAATTGATTAAATTGAAGGAGCTTGTGCAAAGGGCATCAAAGGAGGTTATTGCACTGATATAATACACAAAGGTGAGACACCATTGGTAAAAATTTTGACGATGAGTTATTCAGTGGAAGTAACTCTATCTAAAGAGAAAATAATCCTATGTTTGATAGAGTAAGTATTGTCTTTAAGAAAAATCAAGAAAATATTATCTATTACACCAATGAATAAATTGAAGTAAGGAAAACACTTATCAGAGGAAGTTGTAGTAAAAAGTCAATTTACCAAGCTTTCACTACCACAATTCAAATTAAAATGCTTCAATGATGATGTAAGTTACCCCGATGATATTTTCATCAGAGTGACAGGTATTATGTTTCTCCAACAATCAAATGTAAAAGGGATAAAAAACATGAGATTAACTAACAAGGTTGGAATAAGTTTTTAAGGGGTTATCGACAAGTGAGCTCTACTGATAGGAATTGTAAACAAATTGATCGCTAGAGGTTACAATGATATAATCCAAGTGAACGTTTATGTTCAAATGTTTATTGGGAGACATAACCAAGATGAGATAGGTGAAGTGAAAGATTGTACAATTGATCAAAGGAGGTTATACCAATGCTACTAAGAGACATGAAACATATTAAAGAGACATGTGAAAGGACTCATCAATCAAACAAAAGAGTTTATAAATAGCATGAGATAGAATTACATCAGTGTATCACATAACAAGAAATGATAATAACAATTTTTGTGTAAAACATTTTAAATTTAAAATTACAATGATACTTGGAAATCTATTTTGATTGTGCTCCTTCTATACACAAATAAATAACTTACATTTCATAGAAAAAATATGCCACAACTACATTTACATTGTACTATCACTACATAAAAAATGTGCTAACTATTGTAGTATTGTCATTGATGTCAAAGGTGGTAAGTTTTTCGTCATTGATGTTAAAGGGCCACTATACAAAATATATCACAATTGCTTTTATTTTACAATCAGTACTTCAAAAATTTGGTGGTTCTTAGAATATTGTCATTGGTCTCAAAGGTTGCATGTTTCTTGCCATTAATGTCAAAGGGTGAATCATTCAATGAAAAAACAATATTTCATTTTAGGCAGCGTCTTCTTGTATTTTTTGGTGTGCGTACTTTTGCGTGATCTAATTTTTGCTATCCTACTTTTTCATGGGTTTTTATTTGGATGCCCTATTTTTTCACAATTTTTCTTTTGGATGCCCTACTATTTTGTGGATTATTTTTTGGCTGACCTAAAAGAAGTATTTCAAACAAATAAAAATTGTTGACAAACCTAATTAGGGTTATTTTTTAGGGTATTTAAGTACAAGACACTTGAAGTTCATTTAATCATCAATGATACGGCCATATTTATAAGAATATATCAGCTATACTTGAGAGTGGATATATAAGAAAAGTCCTAAAGAAGATTTTGTTGATGTTGTGAGTAGATTATGAAGAATAAATAATAAATAAATAGATGTTGTTAAGATAATTAAATAAATAATAAGTATTTATTTAATTATGAGAAATAAAAATGTTACTGAATAAAAGATATATTTATTTCTTTAATCAAGGGTTAAAAAAACTAAAGAATTAGTTAAATAAATTGTTAAATAATTTTTTAACTAATAGAGGATTCATGGATATATAATTAAATAAATAGAAAAAATTATTCAATCAAGTAAGCACATTTTTAGGTGTTTATAGTAATTAAGAAGTACATGATAGTATATAGGAATTCAACAAGGTTGGGAAGGTAAACATTATGAGCATTGATAAGGTTGATTAATATTGTCACTAATCAGAAAGATAGTGACACAACTTATTATCTGATTTTGTATAGTTGTCCTCCATCATTATGATTGTGATACAACATAGCTATTTGTATACATGGGATGTTGACATCTCATTGCATACTATTGATATTTGTATTGAATTATCTCGCTAGGTACTTAGATGTGTAAGGAAACTAAGATAAAACTCTTTCAACAAAAAAAAACTCCACTCTAAAAGTTGGCCAATAAATATTATTTTGAAATTAACAAAATTATAATATGCTTACAAAAAAAATTCTCAAAACAATATCAACCAATAAAGGTAATTCAATAGCTATAACAATCTTACACACAACCTTCACCCTATGCCCCTAATAAATAAGTGATACAATTTATGAAACTATTAAATGATATTACAAAACCATGAGCTAAAAATCAGCAAAAAAGTGACACCCAACTAGTCACCAATCCAAGATGGCTTTGATGTGTCAAAATATACTTTGTAATGACACCTTTATTTGACCATTAAATTACCATAATACTTGAGAATCCATCCTATTGTACCCTCATATACACTAGTACATGGAAAGGCCTATTTAGTGATCAAGATGCACTCTTAAATAAAAATAATAATTGATTAAAAACAAAATTATAATTTTTCTAAATTAATTAATTATTCTAACCTTTCACAAATAAAAGCATTAAAAATTAAAATTAAAAATTGATTATTTTTTTAAATTTTTATTAATTTAAAACTTCCATTTTCAAGACAAAATATACCACAAGTGCATTTAGATTGTACAATTATTAGTAAAAAAATGTGCTAACTATTTTTTTATTGGATAAAAGGAAAGAAAAGTTGAATAAACAAATATTTATGGCAGTATAAAGGTGGCAAGTTACATAAACAAATAGTTATAGTAGTAAAAAAGTTAATTATATGTTATATTTACTAGAAAAATATTTAAATTTCAATTTTTTTATTAATTTATTTGTAAATTTAAATTTATTTGACAATAAATAATTATCTTAACAATGTAAAATGAAAGACATTAGAATAACTAAATCATCGTAAAAGAATCATATGGCAAACATGGTGACCATCAAATTCAAGGCTTCTATGGAAAAGACTATTCAGGGATCAAAATGCATTGTTAAATAAAATTTTAATTAATTAAAAATTTAAAAAAATAGCATTTTTATTATTTTAAAATAATCAATAATTTTAACCTTTCACAAACAAAAGTGTTAATTTTTATTTTAAATAATTATTTGTTAATTTTTAATTAATTTAAAACAACCACTTCTAGACAAAATATACCCCAAGCTCATTTACATTGAATAGTCATTAATAAAAAAAATGTGCCAACTATTTTTTTATTGGAAAAAAGGAAAAAAAAGAGGTACATAAACAAATAGTTATAGGTGTAAAAAGGTGGGAAATTTGTTTTCAATTAATGTATTGTTTTTTAATCAATATTTTATGTATTTTTTGGTGGGCACAATTTTTAGTCATCTTTTTGCGCCCTACTAATGCGTGGGTTGCTTTTTGGCCGAATTAAAAGAACTATTTTAAATAAATAAAAAATATCATTGGTTTCAAAGGTGGTAAGTTTGTTGGCATTAATGTCAAAGGGTGAATGATTTAATGTAAAAATAATATTTTATTTTAGACATTTTATGTATTTTTTGGTGGGCCCAATTTTTAGTTGTCTTTTTGCACCCTACTAATGCGTGGGTTGCTTTTTGGTCGACCTAAAAGAACTATTTTAAATAAATAAAAAATATCATTGGTTTCAACGGTGGTAAGTTTATTGGCATTAATGTCAAAGGGTCAATGATTTAATGTAAAAATAATATTTTATTTTAGACAATATCTTCATGTGTTTTTTTGGTTGCTTTTTGGGCGCTCTATGTTTCAACAGGTTGTCTTTTGGACGCCCTATTTTTGCAGGTTGCTTTTGGGCCGACTTGAAGGAAACATTTTAAATAAATAAAAAGAAGGTATATAAATAGAGGTCACTGGAAGTCCATTAGAACATCAATGAGAAGAGCAGATTTATGAGAATAAATCAGCTACATTTGAGAACAGATATATGAGCTTAGCCTTGAAGAAGATTTTGTTGATGTTGTGAGCAAATTTTAAAGATCTAGGAAAGAGTTGTACACGAAATAAGCAGAGGGAGGGCTACTGAGAGAGGGCTATAGGTAAGTATTTTCAACTAAACTTGTTTTACTTTTATCATTCCATAGTCCTTCAAATTCAGATTTGATTTAGGTTCTTATGAATAGTTTTCAATAGAAACTTCTCTTATTTATTGATTTGTTACTTTTATCATTCTTTAGTACTTCAGATCCAGATTTGATTTTTCTCAATAGTTTTCAATACAAACTTCTCCTACTTCTCCTAGTTTGTTAGTTGGATGTTTGTAAGAAGGTTTAGTGCACCGAATAGGGGGAAATTTATTCTGTCCGTATCTTCCCATTGGCCTAATTTCTGGCTTGTTTGCTTGCCTTGATTATTCGACTGGCGTCGAGAGCTAATTACTCTGTAGTTTTGTGCATTAAAGAACAAAACCGCTTGATTATTCATTCGACTGGTGTCGAGAGCTAAATCTGTAGTTTTCTGCAAATTGTTGAGATCAAGGTAGAAATGGATTTTGAAGGCGGTCCTCGGGGATCCCAAATGCCACAGCCAGCGAATGAAGAAGCGGCGAAGAATATCTCAACTGAAATGGCAGCCCAGTGCAGATCACATTTCTTTGGCGTGCGCCGGAAATACGAACACAAGGCCGGAAGATTCACAGATTTCTTTGCCGAAATGCGTAAGCCCGATGAAGTTAAGTCGGTTTCAGGCCGAAAGAAAAGTGGGAATATCAACATAAAGAGCTTCAAAACGGATGTTGAGGCCGCTGTTGCGTGCTCTGTGCTCATTCACATCTTCAAAACTTGTGTTGACGCCACACGAAAGCCCGGTAAAGCGCCATTCAGGCCCGGTAAAAACGAGTCGGATGGGGTGGTGCTGCAATGCCACACTGTGCTCGTACAACGGCAGTTGGAGAAGGGCGATGCTCGGCTTCCTAATTGCACTCTTAATAGCGAGATTCGGAAGTTTTGCAACAGTTGTGCCGAAGATTTCCTTGAGATTGCGGAGGGTGTGAAGAATGGTGAGCATGAAATGCCAGAGGATGAGGGTCTGGCGGACGCTGTTAGGAGGTATATTTCTGAGGCAGTGCAGGGTTCTGAGATGTACCCGCCTCACAGGATTCCTGCTCAGAAACAGAGGATGCCGTCTGTTCTGAAAAGGAAGTTTCATAAGCTAACCTAGTCCTACTTCACCATGAACTGCAAATAACAGGATCATTTTACATATGCGGCAAATCTATGTGTACGGCACACAAACTAAGATTAGGTTTTTGGATGTGATCGTATTCCAAGATCAAACAAAACTCATGCTTGTTGAATTTTGCTCTGTCTAATGATTATGATTATTTTCTCCTGCCTGTGGTTGATTATTATACAGCAATGATAATGCCTTGTGATGCCATGTTTTTTCCTCTTTTTTCTGTTACATTTCAGATCATTCTTGTTTTACAATACACAAATATGGCAATTCGACTGTGGTACATGGATTTTCCTATTGTTTTACAATACACAAATATGACTTTTTCTGTCGAATGCATTCTTATATGAATTGAATGAAGCGACTCTGTTATCCTCATGCGACTAAGAGTAAGCGGCCAATAGCAATGAGAGACATAAAACACCCTATAAAACTTGGCCAACCGAAACACGAAAGCAATCGCATATGTGAATTGTGATAATCTCATATGAAATGTATTGCACGTAGTCATATGAAATATGTATTGCATGTACATCTGAAACATGTTCAAGTTACTGTTATAAGATTTCTTACATGTACGAGTTATTAAAAGACCCATCTTTTTTTACATATCGACAAATATCTTATAATATACTTACATTAAATCTGAATCTAAATACTTCTTCGGAAACAATAAATTGAAAAGAAAACAGTAATATTTAGCCTATGCGATATTTTAGATCATTCTGTGCAGAATACATACATCTTGTAACGTTTTTTCCACCAGATGAAGCAATACAGCAAAATTCCATTCAATCGATTTACCTATACCAACATCATTCCTTACAAATTTATTAATATAGTTGAAGTTATTTGAAACCCCATTTTCCTATACCAACATCATTACTTACAAATTTAATAATATATTTACATTGAGTTTAAACATAAATATTTATTCGAAATAAATTAAAAAGAAAACAGTAAATTAAGAACTATAATCACAGTCAAATCATTTTTTTTCCCTATGATTTTAAATAATATTTAGCCTATCCAATACATTTTCCATCATTCTATGCATGGAGAGTAAATACATCTATCTGGGTGAAATTAAATCCCATAAAATAAACTGCAACTTTGCAGCAGATGAAGCAATACAGCAATACAGGACAATCTTATTCAAGCCGATCACCTAATAATGAAAATATAAAACAAATTGATATTGAATAACCATTGATTTGCAAAAGTCAAGGAGCCAGCTACGCTCATACAGAATGATGACTGTTAAAGAATGCATAAAATAGAATTGCAAAGGAGAATAATCTACAATATTGTAAACCACAGTGACAAAATGGAGAGAAAAATATTGAGTGAGATGTGAAGAGGGAGAGCAGCAACATTAGTATTTGTCTTGGCCCTGCGATTTAAATGCAGTTTCATTTAAAGTAGCGTTTAGAAACAACCAACGCATTTAGAAACAGCATCTTCAAATGAATTTTTGGGAAAGAGAAACGTTTATATCCAATGAAAGCTGTTGACAGAGGTGGTAGAATTAGAAATTTCTACTGTTCGACAGAGAAGATCGATGGATAAGAGTGATGTCATTATATAATTATTAATAAGGAATTTTATTTTTATTTTATTTTGAAGATAATAAGAAAATTTAGTTATTTTCTATTTTGAAGATATCAAAAAAAGATAGATAAAGATTGGTGATACTATTGTATAATTATATTTTTATGCTAAATTATAATTATATATTCTATACATTTTAACTTATTAAATACAAGTAAAAAGTTAAAATATATTTGTTATTTATTTTGAAGATATCAATAAGGTTGGTGATACTATTATATAATTATCTCTTTAGGCTAAATAATTATTATATATTCTATATATTTTCAATTATTAAATACAAGTAAAAAGTTAAAATATATTTGTTATTTATTTTGAAGATATCAATAAGATTGGTAGATACTATTGTATAATTATCTCTTTAGGCTAAATAATTTATATATATATACTATATATTTTAAACCAAGTTAAAAGTTAAAATATATTTGTTATTATTGCAATAAACAATCAAGGCTTCAATTTCATGAACTTTATGAAATATGACATCTACAATTTTTTTGCATCAATGGCCGACAATGAATGTGGTCATGGCTAATCTAGGGGCAAGATGAGTGGCTACCAGGTCATGGAGCAGGCGGTGAGTGATGGAGGAAATAATGGGAGGCACAAATCCCTTCATTCCCCAGAGGGGAAATCAAAATTCCCTTGGGAAATAGAGGCTTGGTTGCTAAACGAAAGAGATGTGAACATTCTCAAAGAAAGTTGATAGGCAGGAATGAGACCCATAAGTGAAAAGAAAAAATCTATTTCCAAATTCAAATTCAATAAATAAAATCCAAAGAATGGGTTTGAGAAGAATCAATAAGGGAATGAGGTCAAAGCCACAAGGGTTTGAGAAGAATCAACAAGGAAATTTTTAATTCAATAAAGAAAATCCATCATCATTAACTCCAAAATCCTCAATCTGACATGGGATCATGTACAATGTTGCACTCTATTTGCCAAATGATGTAGTGAAAACAATCAAGAGAAATTGATGGAGTGGTGGACAGGCACCTTTGTAGGGAAGGTGATTATCAAACCCATAGGATACGTCTTCTTCATTATAGATTATATAAATTGATTTCTCAAAAGGGAAATTCTGTATGGAAAGACTTTACTTTTTGATGGATTTGATTTTTATTGTGTTGACTAGGAGACAATTCAAATAAAAATTCCTAGATCCAGATCAAACTTAAAAAATTTCCTTATAAATATTGGGTGATGGAAGCTATAGAAAATATTGGTAACGAATTGGGATTCTTCGTAGGCGTAGAAGAAATTTATCTTATGGGTGACCCCACAATAGTGGGTTACACTTTTTTAGACATGCTGATTTTTGCTGAAATGATACATTTTTAATAAAATATGATTATTTAAGCCTTGAGAGGTTCAATTTGAAGGAATTAATTAGAAATGGTTAGCTCAAAGCCTCTTAGATAAAAAAATCATTGATATAACATATATACTCCTCATTCATAGCTACAATGGAGTCTCCTTTGCACCTATTAAAATGCTGATAAAAAATCACTTCGACTTTATCTTTTGGAAGATCAAATGAATCCATTCGAAAAACCTATCTATGTAGTAAGGTACTACTGAGAAAACTATTTCCAATTATTATAATGTTAATATATATTAAGTTTATTATGATTTTGTATTTTTAGTTTTACTAAACATAGATATTTCACAATATCTCCACCTCTATGTTCGATGCTTGTGGAAAAATAGTAAATGAGAGAAAAAAAATTCTAAAAAATATCTATGCCCTAGGTATTGAAGCTATCTTTCTATCAAAAAAATAAAGATAAAATTGGACAAATACACAAAAAGTTATAAGCTATGTAGCCAAGGTATGTCAAAATTATGGCTTAGTCAACTTCAAATGTTAATAAAATATTAAATAATCATGATAATGTCAAAAAAGCAATTGCATGCCCTCCATATGGATGTTAAAAAACTAAATATGAAAGAATCACATTGATATCTATTTTAGAAAAAAAAGTTATGCTCTACAAACACAATGTAACTCTTTGAAAATGACGTTTTTAGCAACATACTAATTTTTGTGGGAGAAAGAAAAAACTAATCAAATCAATTAAAAAATAAAAATAAAAAATATATTTAGAATCTAGATAGAAAATCCTAAAAGACTCTAATTTACTTCATCTTCTGATTCTTAACGGTTTAACGACAATATGCATTCGAATCTAAAAGTTTTATTCAAAATTTAGAGTACAGTGTTTGTTCAGGCAAAAAAGTGTAACCCACTATTGTGGGTTGACCCTTATACAAAATGAAATGGGAATTCTAGGATCTATGTCTACACAAACCATAATGTGAAATCTTTGCCCAATTTTGAGATTATTATAAAAAAAAGTGTAGTGAAATAAAAAAAAAATCATTTGGTAATAACGTGAGAGGTGGAAACCACATCCTAGGCCCATGCTTCTTTGCCAAGTACTCTAAGTATATAAATCATAATAAAAAATATCTCTCATTTTTAAATGAAACCATTTTTGTAAGCAATTAGGACAAAGGAAAATGAATTTTGCATACTATAGTAATGGAAGGCAATAGAAAAAAGAGAAAACATTTTGGCAATAGTTAGATTATAGACGACTGTACTAATAATTATCAGCAAAGGTAGTGGCTAGGGATAAAACAGATGGCTAGTTATTAAAGAAGGAAATGCGCAAAAAAGTTGTAAAGTAGTTATTAGGGCTAGTGAAGGAAGTTTCTCTACTCAAAGAAATAGTAAAGATCCAATTAAATAAAGTGACATGTGTCGCCATAACTCTCATTAGGAAGCATAACATAAAATCCCCCTATCTTAAAATTCTTAAAGATGCAGAAAATGTTGGCTTGTTCCAAATCCAATTTTAGACAATGAAGGTAGCAAGGGGATCTTTGAGGTAGAGGTAGAAATAGGTAATTTTTAGTCTTTTTCAAATGAATGGATATCAAAATTTGAGGCTATTTGTGAGATCATGTGCATCTTTGAGGAAGAGAATAGGTACTTGGAGAAGAAATTGGACCAATCCAATGAGACAATGGGGAAAAATCAAATTTCTCTACAAGAGGTGATAGAAAAAGGGGAAATAGAAAATTAGGGGATTGATCTCCTATTCACAAGAAATGATATTGACTATAGACCAAGAGTTTTGGGAATTAGAAAGTTGAAGTAATGCAAATAGAAGAGGCTTTAGGATGTTTTCCAGTCATATGGAATTTAGAGGTGGTTAAATTTCAGAGGCTTGAAGCAGGCAGTCATTGGATTGGGGGAAAGATAAGTTTTGTTATAAATCAGAATTTTCTTTTGGTCAATGCTTATTGTCACATTTATTGTCTAGAAAAGAAGAACCTTTAGGCATACATTGATATGTTTTTGGATTATTATCCCCATATGCTTAAAATAATTGGAGGAGAATTTAGTGATATTCTATGTACTCAAGATAAGAGAGGGGGTTTATCAAGAGTACGTCGGTCTCAAAAATATTTTAGAGAATGGGTTAATAGAAATACCCTTCTTGAGATTGACCTTGGAGAGGAAATCTTCACTTCGAACAACAAATGCCTTCCATTCAGTGGTTTTTTTACTCGAAAATATTTAAAGATAGGTGAATTGCGGGGGTTGGCCATGTTGGGAAATTGGCGAATAGTATTATTATGAGAAATGGTCGGATCACCTCATTTTCATGCTATATTTATCCCATGGCCAGTTTATTCACCACCTTTTGGTTGAAACGGTCATACTATGATTTATTTTTTTGCATCCAAATCATACATAGTTTGAATATTTGTTAGTCATAATTTCACTGATAATTTCTAAATGAATGTGATAGGGAGGATCTCCTGAGAACTACTCCTAGTTCTTCACCAAGTATCTTTCGAGACTTCTTAGGGCTTCTTCTCTCTTATACCACTTTAGGAGGCCTCAACACTCTATCCTCCAACTCATCTAGATCTTCCACTACCAATTCAAGATGCTTACACTTCCATAAGTTTCCTTTTGAACTCTCCAAGGCCAGTTCATCTATCAATATTCTAGCTTGTTTAGGTTCACCTTGCAGGATTATAGGACTTGTAAATTATTCAATTCATTCACCAAACAGTCATTCTTGTTAAATCAATGAAGTCATTCACTCATCATTTCCAAGATTCCTAGTTTTTAGGCCTAATAGGTCTCTAGTAGCCCTATGTTTGGGGTTTTTGGAATTTAACACAAAAAAATTACACACAACCCCATGAACCCATTGGTGATCTGGATACCCTTTTCAAAGACCCCAAATATTATTTTGGTCTTAATGTTCAAACTATTAGTACACTTTCCAAACCCTAACTGGCTCTTTTTGGAAGGAAAGAAACCAGTCTTCAATCTTTTGATTCAAAATCCAGCCAAATAGATTAAAAAATCCTCCACCTCACAACCAAGGCTATGTATGAACCTATCTAGCATCTCCAATCCATTTGATTCATTCATCCAATCTTCTCTTGCAAGTTATAAGCCATTGTTCTCTTGCTTGCTAGTCGGGCTATGGAAGAACTCTCCTAGGGAAAGAGTTTAAAATTTACAAAAACCAATTACAAAACCCTAGAAAAAAGGAAAACTATTTTACAAAGACTCCATTTTCATTCCCCCAAGGGCCAAGTGATTTCCATAGTGGGAACTCTAGATGGAGACATTTTAACTATGTACACCATGTCCAGTCCAGAGACTCGGAACTAGGAACAAGAATTTATTTACCTAAATAATCTAAAAAAACTCAAACCATTGCACACAATAAAATAAAATGATGAATCCTAACTATCATAAAGAAAATATTTTCTAATTCAATCTATCAAACTCGAATGGAAACCAAATTCAAGAACACGGTCAATGAACCTTAAACAGTCAAAATGATTGGTATTGGAAATCATGTCAAAATGGTGCCAAACTTCATACAATTTTTAGAAGGACCTTAAATATGTCCATCCTCCATGTTTAAACAAATTTCTCAAACCCATAACTACTTTAGGGAAATTTTTCTCCTTTTTCCCAAATATTGTCATGCAACATTGAAATGTTGCAAAAGTTGCTCTAGCAACTTTTTGATCTCTTACATTTTTGTCCATTACAATGAGGTGACCCAATATATGGGTTCCAAAAGACATATAGAAACTACCTAGACATTCATATAGCCAAATTAAGACATTTGATGCACTCTTGGTTCCATTCTCCACACTATGCCACTTTTGGCTTACATGGAAACTTTGGGCCAACACTTAAATACCTCTACCAACATGGACAAGGTAACATAACCAACTATGAATACTCACCTATTGGACTCTCAAATAGGCCTTATTCACACCCTAGCCATTATAGGATCAAACAAGCCAAAATTTGAGGGTTGAAGTCACCTAACCCCTAGGTGCTCCAGCACCATTCTCCGCACATGAAAAGATATAAGGTCACATTAGGTGATGAGAGTGAAATATAAATTCCTAACTTCTTTAAATCACCTTCAGGTACCCAAGTATCTTCTACTTCATGAATATGTTTCCATTTGATCAAGTGTTCCATGTAATTTCCATGTCTAGTCTTCTTGGCAATCCTTGGATCTAACACCTTCTCTATTGTAGGCTTAGGTGGGGAAGACAATTTCAAGTCAGTAACCATCTCTTCAATGTCATATTCATCCTTACTTTCCTCTATATTGGGACCTTTGTAAGGTATGGGATCTACCACATTGAAAATAGTAGACAAAGATATGTCTTCTGGTATGTTTATCTTGTATGCATCATTTCCATATTTGGCCAGTATCTTACATGGACCAATCCTTCTCATTTGAAATTTTTAGGTACTCTTTTTTAAAGACTTTCTTGTTGGCATTAAGCATGATTGTCATTAGTGACAACACTTATTCTGTACAGTACATACCGAGCAGAATAGTACATACCGAGCAGAATAGTACATACCGAGTAGAATAGTACATACCGAGTAGAATAGTACATACCGAGTAGAATAGAGCATACCAAGTAGAATGGTACATACCGAGAAGAATAGTACATACTAAGTAGAATAGTGTTTACCGAGTGCTGCACGGTTAAACAAGAAATTTAGTTTCTACCGAGTAACACTTTATCTACCGAGTCTCCAGTGTTTACTGAGTTCAAAACTACAACTGAGTGGTTAGTATGGACCGAGTTTCCACTTCTACCAAGTGCATGATGATGTCGAGTAATGTAGTGGATGCCGAGTATCAGAAAGTCACCGAGTTAGTTTGCAATAACCATGTAACTATATTTGGGCAGATTCAGTAATATTTGTGTTTACTTGTTTAAGAGCTGACTTTGTAATTGTTTTGGAATTGACTTAGATTGATATATAAACAATGTTTTATGTCATATCCAAGAATGATGAAATATAGACAAGTATGAAAAAGAGAGAAAGGCAGAGATAAGTGAATTACAAAGGGCTACAACAGTATAAGAAGCAGCAAAGATTTATCCATCACAGAAGGTGATCAGTACATCAGAGAATCTCAATTAGCAAGTACAGTTGCAAGTAAGAGATCTACTATTTCATCCTAACAGGTGAATCAGCTTGAAATCCTTTAACCGGGTAGACTTAATAGTCTTTGTAAAAATCTCTTTACCGAGTGCATACTTCATTGTATGTTTGTAAATCCTCTAACAAGGTGGACCTAGCAGTCCTTATTGCTCCTAACAGGGCAGATCATCAGAAGTGATCATTGTAAGCCTTAACCGGCAAACTTTATACTGCAGTATTGAAGTTTTGTGGGCATCATCCCCACCCCAGTTTTACTTTCTACTTGGAAGGTTTCTAGGTCACCAAATCTCTGTGTTCTAAGTGTTATGAATGTTTTATTCTTTCTGTTACTCTTGCATGCAGTCAAATTATCAATCTAATATTATTAAGATCTAAATCTGTTAAAAGTTTTGAAGTTACTGATTCACCCCTTCCCTCTCAGTAACCTAGATAGTCTTGAATATTTCCAACAATTGGTATCAGAGCTCAGTGGATCTCAGAATAAAGTTTGACAGCTTGAGAAAAGATTCAGGACAATGGAGATAATCAGACTGAACAAAGTAATTGAGAATGAAAAGCTAGATCTGGAAATGGCCATAACTCAACTCAAAGAAGCAAGAGAGCATCTTTCCCTTTCCCTAAAAAGAAGGAAGGAACTTGCAAATCAGATCAATGACCACCAGTATGTTGAAGAAAAGATTGAAGACTTTCTCCCTTCAAGTAGCTCAGATGAAGCAAACAATGCAATAAAAGAACTTCTAGAAAAGAATGGATCTCTGCAAGAAGAAGTGAGAAAATTGAAAAGAGAATAGGAAATTCAGTCAACAAGATTCTGTGAAGTCTTGGAACAAAGAAACAAGATGAAAGATGAAATAGATGGAAAGAACAATGAAATCCAGAATAAAATTCTTTAGCTAGAAAATCTTATTGATCAAATCTCCAATGCAAATGAAGAAATCTTGACTCTAAGATCAGAAAATGAAAATATGAGAGAAGAGCTGAGATCTGAAAAGCAAATCAATTTAAGAGTGATGAGTGAGCTAGATGCTAAAAGGCAAATCAATGAGAGAATATTGAAATCTCAAGAAGATATGAATCAGGTGTATTAATGAAACCTTCATAGGCAAAAAGGAAAAGCAAGACTTGGATACAAAGAGGAAGGTGAATCCTCCAAACAAGGTACTCAAAAGAATCAGAAACCTACTTGTAATCACTGTGGAAAAATTGGTCATACTTCAAACAAGTGTTGGAGTAATGGAAAAGCAAAATTCAATGGAAAATGCTACAATTGCAATCAACTTGGTCATAAAGAAAATGAATGCAAGGAAAAACTAAGATTTAAAGGCATATGTCACAAATGTAGCAAACAAGGTCATAAGGCATCAGAATACAGAACTAAAACACCCAATCCAGCGGAACAAATTATAAAGCAATGTTTGGTTGGGATTACAACACTTGATGTAGATGTCATTACTGTGGAGAATATGGACACATTGGCATGAATTGTGTAAGGCACCACTTGAGAAAAAGGGATTCTACCATAAGATGTTATAATTGTACTAAGCTTGGTCACATAGCTAAAAACTGTATGAATTTAGGCAAAATTGAAGATGAAAAGAAAGCAAAATCAAATAACATTAGGAAGCAGATAAGACAAAAGTGGATTCCTAAACCTACCGAGCAAACCAATCCTGAAGTTACTAATGAGGAGAGTAGCTCTATGAGCTCTAACTAGTCTCCAAGAAAGTACTGGAACTGTATCTTCATAGACATATTCAAAATAGTTCCTGAACTGAAAGGGAAATAGATCCAAATTAGTATGGAAGATACAGTAGGATCATAAGAAGGTCAGTATCAGTTACCACCGAGCAAGGTCGGGAGTAACCTAACTTCATTTGGTTACCGAGTAAGGTCGGAGAAGTATGAATTCGTATGATCGCCAAGTTGTGGAGTCTTCACCAAGCAATTAATTCATAGTGGATGACAGCCTATCTAGTTCTATACCCTAACTCATACTGAGCATTAATGACAAAGTTTTAACAAAAGGAGTGAAATCAAGTTCACTATTCACTACGAACAAAAGTCTCCTAGTGCAGTCAAGCATTTCAAAGCATATTTCAGCAAGATATTCTCTTTCCTCAAAGAATTTATTATGTTCACCAAGCTACCATGGCATCATCCAGCGCTAAAATGAAGAAAGATTTAGAAATGTTGGTTCATGGAGAATAGAAAGCACCAGATTTCAAACTCGTGCCCACAGTTGCCGGAACCCTAGACCTGAGTGGAGCTCAATCTCAGATTCCTCCTAAGGTACTCCTTATTAATGATATTCACAGTCATTTTAAGTGTACAATTCAAGAGCTTGGAACCCTAGAGATAGATACTATCCGTGAGGAACTATGTGTCGATGGTGTTCTCAAACTGGAGCATCAACATTAGGAAGATAAGGGTTTAGTTCACATCACACACTTGCCTCGGAGCTTTCAGATAAAATGGATCATATATATCCTCAGTCAAGTACATGAAGGTAAAATATGTCTTGAGTAACCAGTAGAGATTACGAAGAAGATGATTCACCAAATCAGTAGTCTTCCCATGCTCGACAAAGCAAAATCTACAAAAACCCTAGGTCGGATGAAAGTTGAAGAAAAAACCCTAGCCGAGTGGGACGGTAGAGGTATGAAGATAAGCAAAATTACTGATGCAGAATTGAAGTTTGGTATACATATCGTAGCTCACAAGATATATAGTTCAAGTCGGTAGAACAATGTTCCATGTGAAGCAGTTGACCTAGTGTATAAAATTGTAAAGAACAATCTGTCATTTGACCTAGCAGATCTTTTGTTGAGATAGTTCAACAAGAACATGGAGAGCATCAAAACCTCAAAGAAAAATCCATGTAAGTTTGGCTCACTGTTGGTTTGTTTATTTTTCTATGCTCAAAAGTTTTTCTCATCAAAAGGCACGGTAGTATGGAGAAAAGATGTGCCGGTTCTTTATCATATGAATGAATACATTTCAGAAATGGGTGACAATTTTAAAAGCATAATGGATAACTATTTTGAATCATTTAAAGAGAAAATGAACAATAGATTCCAAATTCCACAAAAATTGGTGGAAGATTACAAAGATGATATTTGTTTCATGGTGGATTGTGATAATCTGTATATACAGGTAGCAAAACCAAGGATTGTACATGTGAAACCTCTTCCCTATGAGGTAAATATTGATGAAACCAAGAATATTATTGAAGCCCTAATTAATCAACCTGTTAACCCAAAGGCACCATATTTTGGGACTTATGAAGAAGCTAACGAGAGAATTGAGCTTAGTATAAAGCTTCCATAGGCAGTTAACAAAGGAAGAAAGAGGTTGGCCAAAATACAAGCTAGCACACCTCTAATGTCAACCGAGGAAAAAGGAGAGGACTTTGAAGAAGAAGTAGAGAGAAAGGATGAGGAGGAAGAAGAACAAGTACCAACAAAGAAGAAAGGAAAAGTATTTATCACCAAGGCACCCAAGCAACCCTCTGTAGTATTTACAAGAAGGAGTGCAAGAGGCAAGGTAGGCAAAGTCAGTGAAGAAATAGTATTCAAAAGGCCTCCTCCTTCATTAAAAGAAAAGATCAAGGATATGAAAGAAGGATCTGGAATTGCAAACTTCAAATCTCTAAGATATGAAATCAGATCCGAGGAAGAGCAGCAGGAAATTGAAGATGTTGTTATCGAGAAAATAGGAAGATGGAAATACTCACCTGAAGAGATAGCTTCTCAAATCCCAGGAACTCTGCTGAACAAAATTAAGTTAAGATGGTCCAATGCAAGACAAACTGTCAAGGACATCTATGCTCAAACCTTGAGGCAATTAATGCCCAGTTTGAAAAATGCTGAAATTGATAAGGCATTGATAGATAATGAAATTAAGATGACACTCAAATTCAACAGTTGTTTGATTTTGATTAAAGATATTGATTTGGTTGTGAAGAGTGCCACTGCCACATGGAAAAACATCTATAATCTTCACAAACTGAGTGTCGAAACAGTGATAATCAAGGATATTGATGATGACAGTGATGAACATGAAGAAGATACCAAGGTAGACAAGCAAAGTGATGAGGAAGATAATATTGTTTGGATAGCCGCAGAAGTCATTGCCTCACTTCCTCACTCTCCAAAAAAAGTTGCTACACCTAGCATGGAGATAACTTCAAGTATGATTATGACAACTTCCACAGATACATCAAATGTCAAATCATCACTACCACAACTCAATGAATCATCGACAGAAATGACTACCACCTCTTTTACCGAGTTGCAGTCTCCTGTATCTACTTCAGTACCTACTTCCATATCAACTTTTCTAGTAGTAAGTACCTCAGTTCTGGATACTTTAGTAAGTATTTCAATTTTTTATTCTACAATTGTGAATACTTCAGTTTTGAGCCCTTCAAGTATTCCAGTTGGTAGTTTATCATTTTTTACAGCTAGTCTTACAATGTCTACAATAACTTCTACAAAGGCATTAAGTGCAATAACAGTTGATCCTAAGGCTCAACCGAGTACAAGATTTCTGAGTAAGAATGTAGAAGAGGATATAGACTTAGATGAGGAAATAGAGATTCCAAAATTAGACTTTGCAAATCTTTCAGTAGACCAAATGCAAAACATTGGTGAACTCCTTCAAAAGAAAGCAAAGCAGAAGAAACTAAAAGAAGAAAGGGACAAGGAATATAAAATTATTGAAGATGCAAAGGATATTTTGTCAGAAGCATTAGGTATTAAATTTGATTCCTCTCAACATATTTTGTTACAGTTAGCTGAGGTAGTAAAAAAGTTCCATGAGGATTCCTCTACGTCAGAAAAGATTATTGAGAAAGCTGAGAAGAAATTTGACAATAAAGTGCTTGAGCATGTTGCTCAGTATATAGCTATTAATCAGGTAGAATTATCTTCAGTTTTGACAGATATTGAATCCTCCTATTCCAATGTTACCTCACTTGTTGCTAAGCTATGTAATGTTTCTGAGTTCACTAAGGAAGTCAAAGAAAAATTGAATAAGATTGATGAGGATCTGAAGGACAGTGTACAAAGGTTGCAACTTGAACCTAGTTCAAGCTCTGCACATCATATGAAAATCACATTTCTATCAAATAGGTAGTCGGAATTATTAAAAGAAGATACAAAGATCCGGTCAACACTGCTAGATATTCAAAACACGATCCTTCCCATCATGGACATAATGCAAAAGCACATTGTTCACTCAAAAACATTACTCCATGACAATCAATTTTCCATTGCAGATCACATGATTGAACTCTCTGTAGAAGTCCAAATTGCACTCCAAACATGCAAGATTTTGCAAGAGAATTGGGATAGAACTCTGGCACTAATCATAAAGGTACATTCTAATTTTCTTTCGCATTTTGGATTCTCCCTGTAAAATACTTATATATACACCTTTGGCATTATTGTCAAAAAGGGGGAGAAAATGTATAGGAGAAAGTGTATAATACGAAAGGGGGAGAAAGTACTCTATATAAGGGAGTCATGAAATATATAAACAACAGTTTGACAAAGATAAATTTTTGAAAAATAAAAAATAAAAAAAAAGATTCAACATGATTCTTGTATATAAGTTTTGGCTATAAGTGTTTTTGTCACTAATGCCAAAGGGGGAGATTGTTGGCATTAAGCATGATTGTCATTAGTGACAACACTTATTCTGTACAATACATACCGATCAGAATAGTACATACCGAGCATAACAGTACATACCAAGAAGAACAGTACATACCGAGTAGAATAGAGCATACCGAGCAGAATAGTACATATTGAGCAGAATAGTACATACCGAGTAGAACAGTGTTTACTGAGTGCTGCACGGTTAAACAAGAAATTTAGTTTCTACTGAGTAACACTTTATCTACCGAGTCTCCAATGTTTACCGAGTTTGAAACTATGACCGAGTGGTTAGTATGGACCAAGTTTCCACTTCTATCGAGTGCATGATGATGATGAGTAACGCAGTGGACGCCGAGTATTAGATAGTCACCGAGTTAGTTTGCAATAACTGTGTAACTATATTTGGGCCAAATCAGTAATATTTGTGTTTACTTGTTTAAGAGATGACTTTGTAATTGTTTTGGAATTGACTTAGATTGATATATAAACAATGTTTTATGTCATATCCAAGAATGATGAAATATAGACAAGTATGAAAAAGACAGAAAGGCAGAGATAAGAAAATTACAAAGGGCTACAACAGTATAAGAAGTAGCAAATATTTATCCATCATAGAAGGTGATCAGTACATCAAAGAATCTCAATCAACAAGTACAGTTGCAAGTAAGAGATCTATTGTTTCATCCTAACAGGTGAATCAGCTTGAAATCCTTTAATCAGGTAGACTTAATAGTCTTTGTAAAAATCTCTTAACCGAGTGCATACTTCATTGTATGTTTGTAAATCCTCTAACAAGGTGGACCTAGCAGTCCTTATTGCTCCTAATAGGGTAGATCATCAGAAGTGATCATTGTAAGCCTTAACTGGAAAACTTTATACTGCAGTATTGAAGTTTTGTGGGCATCATCCCCACCCCAATTTTACTTTCTACTTGGAAGGTTTCTGGGTCACCAAATCTCTGTGTTCTAAGTGTTATGAATGTTTTATTCTTTCTGTTACTCTTGCATGCAGTCAGATTATCAATCTAATATTATTAAGATCTAAATCTGTTAAAAGTTTTGAAGTTACCGATTCACCCCTCCCCTCTCACTAACCTAGATAGTCTTGAATATTTCCAACATTTCTTTGTTCAAATGTACTAGTACCAAATCCCCGACTTCAAACTGCACATCTCTCTTCTTATTTATTTTGAAAATATCAATAAGATTGGTGATGCTATTTAATAATTATCTCTTTAGGCTAAATAATTATTATATATTCTATATATTTTTAATTATTAAATACAAGTGAAAATTTAAAATATATTTGTTATTTATTTTGAAGATATCAATAAGATTGGTAGATACTATTGTATAATTATCTCTTTAGGCTAAATAATTATTCTATATATACTATATATTTTAAATCAAGTTAAAGATAAAATATATTTGTTATTATTGAAATAAAAGGTCAATGCTTCAATTTCATTAAATTTATGAAATATGACGTCTATAATTTTTTTGCATCAATGACCGACACTGAATGTGGTCATGGCTAATCCAGGCAAGATGACTAGCTACCAGGTCATGAAGTAGGCGGCGAGCGATGGATGAAATCATGGGAGGCAAAAATCCCTTCATTTGCCAGAGGGGAAAATGAAATTTCCTTAGGAAATAGAGGCTTGGTTTCTAAACAAAAGAGATATGAACATTATGAAAGGAAGTTGATAGGTAGGAAAGAGACCCATAAGTAAAAAGGAAAAATCTATTTCCAAATTCAAATTCAATAAAGAAAATCCAAAGAATAGGTTTGAGAAGAATGAATAAGGTAATGAGGTCAAAGCCACAAGGGTTTGAGAAGAATCAATAGGGGAATCAACAAGGAAATTTCAAATTCAATAAATAAAAACCATCATCATGATTAACTCCAAAATCCTCAATCCGACATGGGATCATGTACAAGGGTGCGGTCTATTTGACAAATGATGCAGTGAAAAATATCAAGAGAATTTGATGGAGTGGTTGTTGACCACCTTTCTAGGGCAAGTGAGTATCAAACCAATAGGATACAACTTCTTCATTATAGATTATATCAATCGATTTATCAAAAGGGAAATTATGTATGCAAAGACTCTTTTTTTTGAAGGATTTATTTTTTATTGTGTTGACTAGAAGACAATTAAAATAAAAATTCCTAGATGGATCAAAGTTTAAAAATTTCCTTATAAATATTGGGTGATGGAAGTTGTAGAAAAGATTGGTAACAAATTTGGACTCTTCATAGGCGTAGAAGAAAGTATTTTCTGTAAAAAATAAAATAGGATTTCTAGGATCTATGTCTACACAAACCATAATGTGAAATCTTTGCCCAATTTTGAGATTATTATAAAAAATAAAGTGTAGTGAAATTTAAAAAAAAATTCATTTCATAATAACCTGAGAGGTTGAAACCACATCCTAGGCCCATGCTTCCTTGCCAAGTACTCTAAGTATAAATATCATAATAAAAAATATCTCTCATTTGTAAATGAGAACATTTTGTTAAGAAATTAGGGCAAAGGAAAAGGAATTTTGCATACTATAGTAATGGAAGCCAATAGGAAAATGAGAAATTTGTTTGGCATGAGTTATAATATAGAGGACCGAACTAATAATTATCAACAAAGGTAGTGGCTAGGGATAAAATAGATTGCTAGTTCTTAGAGAAGGAAATGCGCAAAAAAGTTGTAGTAGTTATTAGGGCTAGTGAAGGAAGTTTCTCTACTCAATGAAATAGTAAAGATTCAATTAAATAAAGTGACATGTGTCATCATAACTCTCATTAGGAAGGATAACATAAAATCCCCATATCTTTAAATTCTTAAAGATGTAGAAAATGTTGGCTTGTTCAAAATCCAATTTTAGACAATGAAGGTAGCAAGGGGATCTTTGAGCTAGAGGTAGAAACTGATAATTTTTAGCCTTTCTCAAATGAATGGATTTCAAAATTTGAGGCTATTTGTGAGATCATGTGCATCTTTGAGGAAGAGAATAGGTACTTGGAGAAGAAGTTGGACCAATCCAATGAGACAGTGGGGAGAAATCAAATCTCTCTACAAGAGGTGATAGAAAAAGGTGAAATAGAAAATTAGGAGATTGATCTCCTATTCACAAGAAATGATATTGACTCCATACAAATAGAGAAGTCAGGTATCCTCAAGATAGCCTCCAACAAAATCTACCTTTTCTTGGAAAGGATTCAGTCAAAAAAGTTAGAAGGAAACCATTATCAAAACTAGGTAACAAAAATGGGAAAGTTGAGGGGTAGCTCAAAATAAGGTCTCTTTTGGAAGCAAGGAAGGACATCCACCTTCCTAAGGAGCCATGAAGCTCCTATTTTGGAATGTTGGGGGCCTAAATTCCCCTAACAAGAGGCACTTGGTTGATTGAATGATAGGATTGACTAGGGTATAAATAGTTCTAATACAACAATCTAAAATTATTAGAGGATAAATAGAGGCTTCCACCAAGAGTTATAGGAATTAGAAAGTTGAAGTAATGAAAATAGAAGAGGCTTTAGGATTCTTTCCAATCATATGGAATTTGGAGGTGGTTAACTTTGAGAGGCTTGAAGTTGGAATTTGTATAAATCATAATTTATTTTGGTCAATTCTTATTGTCATATTTGTTAGGCCATTTTCTTGTCACAACAAAAATCCTTTGAAAATGGCCTCTTCCCTGCAAGTTTTGTAATGTTGTCCCACCTTGCTGCAATCATAGTTTTGGTATGCAAAGTAAATTCACAATGATTCATGGTGTGCGCCCCAAGCCATAGGTAGTTCATGTTTTCACCTTGCTCCAGTCTAGATTGCATCTGCTAATTCCCAAAACCCAGGGAGTTATTAAGGTTTCAAGGTTTGCAGGAGATAATCTTAGAATATGCCTAGGTGTTGAAAACCCACAATGTTTTTGAAAACCCATGATGTTTTCTACATTTTTGGCCTGCTTGAAAACCCTCAATGTTTTTGCATCCCTTGTTTACCTGTGTGTCAATGTCGATAACCCTAGATGTTTTCAATCTTTCGCCAAAAACCTTGTGTGTTTTTGACCTTGCATTTCTTCCCTTTTGCCGACACTCCTTGTTTGTCAGTCCTAAGTGTGCAAGTGTGATTGAATGGTGGGCCTGGGTCTTCAAGGGCTTTAAAATGATTGGTTGTCACATGATCACATGTCAAAAATTTCTGACATGTGACCATGCGACTGGTTACTTCTTGTGCTGGGCCTGTTGGCGGGGAGGGCAGTGGTCCCGATGGCGGTTATGTGGCATCTTGTGGTTGGCTATCACATGATCACATGTCAGAGTTTTCTGACATGCGATCATGCAACTAGTTGACACCTGTCCCTGGGCTCATTGGTGATGAAAGTTGGTGCTCCCGCTGTCAGGAAAAATGAGTGAGGTAGCAGTCTTGTTGCCTTGACATGTGATCGCAAGGGCCATCTTTCGGCCATGCGATCATGCGACAAGGGTGCCATGTTGTGCTAGGGCCCGATGGTAGGTGGTGACGAGCTGATTTCTAGTTGGTTGCTAGTGTACTCAGTGGTAGGGGGTTTGCAGTGGGGCCTGTGTTTGTAGTGCCCGAGTGTGTTTGACATTCAGTAGTGAATGCTAGTGGTTAGTCACATGTTTGCATAGCCTTTCTCAAGGCTATGTGATCATGTGGCTAACATTTTATGTTAACTCATGGCGGTGATAGTTATGCGGCGGGGTGAAGGTTTGTAGTGTGTCGCATGTTCACATAGCCCTTCTCCTAGCTATGTGATCATGTGACAACTATTATGATGTCACTATTGCGGAGTTAAGGTAGGTCCACGGTGCCATGCTGCCGACATGCTCAGTCTTCATTCACCGAGGGATTTATGAGGTGGTGGTTGACTTGTCAAGGGGTCCTGCGCTAGTTTTAAAATATAAATATGACCACCCAATCTACTGGGAAGAGATATAATCAATGGCCACATTTCAAAATTTGTTGACTGACCGTTGCCACCAATTTTTAAATCTTTTGCCAGGGGTTTCCAGTGACGTGAAGGACCAAAATTCAATGCAAAAGAAACTGGTGCTGGTGGGAGATAATCTATTTGCCATTGTAGTGTTGTCTAGCGTGTGCCGTGTTCATTTGCAAGGTCTGTACTGTGTGGTTTTGTGCTCGAGGTGTGTTGCATGTGGCCACAAAGGGGTTGGCATTTTCAAATTTTCATGATTTGCAATACTTTCCTAGAGATTTATCATGAGTACAGATCTTCCTCAGGCATGGCCGACTGGTTTTCTTCCCCTGTAATAAATTTTGTGGTTGTTACAGTTGGTTGGGTAGTTGAAAACCTAACCCTGGTTACCCGTAGCTTGTTGCATCCTATTGTTTGGGATTCCAAGGTAACCAGTGGTATATATTGCAGAAGTTTTTTCTGTAAGAACGGTTGGATGGTTTGAGTTTTCTTCTTTGTAAATATTTCCTTCTTCTCTGCATACAGAGTGTCCCTCTTTCCTTTCTAGTTTTGAGAATAGAATACAAACTGTAATAGCTTGTCTTATGTATAAGATTTTAGTATATTTGTTCTGCTATCAGATTGTCTCCATTTGGGTTTTAGGCTTATTGATTGTAGCATCAAGGGTGTTATAGTCTTTCTACTTGCATTTCTAGTGAGTGTCTACGGTAGAGTTGTTTTCGTAGAAGCAACTAGGTCTAGGACTGGTTTTCAGCTATGTATGAGCTGGGTATCAAAGATATGTCATGCTTGTCTTCTAGTGGATGCTGGTTAATGTATTGCTTATTCTTAGGTCTTCCTTTGGATAGGTAATAACGTATCTGGGTGCACAGGTGGTTTGGTAATGTATGATCTAGTCAGGGTGAGTGTGTTGTCTTCTTGTTTCATAGCTCTGTTGTAGTGAGGTATTTGACTCTGCTGGCCATTGGATAAGGCACTAGTCTATGGGAGACTAGGGGTATTTCAAGGGTCCATTCAACCCAACATTAAAATCATTCAGTGAACCATCTTTCCCTTTCATGTTGTTAGGATAGGCTTCTAGGTTTCAGACTCATTGTATGCAAGCAGGTTATTGCATAAGGTGTGCTTCATTGGGGTATAGGATACCTAAAGGAGTCTAAAAGCTATTCCACAATAATCTATCTATAGGCCTATTTTTTTTCATGAGGTGTCTTGAGTGTGTAGATAAGGCAATACCCGCCTGAGTGAATGTGGAGCTCAAAGAAGAAGGAGGATGCCCTTGGTCCTCATTAATTGGCACTTTTTCCCTATCAGACTTTGGAGTGAAGACTAACCAGTTTGTCAATCATAGTGTAAACCTAGCACCCTGTGGGAACAAGTTTAAAATCCAACAAGATGGTGACTCTACTGGGGAAGAAGTAAAAGGCAACAAGTTTTTGCTTGGCTGGATCATCCCAGAGTCTGGTTAAAAGATCATAGCGTCTAAAGTAAAAAACACACTTGTAAATTTTTCTCACTACATGTTGAGTGGTAACTATGAATGTCTCTGTTTGGTTAGTGTTTTGTTGCAAAGTGTGATATATTTGTAGTCCTGACAAGCAGTTAGCCTGTGAGGTGTTTTGTGATTGTGGGTTTTGAAGAAGGTGTAGAGAAAGAATTTTCAGCTGATTCAGATTTGTCCTTTGCAAAGAGGTGGCGGCTCTACCAAGTTAGAAAGGTGATTTGAAGGAGGCTTTAGATTCATATTTTGTAGCATTCAAAACATCTCTAGGTAATCCTATTTCAAAGCAAGAACAGTCCCTAATTAGGTGAACAAGTCATCAGTGAAAAGGGAAAATTAATGATGAAAGTTTGATCATATTTCTGGATAGAAGCTTTGGTTATTGTAAAGAGTATCAAAAATATGTTGAGGTATAATGAAGATGGTGGTTGCATGAATTTGGATAAAGTATTATCATGAGAACAAGTTGCATTGTGTTGTCAGTATTTTAAAAATGGAGTTTCTAGCCTTGACAGATCAGGTTGATGTTTCTAGGTCTGAAAGTTCTCTGTCAGTTTCTAGGAATGTTAATAGAGAAAGAGATATTTATTTGATGAGTCAAAAAATCCAGCAGACTTGTACAAAGATTCTAAGGTGTGCAATAGGAGAAAGAAAAGGTGAATCACCCCACTCATACTATAAGAAATTTCTTATAACTTGTGATGAACTTTTTGTGGGTATTGAGCTTCAGGATTCTCAATATGCTGAAATGTTTTTAGAGCTTGGTGTGCCTGAGTCAATCAGTTGGTCTGCATTCTTTAGAAATGAAGCATTAGAAGATGTTAAAGAATGGATGGCTTCATTTGTGAAGGATGAATCTTGTGGTGCTGATGTTGATAATGAAATTTGTGAGAGAGAAGATGAATTTGCAGATATGAGTTCCTGCAGTGATGACTTGACACAAGATTTTTCAGCTCCTATTTCAGATGAAGATGATGTTTGTAGCATTTGTAGTGAGACCAATTAGATAGAGTGTGAAGTTCAATGCCTACTAAGTAGTGAATATATTTCAAAGCTTTTGGATGCAGAATTTTAGAGGTGCACTCCCAAGTATGTTTCCAAGATCCCATGCCTAGTGGATATTATTTTTGATGAAGAAAAAATGAGTGATGGCATGGAATGTGAAGCATCTATTGAGGTCCTTTCTCCCATTTTTGATATGCAAGTGGATGGTACACATTATTGTAGTGAATTTGACAATGTCAGTGATGATGAGTATGATGATATGTGTACCGGTGTGGATTCAGTCTTTCAAGAGCCTAATGTCTATGGTTCTTGTTTATATTTTGATGCTGGAGATTGCGGCAATGCTGAAGGAGTTTTCTCATATTTGCAAATGACTGATGAGTCATTGACTGACAATGCTTGTTCCTTTTCAGAAGATGCTGATGTTTTTTGTGATCAGCAGGATGTTCCCAATTTTATGCAGTTAGATTTCTATCTTGGGGAGTGTTATATTAGTTTGTAGAGTAGAGAGATAGAAAGGGTTTATTCTTCATTGCAGATGTGCCCATCCATGAGGTTGAGTTGGAGTGTGTCCTTTTTCAGCAAGGCAGTGAAAGTGAAGAGTGTGACATTTTGATGTCACAAAATGATCAACGCCTATGGCAGCTTGATGACCCTATCTTGCTTAGTGATGGTGAGTGTCATGATCATTTTTTATATATTGTGTTGAATATGGATCACAATATTTTTGGCAGGATGGATGAGAAATGTAATTTCAGCTTTCCTTTGCTAAGTGGAGATGAAAATTATTTGTTTGATAGGGTAAAAAGCTGATCAAAAGTTTTGGGGCCTTGAGCCTTTTGTAAATATTGTAAATTCTATAAATATTTTCCTTCCCTATTGTGTTTCTCCCTTTCCTACTTTCCTGGTTTGGTTGCTAGTTTTTGAGTTCCCTATTTTTTTCCAGTAGGTGGTCTACTCTCCCAAAAATCTTGAATTCTCACATAGGCACAAGTTACCCATCATCCCCAGACAGAGCCACTGTTACGCCATTTTCTTGTCACAGCAAAAATCCTTTGAAAATGGCCTCTTCCCTCCAAGTTTTGTAATGTTGTCCCACCCTGCTGCAATCATAGTTTTGGTATGCGAAGTAAATCCAAAATGATTCATGGTGTGAACCCTAAGCCATAGGTAGTTTATGTTTTCACCTTTCTCTAGTCTAGATCACATCTGCTAATTCACAAAACCCAGGGAGTTATTAAGGTTTTAAGGTTTGCAAGAAATAATCTCAGAATATGCCTTAGTGTCGAAAACCCACAATATTTTCTACCTTTTTGGCCTGCTTGAAAACCCTCGATGTTTTGGAATCCCTTGTTTACCTATGTGTTAATGTCGATAACCCTGGATGTTTTTGATCTTTCACCATAAACCCTATGTGTTTTCGACCTCGCATTTCTTCCCTTTTGCCGACACTCCTTGTTCGTTGGTCCTAAGTGTGCAAGTGCGATCAGATGGTGGACCTGGGTCTTTAAGGGCTTTAAAATGATTGGTTGTCACATGATCACATGTCAAAAATGTTTGACATGTGACCATGCGACTGGTTACTTCTTGTGCTGGGCTCATTGCAGGGGGGGCAGTGGTCCTGGTGGTGGTTATGTGGCATCCTGTGGTTGGTTGTCGCATGATCGCATGTCAGAGTTTTCTGACATGTGATCATGTGACCAGTTGACACCTATCCCTGGGCCCATTGGTGATGAAAGTTGGTGGTCCTGCTGTCAGGAAAAAGGGGTGAGGTGGTAGTCTTGTTGCCTTGACACATGATCACAAGGGCCATCTTTCGGCCATGCGATCATGTGACAAGGGTGCCACATTGTGCTAGGGCCCAATGGCAGGGGGTTTACGGTTGGGCCCATGTTTGTAGTGCCCGAGCTTGTTTAACATTCGGTGGTGAATGCTGGTGGTTCGTCACATGTTCACATAGGCTTTCTCAAGGCTATGCGATCATGCGACTAATGTTTTGTGTTAACTCACGGTGGAAACGGTTACACGGTGGGGTGAAGGTTTGTAGTGTGTCACATGTTCACATAGCCCTTCTCCTGGCTATGCAATCATGCGAAAACTGTTATGATGTTGTTGTTGTGGAGTTAAGGTGGGTCCATAGTGCCATGCTGCTGACATGCTTGGTCTTCATTCACTGAGGGATTTATGAGGTGGTGGTTGACTTTTCAGGAGGTCCCGCAGTAGTTTTAAAAGATAAATATGACCACCCAATCTACCAGGAAGAGATATAATCAATGGCCACATTTAAAAATTTGCCGATTGACCACTGCCACCAGTTTTTAAATCTTTTTCCAGGGGTTTCCAGCAATGTGAAGGACCAAAATTAAATGTAGAAGTGACTGGTGCTGGTGGGAGATAATCTATTTGCCATTGTAGTGTGGTCCAGGGTGTACCGTGTTCATTTGCAGGGTCTGTACTATGCGGTTTTATGCTCGAGGTGTGTTGCATGTGGCCAAAAAGAGGTTGGGATTTTAAAATTTTCTTGATTTGCAGTACTTTCCCAGAGATTTATCTTGAGTGCAGATCTTCCTCAGGCATGGCTGACTAGTTTTCTTCCCCTATAATAAATTTTGTAGCTATTTCAGTTGGTTGGGTAGTTGAAAACCTAACCCTAGTTACCTGTAGCTTGTTGCATCCTATTGTTTGGGATTCCAAGGTAACTAGTGGTATATATTGTAGAAGTTTTTTTTATATAAGAATGGTTGGATGGTTTGAGTTTTCTTCTTTGTAAATATTTCCTTCTTCTCTACATATAGAGTGTCCCTTTTTCCTTTCTGATTTTGAGAATAGAATACAAACTGTAATAGCTTGTCTTATGTATAAGATTTTAGTATATTTGTTCTACTATCAGATTGTCTCCATTTGGGTTTTAGGCTTATTGATGGTAGCATCAAGGGTGTTATAGTCTTTCTACTTGCATTTCCAGTGAGTGTTTGTAGTAGAGTTGTTTTCATAGAAGCAACTAGGTCTAGGACTGGTTTTTAGATATGTATGAGCTGGGTATCAAAGATATGTCATGCTTGTCTTCCAGTGGATGCTGGTTAATGTATTGCTTATTCTTAGGTCTTCCTTTAGATAGGTAATAATGTATCTGGGTGCACAGGTGGTTTGGTAATGTATGATCTAGTCAGGGTGAGTGTGTTGTCTTCTTGTTTCATAGCTCTGTTGCAATGAGGTATTTGACTCTGCTGCCCATTGGATAATGCACTAGTCTATGGGAGACTAGGGGTATTTCAAGGGACCATTCAACCCAACATTAAAATCATTTAGTGAACCATCTTTCCCTTTCATGTTGTTAGGATAGGCTTCTAGGTTTCAGACTCATTGTATGCAAGCCAGTTATTGCATAAGGTGTGGTTCATTGGGGTATAGGATACCTAAAGGTGTCTGAAAGCTATTCCACAATAATCTATCTGTAGGCGTATTGTTTGTCATGAGGTGTCTTGAGTGTGTAGACAAGGCAATACCCGCTTGAGTGAATGTGGAGCTCAAAGAAGAAGGAGGACACCCTCGGTCGTCATCAATTGGCACTTTTTCCTTGTCAAAATTTGGAGTGAAGACTAACCAGTTTGTCAATCATAGTGTAAATCTGGCACCCTGTGGGAACAAGTTTAAAAGTGAACAATATTTATTTTCTAGAAAAGAAGAACCTTTAGGGAGATGTTGATATTTATTTGGATTATTGTCTCCATATGCTTAAAATAATTGGAGGAGAATTTAGTGATATTCTATGTACTCAAGATAAGAGAGGAGGTTTATCGAGAGTGCATCGATCTCAAAAATATTTTAGAGAATGGGTTAATAGAAATAGCCTTCTTGAGATTGACCTTGGAGAGGAAATTTTCACTTGGAACAACAAATGCCTTCCATCCAGTGGTTTTTTTATTGGAAAATATTTGAAAATAGGTGAATTACGGGAGGCAGCCATGTTGGGAAATTGGAAAATAGTATAATTATGAGAAGTGGTTGGATCACCCCATTTTCATGCTATATTTATCCCATGGCCACTTTATTCACCACCCTTTGGTTGAAATAATCATACTATGATTTATTTTTTTGCTACCAACTCATACATAGTTTGAATATTTATTAGCCATAATTTCACTAATAATTTCTAAATGAATGTGATAGGGAGGCTCTCCTGAGAACTACTCCTAGTTATTAACCAAGTCTCTTCTAAGACTTCTTAGGGATTCTTCTCTTTTATAATCCTACCACTTTAGGAGGTCTCAATACTCTATCCTCCAACTCATCTAGAGCTTCAACTGCCAATTCAAGATGCTTACACTTCCATACTTCCTTTTGAACTCTCCAAGGTGAGTTCATCTAACAATATTCTAGCCCTTTCACGATCACCTTGAAGGATTATAGGGCCTATAAATTATTCAATTCATTCACCAAAAAACCATTCTTGTTAAATCAATGAAGTCATTCTCTCATAATTTCCAAGATTCCTAGGTTTTAGGCCTATTAGGCCTAATAGGTCTCTAGTAGCCCTCTATTCGGGGTTTTTGGGATTCAACACAAAAATATTACACAAAACCCCATGAACTCATTGGTGATCTAGATACCCTCTTCAAAGACCCTAAAAATTTTGTTGGTGTTAATGTTCAAACTGTCTGTACACTTTCCAAACCCTAACTAGCTCTTTTTGCAAGGAAACAAGGTAGTCTTCAATCTTTTTATTCAAAATCCACCCAAATGGATTAAAAAATCCTCCAACTTACAACCAAGGCTCTGTATGAACCTATCTATCATCTCTAAGCCATTTGAATCATTCATCTGATCTTATCCTGCAAGTTATAATCCATTGTTCTCTTGCTTCCTAGTCGGGCTATGGAAAAGCTCTCTTAGGGAAAGAGTTTAAAATTTACAAACACCAATTAAAAAACCCTAAGAAAAAAGAAAAATATTGTAAAAAGACTCCATTTTGATTCCCCCAAGGGATAAATGATTTTCACAATGGGAACTTGAGATGGATCCATTTTAACTATGTACACCTTGTCTAGTCTAGAGACTCGGAACTAGAAACAAGAATTTATTTACCTAAACAAACTAAAAAAACTCAAACCATTGTACATAGAACAATAAAATGATGAATCCTAAGTATCATAGAGAAAATATTTTCTAATTCAATCTATTGAACTCAAATGGAAACCAAATTCAAGAACACAGTCAATGAACCTTAAACTGCTTGGTATTGGAAATCATGCCAAAATGGTGCCAACCTTCATACATTTTCAAAAGGACCTTAAATATGTCCATCCTCCATGTTTAAACCAATTTCACCAACCCATAAATAGTTTAGGGAATTTTTTCTCCTTTCACACAAATATTATCATGCAAGATTGAAAAGTTGCAAAAGTTGTTGAACCAACTTTTTGCATCTCTTACATTTTTGTCCATTACAATGAGGTGACCCAATATATGGCTTCCAAATGACATATAGAAACTACCTAGACATTCCTATAACCAAAGTAAGATATTTGATGAACACTTGGTTCCATTCTCCACACTATGCTTCTTTTGGCTTACATGGAAACTTTGGGCCAACACATAAATAGTTGTGCCAACTTGGACAAGGTAACATAACCAACTATGAATAGTCAACCTATTGGACTCTCAACTGGTCCTTAATCACAACCTAGCCCTTATAGGATCAAACAAGAAAATTTTGAGGGTTGAAGTCATCGATCCCCTAGGTGTTGTTGCACCATTCTCCCCACATGAAAAGAGATCAAGTCACATTAGGTGACAAGAGTGCAAGATCAACTCCTAAGTTCTTTAAATAACCTTAAGGTAACCAAGTATCTTCCACTTCTGGAATATGTTTCCATTAGATCAGGTGTTCCATGTAATACCTATGTGTAGTCTTCTTGGAAATCCTTGAATCTAACACCTTCTTTGTTGTAGGCTTAGGTGGGGAAGGTAATTTCAATTCAATGACCATCTCTTCAATGTTAGAGCCATCCTTAATTTCCTCTAGAATGGGACCTTTGTAAGGTATTGGATCTACCACATTAAAAAAAGTAGACAAGATATGTCTTCTTTTATGTTTAGCTTGTATGCATCATTTCCATATTTGGCCAGTATCTTACATGGACCAATCTTTCTCATTTGTAGTTTTTTAGGCACTCTTTTCTAAAGTTTTTCTTTGCTCAAATGTACTAGTACCAAATCCCCCACTTCAAACTCCACATATCTATTCTTTTCATCCATTCCAACCTTTATTTTCTTGGTATTCTCTATTAGATTTTGTTTGACCTTCTCATGGATCCATATCATGGATTGGTAAAGTCCTCTGTCATGCCCAAAAATTAGGGAAAAAGCACACACAACAATTTTTTTTAAAAGCACAAAACACCAACTAGGCTACACACTAAGCTACACTCTCAACTCAAAAATGAATGCATTGACTAACACAAGTCAACTTACAAGGGGGTTCATGGCATGCGTTGGCTTGCCAACATCCCTTGTTTGTTAGACTACACTAGCCAGAGGAAACCCTAGCTAATTTTAGCATGATAATATAAAAAGGGAATTAACCCAAGTCAAAAATCCAAATTAAGAGAATTTAATAAGGTCAACATTTAGGTCAGCAAAACCTTGGGGTTCAATTAAAGATGAACAAATCAACAAGTTCAATCATAGCCCTAATGGACCCTAACAGATACCAGGTAACCATTTAGGGTTAAATACAAAATTCAATTTAATGGGTGAAAAGAGATAATGTAATCATAAAAAATTAAACCTAACAAAATACTAGGGTTATCACACTATTAATAATTAAAATATAATCATGTTCGATTAATGGAAAAATGTAATAATATAACCATGATTAAAATATAATTTATTTAATGTTCATTAAACATTAATATTATTCCAACTAAGGGATTAAAATATTTTAAAATTATAATTACTAAATCAAAATATTATTATAATTAAGGAGAAATAATTTACCTAGGTCCCTCCTAGTATTTATAAATTATTTATTTCTCCAATAATTCAAATATTAAGAGACAATAGTAAAGGATAATAAATTAAAAATAATTAATTAATTTCCTAAGCTTAAATAAATCATTAATGAAGTTCAATTAACATTAAAATATAATAATTCAAAAATTTGAGATCTCAAATCTCAAAATAATTATAAAATATTAAAAAGGCCCATTAAATAAATATCCAACATTACAAAGTTCAATAAGAAATCAAAATAACCATTTAATGGCCAAATATTTTAAAAGTCCAATTAAGGAATCTTGAGATTTAAAAATATAAAATAAATAATATTTTAAAAATCAGAATTTCAAAAGAGAAGTGAAAATGTTAATTGTATTAAATACTAATAACTAGTATTAAATTTGGTAATTCAGAATTAAATAAAATTTAAAAATTACTTTGGCTCCATAGGCTAAACCTAACCCTAATTTCAAAATTAGGGTTTGGCCCAAAAATAAAACATGTCCAAAACCCTAAATTCTCCATTTTGGGTTTTGCAAGTTGGCCATGAGCACTTGAAGAAAAAGAAAAGGGCAATATCCACACAAGTATACAAGGGCATACACACACACACACAAGTGTGTCTATACTCTCATATATACTTGTGTATATATTCATAGCATGAAACTACAACAATGGAGGATAAAAGAAATTCAGATTTCACATGACATCTACAACATTAACAATAAGTTATAATAGTTATTTAGTTTAATGTTGAATCTTTGTTTAACATTAAAACTAAACTACAGTTTTACAATTTGTTTTTATGGTTTCAGTTTATAAATACTTTATTATCACAAAGTTAAGTCTATGTTGAAAAGCAACAGACTTTTCTCTGTTTATTATTTATTTTACCAGTTTGTTAAAATTTCATTTCTTATTCACTAACTTTTTATGCCAGTGAATATATCTCATATACATTTCACTTACATATTCTTTCATTAAACCTTGTTCATTGGTATATTAGTTTTTTCTTTATGTTATAGACATTTATCATTACTATATGAAGAAAGAAACTACTGGCATTCATTTTACTGTAACAAATGCAATAGTTTTTTTTTTAAAATATCATTTATTGGTGTTTTAGTTTCTTTAAACTACAGGCTAAATTCCTTTTTTTTGTTGCAGACTATAATTTATTCGATGAATTTTTATAAAACTTTAGAGTGGGACTACCGGTTGTGCACATAGGATGGCATCCCATTATTCCCTGCTACCCACTGAGGAAGGGGCTGAGTCTCCTACCCCTCCCGCCTCCCACCAATGGTATGTGGGAGGGCTAGACCCCCCACACCCATTGGTGGGTGGCGGGGCTCCCCCGTTCACTGCCCCGATGGGGGATAGTGGCTAGGAATGTGCCACCACTCCCATGAATGGTGTTGGTGGGAGGAGTACCCCCTACTAGCACCAAAGGGCTTCGTCCAATACCAAAATAAGCATGGGTAGGGTTTTATTAAGTTTTTTTTTTAATATAAACTTTTTATTTATAATTACATAGTTTCAGTATAATAAAGTTTGGTTAAGAAAGAGAAAGGTTTATATCCAATGAAAGTTGTTGACAGAGGTGGTAGAATTAGAAATTTCTACCGTTCGATAGAGAAGATCGATGGATAAGATTGATGTCATTATATAATTATTAATAAGGAATTTTATTTTTAGTTTATTTTGAAGATAATAAAAAAATTTAGTTATTTTTTATTTTGAAGATATCAAAAAAAAAGATAGATAAAGATTGGTGATACTATTGTATAACTATATTAATATTATGCTAAATGATTATTATATATTTTGTACATTTTAAATTATTAAATAAAAGTAAAAAGTTAAAATATATTTGTTATTTATTTTGAAGATAGCAATAAGATTGGTGATACTATTATATAATTATCTCTTTAGGCTAAATAATAATAATTATTTCTTTTGTAGGCAAAAGTGGCAATCCACTATAATATATTAATAAATCTTGTTCAAAAAAGGTCAACTAGGAAAGAACTAGTAAGAAAACCTAGCATCGTCCCTTATATTTACATCAAACATAATTTTTGAATTTACATTTTGGATCCTATATAGGAACAAAATTTTTTACAAAGTGGATTATATACTATCTCCCATGAGAAAATATCCCAAAAACCTATTTGATTTTGCTAAACATATACCGATTTAGCAACATAACAAAATATCACAAAAATCCAAACATTCATTTTCATTGGTTACTCCTCCATGATGTCACTTCCTTAAAGACCCCTATTTTTAGCACATTCAAACTCATTGCCACCTGGTACAGTTAGGCCTCCTCAAACACTACTTCCCTAGCTAGCATGCTCAAATTGCTATTTTTCTGGTGACCATTCCAGACACTCCACTCTGCCACTCGAGACGATTGACTTTGCTTGTGTTCAAGGTTCTGAATCAGAAACTTATTTGAAAATCTCTGCAAATCCAATAGAGCAAATCCCATTTTCTTAACTTTTTCCTCTAGGTGAAATTCGAGCACCTGAGATGTATTGTTTAACCCCATTTTCATGTGGGCAGGGCTTCGATGCTCAAATGATCTTTTCAAAGCTTCAAAAACCACCATACACTCATGTCTATGCACCAATTGAGAGTGGGTGAATCAACTCCCTACTAGCACCATTCCACTCCATAAATCATAACTTTGATAGGCTATTGAAAGCTTGTTCTATGCAATAAAATTTGGCCAAACTACCTTATCCGCCAGCACTTGTAGATGAGGAGGAGATTGAATGATATCCATTGCATTAGAAAGGAATATTGACACCATATTCAAAGGATAGAAGAATTGAATCAATGATGAAGACATAAACTCCTCACCAATCACTTGTCTGATAGCCCTCCTAATTTTTGGTGAGTGGATAATGAACATGATATCCAACACTGAATCATCAATTTCTTTGGGCAGTACTATTTCCTCAACACTCGGTGGCAACCAAATATGGTAATTTTTGGGTAGCATTGTTCGATGCTACTTATGGAAACCCTCGCATGAAACAGAGATGTCTACCACCACTTTGAGCATTGTTAAAACCATGTATTGCATACAACATACTCACTGGACATTGATATTTATAAACAATTTGCTATGTGATCTATACATTAATGTGTAGATTTCGAATATCTTCCACCATGTAAAACAATACTACCTCTGCATTACGAAATACCTCACACACTATGGAGCCATGTGAATGATAGAATACAAATGTCCTTTCTATTGCTAGCTGAATGTACTTTCAATCCTTCGCACATTCGAAACTAGATCATATGTGATGAGCGTCATGTAAACAAAGTAATCTATTTTTGTAATAATGAAGACAAATTCCTCCTTTATTGAAATCGTGCAACATAAAATGGCATGGCTTATATTATTCTTTATCGATAGCAATAAACTTTTTTAAGTCCCCATATTTTTCAATAATTGCTTGTGGATTGAGAGATGAGAAATGTACCCCATCACACCCCAGGTTGGAGAGATGATTTGCCACACGATTACCTTCCTGATAAATATGTGAAATACAAATATCTTGAAACTCATCTAATTGCTTCCAGACTTGGTTAAAGATGTATTTTAATTTCCATGAATATATTTTTCTGTGTATGCAAGCATTAATTATTACTTTCGAATCTCCTTCAATGTGTAACCTTCGATATTTCCCTTGCTTTGCAAGAATAAGACCAGCTAAGAGGGCTTGCACTTCCACCATGTTGTTAGTTCTAGATGGAAAAGGAGAAGCAGTGATAGCAACTACTACACCTTGTGAATCCTGAATGCATGCACGCAATCCAGAAGGGCTTGGATTTCCTTGAGAAGCCCCATCAAAATTTAGTTTCCAGAAGCCTTCCGATGGAAATGTCCAGTGAATTGTAGACCGAGGAACCAAAGAAGAGTTTGCCTGTTTAATTTTCCAACCATTAGGAATGAACAGCTACTTCCATTGTTGAATGACTGTAGAGTCCCATGCTATAACAATTGGATTAAATTTTGAATGATGCAAACTTGAATTTGTTACTTCTGATATTGATCTCTCAAGCCCCTCCAAGACTTTGTCAACTATAGAAGCCTCTTTCCTGAAAATACGTTTGTTCCTCTCCCACCAAATGGCCCACATAACTAATGCCGGAATACATTTCCAAATGTTTGCAAATAATGAATTTGGATATAGGATAGGCCAAGCTTGAATAAAATCCCAAAGATTATTTTCAAATGGAGTACTGTAATTCAGTTTGCTAAATACTTATTATATATTCTATATATTTTCAATTATTAAATATAAGTGAAAAATTAAAATATATTTGTTATTTATTTTGAAGATATCAATAAGATTGGTAGATACTATTGTATAATTATCTCTTTAGGCTAAATATTTTTTATATATATACTATATATTTTAAACCAAGTTAAAGTTAAAATAAATTTGTTATTATTGCAATAAAAAATCAAGGCTTCAATTTCATGAACTTTACAAAATATAACATCTACAATTTTTTTGCATCAATGGCCAACAATGAATGTGGTCATGGCTAATCTAGGGGCAAGATGACTAGCTACTAGGTCATGGAGTAGGTGGCGAGTGATGAAGTCAAAAACTCTGTGTGTTTCCAGTTTTCCTCTGTGTGTTTTCGACCTTGGTCTTAACTGCGCAAGTCCGACATGGATGGTGGGTCCAGGCTCTTCCTGATTGGCTATCGCATGGCCACATGTCAGAATTTTTGACAAGTGATCATGCAATCACTTGCCACCTAGCCATGTGGGTCCCAGCTTTTGTTCAGCTGTCTGGCGGTTTACTTTGCTTTAGTGCGCAAGTGCGATGTGTGGTGGAGCCCAGTCCTTCAAAGTTTCTTGTCACTGATTCTCCAAGTCTCCAGGAGGTTACATCTTCTATCCAGTGACTTGGTGACTGTTAGTTGTGTGATCTTTGAAAGATTGGTGGTTATCTGCTAACATCTCATGAACTTGTGAATAGTTAGTTGCGTAGTCACTGAGTGCTTGGCGGTTTGTCTCTTCTCATGCTTCCAGCACGGTTAAAGTTCAGACAAGATCGATGGTTGCCACAAGTTCACATGGTGAAGATGCACGAGGTTTATTTTTCACACTTTTTTGACAACCGTCTGATCCTCTAAAAGGAAAAGCTCATGTCTGATTGGTCCATGTGGCGATGACTTTTCAGACTTGTCAGCGGGGCCTGATGTCAGAGATAAAAAGATCTACAGTCGGCGTGTGATCACATGGAATATTCTCACCCCATGTGATCATGTGCCCACCCTCCGATTAGGTGCCGATGGGTGTGTTTTAAGTGGGGCCATTGTCAGAAGGGTCTGTGACAAGGATAGATCTAACGGTCGGCGTAAGTTCTCATGCGATTTGTCAGAGCCATGAGATCTTGCGCCAGCCATTCATTTCAAAAGCTTATGGTAAGTGGGTCCCGTGTCAGTATGAATGGGCGTGGATCAGTGAATGGTTTGGTGAAATGTGACATCTGGCAAGCCCAAGTGTAGTCTAGTGTTTGGCGGAGTTGTAAAATCTGGTGGTGCTGACAAATTTAATGTGTTCACGCATTCACGAGAAGAAAAGGTGATTCGCTAGTTTATTTGGTGATTGTGCGAATGGTAGTCGAGAAGTCGCTAAGTTGTTTAGCGAAAGTGTGAAATGTTTAGCGAATTGGCAAAGGTCCTTTGTCACCAATTCGCTAAGTCTGGTGGGGCCACTTTTAGAGGAAAATCATAAGGCCATGAAGGAGGATTGATCGGACGGCTATGTTTAAAAGATGGTCTTAGTTCAAACATGGGCCATCATTCTCTATGGGTGCCAAGGATTTAGCCGTTGAGAATCAAATTTGAATTTTTGGAGAACTTCTAGCGACCAGGAAGTACCAAATTTATGGAATTCATTATAGAAATGACCCTGTTTGGTAAGATATGACTGGTTTGCCATTTGCAGTGTGGTCCAGGGTGCTGTTGGATTGTTTGTAGAGCTTGTACCATGGTGGTTGTGTGCTCAAGGCTTGTTGTAGGGTGTCCTTTTGAGCCCGGTTTTGTGATCCCCTTTACTTGCAAAGAGGAATTTCATGATTATGGATCAATTTTGGTTTCCTGTGTTTCCCGCCCCTGTAATAACTTTTTAGACCATTTCCAGTAGGTTGGGTGGTTGAAACCCTAACCTTGGTCATCCGTAGCTTGTTGCAGATTTCAAGATGACTAGGGGGTATAAGTTGCAAAATTTTGGATTTTGCAAGGGTTCCAAAACATTGTTGCTTTTGGTCCCTAGTTTTTTATTGTAATATACTGATAGAAGTCTGATTTTATGACTTTTCTGATCTTGGTATCATTCTGATTGTATGTTGATCCTGATTGTGTTAATGAGAACATTTTGAATCCCAATCTTGTATCTTGTGTATGTCTTCTTGCTTGTCTCTGAGCTCATATATGTTAGTTTCACAAAGTGTGCTAACATATGGTAAACAAAGAGTATTATGAATTTATCTCTAAGTTCCTAACAAAGTTAGGATTAAAGTCTTCTAGGTGAATTCAGTGAGTTTGCAGTCAGGTGTAGAATTTGATGTCCTTGTGCTTGAGGGAAAGGGGTAATAGGCAAAGCACTTACCTCAGATTCCATTGTGTTTGATTTGAGGTATTCATTGAGGTATACAGTTAGGTAACTCTGAGCCCTAGGATAAGGCACTGGTCCTTCCTCTTGAGGCATGCATGGTTAACAACTACAAACATAAACATTATTGGATAAATCTTTAACAAACTTGTATTGAATATATTAGCATATTGCTTTAGACTCCTTTGAAGAAGTGAGTCAAGGGTACACCTGCCTGAGCATTGAAGCTCAATGAGTAGAAGGATCCTTTGATCCTTGTCAGTTGGCCCTCTTCCTTGTGGACTTTGGAGTGGTGATAGAGTCAGAGTTTTATTTAAATTATTCATCAAAGTGTAAATCTGCAAGTTGAAGATCAAAGGGAATAATCCACAACCAACAAAATGGTGACTCTGATGGGGAGAACATAGGGAAAACCTATTAAGGAGCTCGAGTTATGGTTACAAATTTTGTAATATCATATCTTTTGACTAGATTGGTTTGGCCCATCCAAGTCACCAACAAAATGGTGACTTTGCTGAGGAGAACTATGAAGATATACATTTGTTAAGAGTCAGTGATTCTATTGGGGAGAATCTAAAGAGAAAGGTATAAGTGTGTTCTTGTTTTCCTATTGTTTTGAAGATTGCCCATCTAGGTGGGTGGCAACTCAAAGGTTTGAACTAGTGCAACATATTGAAGAAGCATGGATAAGAGGAGAAATACTAGGTCATATGTTAGAAAGAATCTAGAGGTCACTCTAGAGAAATTAGCTAGATAGGGAAACAAGAGCTGGATTAGAAGGAATGGTGAGTCTACCAGTGCTCCCATGAGAGAACAGAGAAATGCTAGAGCCAGAAGACCACATGTATCCTCAAGTGAGGATGGTTCACAAAATAGAGTTTCTAGATCAGAAGGTGGTCACTCTAAAGAGAGATTTTATGATATCCCTGAGGCTACATTTCAAGACAAAGGTCCTTTTCTTGCAGGTCAGAATGAACAAAATAGAGATGTGGGTTTAGAGGTTGACTTGGATCTCGATGAAGATCAATTCAGAAGAGAACCCATGAGACATAGGCATGTCTATTTCCCATATAAAAATCTTCTTGATATGGATGTGTCATCTGGTTCTGATGACATTATGGTAGATCCTGATGACTTGAATGCACTGAGGTTGCAGTTGGTAGAGCAAGATGCCATACACAAAAGATTACAGGAGGAGAGAGAGGCTGAAAAGGTAAATGCTTTGATAGAGAGGTAGTCTCTTCTGAGAAAAATAAATGAAATGAAGGAGAGAAACAAAATGCTTGCTTCTACTCCTAAAACATTGCAGCATGATGTTTTTGGTGATCTCGATGCCTTGAGGAGTGAGCAGAAGCGCTTGCTTCAGGATCATGAATTTGAAAATGAGGGCCCTGTGGTTAGACAAGTGCAAAGTTATGTCCCTTTGCCTCAAGATAAGGATGGGCATAGGATTACTAGACCTACTGTTATCATTAATGAGAAAGGAAAGCAGAAGATGCTGGGTGACCAAGCAAGCAAACCAGTGACAATACCAGGGATCCCACCACCTGATTCAAATAAGGACACTGAAATGGAGAGAAGGAGAAAAGAAGATGAGGACCTTGCAAGAGAACTAGAGAGAGCTGAGGTTGACACTGCCATTGCAGAAAAGAAAAGGAAGATCCAATTTTTGTGGGCTTCTTCAGCTAATGCTCTTGCCCCATCTGCTACTGAACTAGGTATGCTATCTATGACTACTACTATTCCACTTAGTAATGCTACTAGTTCTTTTCCTTCTACATCTGCTAGGATAGGTGCACATCCTAGGTAGCAGTCAAATGCACAAATAAATATAGATGCTAATGTTGATCCTAGGGTTAACAATAGCTTGAGCTTTCAAAGAAGACCTATGCAATTAGAAGGCTATAGGAAAATAAGTTTTGATGGAATTCCTGGCTATCCAAATGCTTTTTCGAATGATATTAGAGATAAGGTACCTAAGTTTGCTAGTAATAATGCTATTAGTTGTGAAGAGCATCTTAGGTTATTTGTTGATATGCTTAATGATTATGAGGTAGAGCATGAGGATGTTGTCATGAAACTATTTGTTCAATCTCTAATGAAGGGTGCTAGAGATTGGTTTAAGAGGCTTCCTGATAAGTGTATTGATACTTGGGACTCTTTTGAGAAATGTTTCAAGGAGTAGTATGGTGATAGGCCTAATGCTAGCTTCATGTTGAATGAATTCAATATGATAAGGAAAAATCAGAATGAGTCTGCAGTTGAGTTCAACATGAGATTTCAGAAGGGTATGCACAACTTGTTCCAAGTCATGTGGTTGGATGACAATGTCTGTTTGACTACATACTTCAATGTATTTGATGGGAAGATGGGATATTTATTGAGGGATAAAGAACCAAGAACTCTTAGGGATGATTTTAGGATTGCTATCAATATTGAGAATAACATGAAAATATCAGGAAAGTTGGGTGGAAAGAGAGATGACGCAAAGTTGTTTGGGGAAAGGAAATACAAAAAAGAAAATGATAAGAGTGTTGGATCTAGGAGGTAGGAAGAAGATAAGTTGGATAAGGTGCTTAATGCATTGAAGGATTTGAAGGCACCTGTAAATAGGAACATCAGTGCTCCTACCAATGAGAGGCCTTAGTTCAACAACAATTTCAGTAAGTAGAATAGACTGCAGAATTACCCCTACAACACCCAATGGAAGGATGTCAAGCCTATTGTCCCTGCTGCAAGAGGAAACAATGATAGAGGTGTCCCTGACCCTCTACATAAAGCTTCAATAAATGTCATGGAGAATGTACCTTGGTGTGTTGCATGCCAGTCCCCTCATTCTGCAGAGCATTGTGTGGTTGCACAATCTATGGCTGCAAATCAGGATTGTAGCAATGAGGAGATAGAACAAGAAGAACAAGATGATGTTGGTTGCAACATGGCTTCTTCATATCTAGGATATGAAGATGACTCTAATTTTGATGAAGAGGTAGATGTAAATGTGAAGAGACATAATCAAGCTCTTTTTCATCAAGAGGTTTTTTCTGATGGTGAGTGCATTGATCAGAAAACATGTAACATGAACTCTTCTCCCAAGCCAGTAAATTTGAGAAGACCTTCCAGAGAAGAGATGGAGAGGATTACTGCAGAAATGATTGCCCAGGTGCAAACTAGAGGCATGGTGGCAAGGAATAAAAATGAGAAAGCTGTAGGAATGTTTATAAAGAGTACCAACTCCGGAGAACCTAATGAGAACAAATCAAAGGTTGATCACATGGTAAAATTCAAGAATGTAAAAGGTAAGCATTGTGAGCCTAAGGGAGTTGGAATTGAAAAGGTCTCTAGTGAGATTGAGAAGCTAGTTAACACAATGGCTAAGATTGAAAAATTGATGGTGGTCAGTACACCTAATGTGTTAGATAAACAAAAAGATGTTAAGGAGGTGCAGATTGAGATTCCTACTTCAGCCCTTGTTGACATGTTATCTGTATTGTCACAAATTATAGTTAAGGTTCCATTGTTAGAATTGTTGAGGATCCCTGAACATAAAGATAAGGCTATTGCATGGGTTGGTAATATTCACAAAAATGATACTTCATGCAATGGATCTTAGGATAAAGCTTTGAATGATGTTGTTGCTCAGGGAATTGTGTCTCAAATTTCTCCAATATATTTGGACAGTTCTGTCAATGCCAGCCTTGAAAATATTAACCCATTCTTCTTAAGTGTTCTTGTGAATGGGATGAAATTAAGAAATTGTATGATTGATAGTGGTGCCTCTAATACTATCATGCCTTTCAAAATCATGGAGAGGTTGGGCCTTAAAGTTGATACAGTGCAGGCAGGTGCTGTGCAATGGATCAAAGGGAGGTACCAGTTATTGGGACTATTAATGCAATGTCATATAGGTTGGCAACATATCCAGAGAAAGAGATAACAATGAGTGTTTTAGTGGTGGATACCCCCCCTCATTATGGGATGTTTCTATCTAGAAGATGGAGTGCTGTCATGGGTGGAAGTTTACAGTGTGATTTGTCCTATGCAACTTTCAGGATTGATGATCAGTTTGTCAAGATTGAACGAGAGCCAAGAGTATGCCACATGATTGAGAGAAACATAGATAATGAAACTACATGTTTTGTGGATACTGATGTAAATGCTTTTAGGGTAGAGATCCCTGTATTTGAAAATGAGCTTGTTTTGTCACCTATTTCTACTGAGGTAGGTGCTGACTCTGTGAAGGGTGATTTGTGGGTCATGTACTTTGATGGTGCAAATTGCAAAGATGGTGCAGGAGTAGGTATTTTACTTATTTCTCCTGATGGAAACACCTACAAGTTCTCTTTCACATTGAATTTCTTTTGTACCAACAATATAGCAAAATATGAGGCCTTGTTGTTAGGATTGAGGTTGGCACAAAAGCATGATATAAAATGCATAAGTGTTATTGGTGATTTTGAGTTGGTGGTGTCCCAAGTCAGGTCAGTGTATGCTTCCAAGAATAGAAGGTTGAAACAATATAGGAATGCAGTGTGGGATTTGATTGAACATTTTGATGCCTTCAATATTGAGTGGAAGGATAGGAGTAACAACAAGATGGCTGACTTGTTGGCCAATAGTGCAATCAATCCTAATGATGTTACATTCTCTGGTATTTCTAAAGTTGAAATTTAGGCTAGGCATAGTATACCAGACAATATTGAGAATTGGCAAGTTTTTGATGATGATAATGATATTTTGAAGTTTATGGATTGTAAGGATCAGTATCATGGTTAGGAAATTGATTGTTTAGCCTTGGTTGAGTCAATAGAAGGAAGGGAGGTTGTCTTAGGAAATGAGGTCATTTAGCTTAGAACTAACAAGGTGCCCAAGGGGCTTGTTGTTTTGGAGACTATCTTTGACAACCAAGATAGAGTTCAAAAGAATATCAAAGCAGAAGATCATGCTGATCTTGAGGAGATAAATCTTGGATCACATGAGGCACCTAAGAAAGTATACATTGGTAGAGATATATCTCAAAAGGTAAGGAGACCTTTGATTGAATTATTGAGGAAATTTAGGCATGTTTTTGCATAGTCATATGATGACCTAAAGGTTTATAGAGAGGATTTATTTCAGCATGATATTCCATTGAGAGAAGATGCTAAACCTTTTCGGCAAAAGAAAAGGCCTATTAATCCTACTTTGGCACCCAAGATGTAAGAAGAATTAATGAATTTGAGAGATGTTGGCATTATCAAGCCTATAAGGCATTCTTCTTGGGTGTCAAATCTTGTTCCTATAAGAAAAAAGAATGGTGACATCAGGCTTTGTGTGGACTTCAGAAATTTGAACATCAGCTCGTTGAAAGATAACTATTGTTTGCCCAATATGGAGGCTATGTTGCAGAGAGTAATCAGGTCAGAATTGATGTCAATGATGGATGGTTTCTCTGGCTACAATCAGGTCATTGTTAAGGAATCAGAACAATTCAAGACAGCCTTTACAACACCTTGGGGAACATATGTTTATGTGAGAATGCCTTTTGGTCTCGCAAATGCTGGTGCTACTTTTCAGAGGGCAATGGATGTTGCCTTTTCAGATTTAATTAATGATTTTCTTGTTGTGTATCAGGATGATTTAACTACCTATTCCAAGAAGGAAGAGGACCATTATGCTCATTTAGAGAAAATATTTATGAGGGCCTTGGAATTTGGCATTTCATTAAACCGAAGGAAATGTGCTTTTGGTGTCACAGAAGGTAAGTTGCTTGGCCACTTAGTTGGGAAGCAAGGAGTGAGAATTGATCCAGAGAGGGTAGCAGCAATTGATAAAATTCAGAGGCCAAAGAATGTTAAAGGGATTCAGTCCTTCTTTGGTTAGGTCAATTTTCTAAGGAGGTTTGTGACAAACTTTGTAGAGGTTACTAGACCTATTTCCAAGATGTTGAAGAAGAGATCTGTAATCAATTGGGAGGGTGAGCCTGATGAGGCTTTCAAGAATATCAAGTAGGCTATCACAGATGCACCAGTGCTAAAGACACCTGATTACAATGTCCCAATGCATATCTTTTCTTTTGCATCCTTTCACACTATTGCTGCAGTTTTGTTACAAAAGAATAAGGATGGTTTTGAGTAGCCTATTGCATTTTTTAGTAAATCTTTGCAGGCTGTAGAATTAAAGTATGACATAAATGAGAAATAGGCTTATGCACTTGTGAAAGTAATCAAGGCTTTTAGATGTTACTTGATGGGAGCAGTTGTGATTGCTTTTGTGCCAAGTGCAGCTGTGAAGGACATTTTCTCACAGCAAGAGGTGTCTGGAAGAAGATGCAGATGGATCAATAGGATCCAAGAATTCAATGTTGAGATCCAGATCACTAAATTGGTTAGAGGACAGGGATTGGCAAAGCTAATGGCCCAATCCAATCTAGATGCAAACCAGGTAAATCATTTTGAAATTGATTATACATGTGATATGGATGATTGTATTTGGTATCAGGATATTATTTACTATTTGAGAAACATGAGGTGTCTAGATAGTAGGAATGATAATCAAAAGAGGACATTGAAGTTATAGGCCATCAAGTATGTAATTGTGAAATGTAAGCTGTATAGAAAAAATTTGGATTGCATACTATTGAAATGTGTAGATGAGAATCAGGTTAATCTATTGTTGAAGGAGATGCATGAGGGATTTTGTGGTGGACATTATATGGGTAAAACAACTACTCATAAGATCTTGAGAGTAGGATTTTGGTGGCCCACAATCTTCAAGGATGCAGAATAGTTGGTAAGGAGATGTGATGCTCGTCAAAGGTTCTCTGGTAAGCTTAAATTTTTAGGTAATGTACCATTAAAACCAGTAGAAGTTTAGGCTCCTTTCCAGCAATGGGGAATTGATTTCATAGGGGAGATACCAAACAAGTCAAGTGGAGGACATTCATGGATCTTAGTTGTCACTGATTACTTTACAAAGTGGGTAGAAGCTATACCTATAAGGAATGCAGCTAGCAGAGTGGTAATTGACTTTCTGATGAATAATATTATTACAAGGTTTTGGTGCCCTGAGAGGATAGTGAGTGACAATGCTATGTGCTTCAGGTCTGCTGAATATGAGGACTTTTGCAAAGGTTTGGGAATTTAGATTTCTAATTCCTCACCTTATCATCCGCAAGGAAATGGTTAGGCAGAATCTACTAATAAGAGTCTGATTAAAATATTGAAGAGAATTCTTGAGAAGAAGAAGAGGGCATGGAATTCAAAAATGCCATTAGCTCTATGGGCTGATAGGGTAACTATGAAGAAGGCAATTGATTGTGCACCATTGGACCTGGTGGATGGAATTCATGCTAGAATGCCTCAGAATAATTTGTTGGAGATGTACAAGTTTGTGTAGTTGTATGATGATGACATTGATGATGAGATGCAGTTGAGAATTGAGGACCTCATTAGGCTAGATGAAACTAGAAGAGAATCAGTTGCAAGGAATGCCAAATTGCAGTTGTAGGTTAAGAATTTATATGATAAAAAGACTGTTGATAGAAAGTTTGAACCTGGTGATTTGGTGTTAGTTTGGAATGCCAGATTGGAGGATAAGGGGAAGCGTGGTAAATTTGATCCCATCTAGTTAGGGCCATAGTTGATTCATGAGAAATGGGGCCAAGATGCTTACATCATCAAGGATTTTAATGGTGATATTCAAGAGTCACCAGTTCATGGACAATTCTTGAAGCAGTACTTCATTTGAAGTACTCTATTTTCCATGAACAGTAGTTAGGGTTGTACATCTTGTAAGTCTCTATATATAAGTTGCTTTCCCCTGCCCTATTTTGCCCTAGTCTATCAGTTTTTGGTCTTGTTGCTTGGTCCTGCCTTGCTTGTTCCTTATTGTCTACAATTTTGTCTTGTGGGATGGTCTACTTTAACCAGTGATTCTAAGTCCTTGCCATGCCTGCAGGAGACATGCATCCCCAACTAGAGCCACTGTTTGGCCATTTTTCTATCATAGCAAAATCCTTTGAAAATGGCCTCCTCCCTACAAATTTTTCATGGTTTGTGTCCTGCCCTGTGTTCCTTGTGTTGTCACCAAGCTTTGGTCCAATTTGCACTTGTTGAATCATAAAATCCAAAAAGTTATTCGAGTTTCAAAGAATGCTGGAAATATTTCAAAATTTGCCACAGTGTCGAAAACCCACAATGTTTCTGAAAGTCCATGATGTTTTTGGTCTATGTGTTTTCGACCTTCATTGTTTTTGACCTTGTGCTTCTTGCTTTTGTGCGCTTGTCCTTTGGCATTGAAAACTCTGTGTGTTTCCAATTTTCCTCTGTCTCGAAAACTCTGTGTGTTTTTGACCTTGGTCTTAACTGCACAAGTCTGACGTGGATGGTGGGTCTAGGATTTTCCTGATTGGCTATCACATGGCTGCATGTTAGACTTTTTGACATGTGATCATGCAACCACTTGCCACCTAGCCATGCAGGTCCCAGTTTCTGTTCAGCTACCTGGTGGTTTACTTTGCTTTAGTGTGGAAGTGCAATGTGTGGTGGAGCCTAGTCCTTCAAAGTTTCTTGTCACTGATTCTCCAAGTCTCCAGGTGGTTACATCTTCTATCCAGTGACTCGGCGACTATTAGTCACATGATCTCTAAAAGATTGGCAGTTATCTACCAAGATCTCATGAACTTGTGAATGGTTAGTCGTGTAGTCACTGAGTGCTTGGCGGTTTGTCTCTTCTCATGCTTCCAACAAGGTTAAAGTTCAGACAGGATCGATGGTTGCCACAAGTTCACATGGTGAAGATGCACGAGATTTATTTTTCACACTTTTGTGACAACCGTCTGATCCTCTAAAAGGTAAAGCTCATGTCCGATTGGTCCATGTGGTGGTGACTTGTTAGACTTGTCAGCGGGGCCCAGTGTCAGAGATAAAAAGATCTACGGTCAGAGTGTGATTGCATGGAATATTCTCACCCCATGTGATCATGTGCCCATCGTCTGTTTGGGTGCCAATGGGTGTGTTCAAAGTGGGGCCGTTGTTAGAATGGTTTGTGACAAGGATAGATCTAATGGTCAGTGTAAGTTTCAATGCAATTTGTCAAAGCCATGAGATCTTATGCCAACCATTCATTTCAAAGGCTTATGGTAAGTGGGTCCTATGTCAGTATGACTGGGTGTGGATTAGCAAATGGTTTGGTGACATGTGACATCTGGCAGGCCCAAGTGTAGTCTAGTGTTTGGCGGAGTTGTAAAATCTAGTGGTGCTGACAAATTTAATGTGTTCACGCATTTGCGAGAAGAAAAGGTGATTCACTAGTTTATTTGGTGATTGTGCTAACGGTAGTTGGGAAGTCGCTAAGTTGTTTAGCGAAAGTGTGAAATGTTTAGCAAATTGGTGAAGGTCCTTTGTTGCCAATTCACTAAGTCTGGTGGGGCCACTTTTAGAGGAAAATCATAATGCCGCGAAGGAGGATTGATCGAATGGCTATGTTTAAAAGCTGGTCTCAGTTTGAACGTGGGTCGTCATTCTCTGCGGGCACCAAGGATTTAGCCGTTGAGATTCAAATTTGAATTTTTGGAGAACTTCCAGTGACCAAAAAGTACCAAATTTATGGAATTCATTATAGAAATGACCCTATTCGGTGAGATATGACTGGTTTGCCATTTGCGGTGTGGTCCAGGGTGCTGTTGGATTGTTTGCAGAGCTTGTACCATGGTGGTTGTGTGCTCAAGGCTTGTTGCAAGGTGTCCTTTTGAGCCCAATTTTGTGATCCCCTGTACTTGCAAAGAGGAATTTCATGATTATGGATCAATTTTGGTTTCCTGTGTTTCCCACCCCTGTAATAACTTTTTAGACTATTTCCAGCAGGTTGGGTGGTTGAAACGCTAACCCTAGTCATCCGTAGCTTGTTGTAGATTTCAAGATGACTAGGGGGTATAAGTTGCAAAATTTTGGATTTTGCAAAGGTTCCAAAACATTGTTGCTTTTGGTCCCTGGTTTTTGACTATAATATACTGATAGAAGTCTGATTTTGTGACTTTTCTGATCTTGGTATCATTCTGATTGTATGTTGATCCTGATTGTGTTAATGAGAACATTTTGAATCCCAATCTTGTATCTTGTGTATGTCTTCTTGCTTGTCTCTGAGCTCATATATGTTAGTTTCACAAAGTGTGCTAACATATGGTAAACAAAGAGTATTTTGAATTTATCTCTGAGTTCCTAACAAAGTTAGGATTAAAGTCTTCTAGGTGAATTCAGTGAGTTTGTAGTCAGGTGTAGAATTTTATGTCCTTGTGCTTGAGGGAAAGGGGTAATAGGAAAAGCACTTACCTTGAATTCCATTGTGTTTGATTTGAGGTATTCAGTTGAGGTATACAGTTAGGTGACTTTGAGCCTTGGGATAAGGCACTGGTCCTTCCTCTTGAGGTATGCATGGTTAACAACTAAAAACATAAACATTATTTGATAAATCTTTAACAAACTTGTATTGAATATATTAGCATATTGCTTTAGACTCCTTTAAAGAAGTGAGTCAAGGGTACACCCACTTGAGCATTGAAGCTCAAAGAGTAGAAGGATCCTTTGATCCTTGTCAGTTGGCCCTCTTCCTTGTGGACTTTGGAGTGGTGATAGAGTCAGAGTTTTATTTAAATTATCCATCAAAGTGTAAATTTGCAAGTTGAAGATCAAAGGGAATAATCCACAACCAACAGAATGGGTTTGAGAAGAATCAATAAGGGAATGAGGTCAAAGCCATTAATGTCTTCTTTAATTTCTCATGTACCTCTTTCATGGATTGAGAAAATTCATTAGCATGGCCACTGATTCCTTCATATCCCTTCAAGTCTCTAAGCTCAAGAACTCCTCTTGGATATAATCCATACGCCACTAAAATGGACTCCTTCCTGTAGTCCTATTAGTACTATCATTGTAAGCAAATTCTTCTTTGGAAATTACTTGTTCCCATCCCTGTCCATACTCTTTAGTCAAACATCTCAAGAAGTTACCAAGTACCCTATTAATGACATCTATCTGTCCATCCATTTGAGGATGATAGGTAGAGCTATGAGACAAATTGGCTCCTAGCCTCCTTCAAAGGGTCTTCTAGAAGTGTCCCATGAAATTCACATCTCTTTCTATAGCTATGCTTATTGGCAACCCATGTATCCTTACTATCTCCTTGAATAAAACATGGGCAATATAATTGGCATCATGTGTGCTTTTAAGGAATAAAGTGTCTCACCTTATTGAATCTGTCTACTACCACAAATACACTATCCAAACCAATTGGTGTCCTAGGCATTCCTACTATAAAATCAATGCTTATGCACTCCCAAGGTCTATTTTGGATGGGAATTGGTTGGTAAAGACCCGGATTTGATGATGTCCCATTTTCCTTTTGACACACTCCACATTACTCAACATACCTTCTTATGTCTTTTAGCATTTTAGGCCACCAATAGAATCTCTCCACTAAGTCTAGGGTCTTGTTTAACCCAAAGTGTCTACTCAAGCTTGCTTCTCTTGGATGAGGTTCTGCATCATCGAACCTCTTGGAAGACATAAATTCTTTCCCTTAAATAGTAAACTATTTTGCAAAGTATAATTAGCATATTCACTATGAAAGTGATTATCAAATTTAGTGCATACTGTTAGCACATGCCAAAAATTTCATGGCTTCATCATCTTTCCCCTGGTCTCTGTAGTTCTTTTCATGTCTCTGGCTAAAACCCTAGGAAAATTTTTAAAAATCTAGCCGTTACCATGAAAAACCCTTCATTTTACCCTGGCCCTATTCTAATTTGTTGTTACTTTTTGGGCCACTTAAGTTCCCTAAAACCCATGTGTGTAAATATTTCCTAGGTCTATCTGCCTAATGCTTTAATTTTTCCCTAAGTCCTCAGTGCTTAATATTTCCTTAAGCCTAAGTCTGGCAGGTTTAATTTTCCCTAAGTCCAATGTTTTAATTCTTTCTAATGTTCTGGCTTAAATATTTCTTGGGGCCGGCTCTGACACCATCTCAATCCAACGACGGGCGTAAGTTCTCATAAGATTTGTTAGAGGCTTGCAAACTTATGCCAGCCATTGATTCTCTTTTATGATGTAACCTTTCAATGTAGGTGAGTCCACTACCAAGTAGGCTCGAGTGGCGTCTCCTCATTGGCCGAGATAAACAATGAAGTGGCAGAGTTGTGAGAGGGTGATGGGATAAGCTAGGATAGACTAGCTTGTCTATGATCCTGATCCTCAACTAGGATCTCAGTGTTCTTCAAACACCTATAATAGTCTATAGGTCTCCTTACTTCTTCAAGGACTCCCCCTGACCTGCCTAACCTACCCACCAAGTTCAACAATCACATTTATCCACATACCATGATTTGCATTCTAGCTACTATTCCCTTACATAGCTATAAGAGTCTTTTTAGACTTCCAACTCTCATCCAAACTCCAACAGTGAATCTAATGAGTTCCAAGGTGTTTTTAGGTCATTTAACACCCCCTCAATGTAGTAACAACTTTGGGTCTGTACCCGATTGTATAGTTCCTTTGTGAAACAGGGCTACTAGAATAATCCCAATTAGGCCTCCTCTGGTTTTCTAGGGCCTTTACCTCCTTCCCCTTTAGGATTCACACTCTTTGTTCTTAAGAAAATTAATTTCATATGACTAGGTCTCAAAGATTTTTGGGGTCTCAAGCCACCACCTCCAGACCTACTCAAGACCATTCCTCCACAACACTTAACCTTCTTACATGCATCTTTCATCCCTCCAAAGGGCATACTATGAAACTCTTTCTATTGACTGCTGGAGTTCTTCCACTGCTATTGCACCTAGTCAGACTAAGCCTTAGCTTGCCTAGGACTTTATCAAACAAGTGTTTGCACCTTCCTCCAAGGGCCCTATCCTACTCTTACCTACTTTTGATAAATTGTTTACCATTAAATGTGATGCAAGTGTTACAATAGTAGGGGGTGTATTGAGTTAGGAAGGAAGACCTGTAGCATTCTTCAGTGAGAAGCTCAATGAGGCAAATAAGAAGTATTCAGCTTATGACTTGGAGTTTTATGCATTAGTACAATCTCTCAAGAAGTGGAGGCATTACCTTTTGGAAAAAGAATTTGTTGTCTTTACTGATAACTAGGATTTAAGCTACATAAACACTCAGGAGAAGCTTAGTAATAGGCACTTGAAGTGGATGGAGTATCTCTAGTCCTTTACCTTCACAATCAAGCACAAGAAAGGGCAGCTCAACAAGGTAGCAGATGCCTTGAGTAGGAAGTTATTGACTATCCAAGAGGTACAACTGCAAAGCATTGGAATAACAGGTTTTAAAGATTTATATGAGGAGGATGAAGACTTCTCACAAGCCTATAAGGTGTGCCTAGAGTTTGAGAACCATTTTCATGGTGATTTTGTAGATTACACCCTTCAGAATGGACTATTGTTTAAAGGTAATCATCTTTTTGTACCTGGAGGATCCATGAGGGAAAATCTGATCCAAGAGAAGCATAATGGCAACCTAAGTGGTCATTTTGGCATAAAAAAGACATTGGAGTTAGAAAAAAGATACTAATTTTGGCCTAAGCTAGCAAGGGATGTCAGGAGGTATGTAAAGCAATGTGGAGTATGTCAAAGAGCTAAAGGAGGTTCAAGCAATGCAGGACTCTATCAACCTCTACTAGTTCCAAATAGGCCTTGGGAGTGTATAAATATGGACTTTGTGGTTGGACTCTTTAAAACCAAATCAGGTATGGATAGCATATATGTTGTTGTTGACAGGTTCTCTAAGATGATTCATTTCATTCCATGTAGAACTACTCATCATGCAAGTTATGTAGCACATCTCTTCTTTAAAGAGATTGTTAGAATTCATGGACTTCCTTTGAGCATTGTGTTAGATAGGGATAGCAAGTTCATGGGGCATTTTTGGCAAACCTTATGGAAAAGGCTGGGAACTAATCTCTCTTTCAGTTCAACATACCATCCTCAAATTGATGGTCAAACTGAGGTCATCAATAGGGTGCTTGGTAACTTGCTAAGGTGTTTAACAAAGGAGTATGGGCAGACTTGGGATCTTGTGATATCTCAGGCTGAATATGCATATAATGACAGTGTCAATAGGACCACCAGAAGAAGTCCTTTTGAGATAGTTTATGGAAGACACCCTAGAGGAGTGTGTGAATTGAGGGATTTAGGTGCTATGGAGTTGAAGAGTGGACAAACTAAAGATTTTACTCAAACCATCAAGGAGGTTCAAGAGCAAGTGAAGAAAACCATTATGGAGTCTACTCAAAGACTCAAGGCTAAAGTGGATGAGAAGAGGAAAGACGTATAGTTTTAGATTGGGGACTATGTCATGGTCCATCTTATCAAAGCAAGAATGTAAAAGGGCATGCCTACTAAGCTACATATGAGGAGAGTAGGTCCATGCAAGATTTTAGCCAAATATGGAGAAAATGCCTACAAGGTGAACTTACCTTCAGATTTAGCCATCTCACCGGTGTTCAATGTTGCAAACCTGATCAGATTTAAAGGTGACATCAGTCAGCAAGGTACAACTCCACCAAAGGTACTACAAGATGTAGATACCAATGCCATGCCTAAGAAGGAACCAGCCCAAGTAGAGAAGATCCTAGAATCCAAGGTGAAGAAGACCACCAGACACCAAGTCTACATGGAGCATCTAATCAAGTGGAAAGGAAAACCTAAATCTGAAGCCACCTGGATAGAGGAAGGATAGTTCAAAAGGTTTGGTGTTGATCTAGCTCTCCTAGACCCCAAGGTGTTGTAGGTTGTGTTGAGGGGGAGTATGGTGTAGGAGCACCTCTATGAGGGTCCTCACCTTCATATTTTTCTAAACTCCATGTAATTACAATAAGAGTCACAAGAAGTTTGACTCATTGGTGTGTGAGGGCCTAAATGAGGCCTAGTTTTGTTGTGTTTTTCTTTACTTGGTTGTACAGTGACTTAGGACAGTTTGCTAACCTAAGGAAACTTCTTCTTCTAGTAGTAATAAGTCTAAGTTAGAAGGTTAAGAGAGTTATTTATGCTATGAAAACATGTAAAGACCTTAGAAAGGTCCTAGAAATGGAGGGTGCACAAAAAGTTGTTCGAGCAAGCAAAACTGCTCTAAAAGTTGCTAGAAACTTTTCAAAAGTTGCTTAGCAACTCTTCTTCTTTTGTAATAACTAAACCTCACCAAAGAGGCTTCTCACTCTAACTAGGCTCTTATCTCAAAAAGAAGACTATATTAGGTTTGAGAAACCCTAATGAAGGGGTTGGCAAAGTTTATTGTATGACTACAGTATTGGAACAACAAACTATACCAAGATTTGCAGTGACAGTCACTGATCTTTGCTATGTTCTGAAGTATATAGAATAGAACCTGTGGATTTTTTGTGTGAAATATTTTCTATTATGTTAACTCTTTCATTTATGAGTGTTTAGAGTAGTGCTTACAATTTTTTGTGTGTGTTTTGTTGTTTTCTTTGTAACTATTAATACTCTGCCAGTTTTGGAGAGTCATGAATATCTAGGGCTATAACTCTAGATTTCACCATGGCCACACCATGGCACTTTAGATTTTGAGAGTACACACCCTATTTTGTACATATTTTTATGTAGGGCCCTTGGAGGAAGGTACAAACACTTGTTTGATAAAGTCCTAGGGGAGCTAAGGCTTAGTCCGGCTAGGTGCAGTAGTAGTACAAGAACTCCAGCAGTCAATAGAAAGAGTTTCATAGTATTCCCTTTGGAGGGATGAAAGATGCATGTAAGAAGGTTAAGTGTTGTGGAGGATTGGTCTTGAGAAGGTTTGGAGGTGGTACTATTATAGTCTTTAACACTGTGACCCTAAAACCCCAAAGAAACCCTTGAAACCCTCTATTTTTGGTTTAGGCATTGTACGACCTGGTGGTGGCTTGAGACCCCAAAAATCTTTGAGACCTAGTCATATGAAATGAATGTTCTTAAGAATAGAGAGTGTGAATCCTAAAGGGGAAGGAGGTAAATTCCCTAGAAAATTGGAGGAGGCCTAATTGGGCTTATTCTAGTAGCCCTATTTCACGAAGGAACTATACAATCGGGTACAAAACCAAAGTTGTTACTGCATTGAGGGGGTGTTAAATGACCTAAAAACACCTTGGAACTCATTAGATTCATTGTTGGAGTTTGGATGAGAGTTGGAAGTCTAAAAATACTCTTATAGCTGCATAAGGGAATAGTAGCTAGAATGCAAACCATGGTATGTGGATAAATGTGATTGTTGAACTTGGTGGGTAGGTTAGGAAAGTTAGGGGGAGTCCTTGAAGAGGTAAGGGGACCTATAGACCATTATAGGTGTTTGAAGAACACTGAGATCCTGGTTGAGGATCAGGAGCATAGACAAGCTAGTCTATCCTAGCTTATCCTAGCAGAGGGACCCAAGTGCAAAAGGAAAAGTTGCATGTCCGCTTGCCAGATATTGCAACATGGTAGCTTCTGATTCATTGAAATGGCTTATGTAGTAGGGTGGGATCAAGTTGTCAGTTTCTTGAAGATCTGGTGGTTGTCGCATGATCGCAAGGAATTTTTTTCCCCTTTGCAATCATGCGACAACCATCGATTTAGAATCTAATGTAAAGGCTGTCAGTGGGTCCAAAGCCAGGTCAACATAGTTGGTAGTCTCTTATTGGTTGGCATATGTTGTGACTTGGTGGTTGTTAGTGGGACCTGAGTTTTTGGCATGTCAGAGGGTCCTGACACTTGCAGAGCATCGACGGTCGGCACATGATCTGAGGGGTTTGTTCTGACACATGAGATTATCAGATGACTGTTGATTTCATATCCTGTCAGAGGATCTACAGAGTGGAGGTAAAAGGTTAATCTAATGGTTGTCTTAAGTTCTGATAGAATCTTTATGCTCCATGTGAACTTAAGACAACCATTCATTTCATTAAAGGTGGGCCCAAGTTTTGGTCTAAGGTCTTAGCGGTTCTGATAAAGTGTTTAGTTTTTCCAACAAATTTTTGAGGCTTCGCTCATTCACTGAGTGAGGTGGTAATGTTCCAAAAGGTTTACCAACTTAGCGAACAAGCTTTCATGTAATAGCTAAATAATTTGGCAAAGGCATAAGGCATTCTGCGAGTGTGTGAAATCCTTTAGTTGTTGGTTCTCCAAATATGACTAGGGTCCTATTAAGTGATAAATCATAATGACCACAAAAAAAAAAGGATCAGATGGTCATGACTTAAAGTTGATCGAGTTTTAAATATAGACTACCGATTCACTACTGGTGCTATGAAACTAGCTGTTTAATTTCAATTTCAAATTTGTGAAGGGTTTCCTGCGACCAAAAGGACTAAATTTCAATGTTTAAGCAGTTGGGGTTGGTGAAAACAATTTTCAAACTATTGCAGTGTGGTCCAGGGTGTTCCATGATCATTTGTAGGGGTCTATATGGTGTTCTTTATGCTCGAGGTGTGTTGCAGTTGGCCAAACAGATTGACAAATTTGGCATTTTCCTGGTTCTTAGTACCTTCTTAGTGAAATTGTCATGATTGAGGATCACTCTGGGATTTTTTTTCTCTTGGTTGCCTAGGTTTCTTCCCCTATATTAAATTTTTTATTGTTTCTAGTTGGTTGGTGGTTGAAACCCTAATCCTAGTCACTCGAAGCTTGATGCATCCTCTTTGAGGATTCCAAGGTGACTAGGGGTATAAGTAGTTAGTTTTTTTTGGTAGAGTAGGGGTTCGGTCTTGAGGTTTTTTTCTAGATTTTGGTCAGTTCCAATGGTTATGACTGTATGAACATTTGAGGAAAGAGGAGCTAGATTTTGGGTCTTTTTCCTATCTTTGTGTTTCTTTGATTGTATATTGATCCTGGATATGTTAATGAGAATGCTATTGAGTTCCAATCTTACATTTGTGTATGTCTTCTTGTTTTGGTTCTAAACTCATATATGTTAGTGTCACAAAGTGTATTAGCATATGGTAAACAAAGAGTATTGTGAAGTCATCTCTGAGTTCCTAACAAAGTTAAGATTAAAGTCTTCTAAGTGAGTTCAGTGAGTTTACAACCAAATAAGAATCTGATGTCCTTGTGTTTGAGGGAGAGGGGTAATAGGCAAAGCACTTATCCTGAGCCCAAGAGTGTTTGATTTAAGATCTTCAGCTGATATATGTAATTGGGTGACTCTTTGCCCTAGGTTAAGGCACTGGTCCATCCTCCAGAGGCATTTCATTGTCATCAACCACACACGAACAAATTAAATGATAAAATCTTTCAATCAGTTAGTAAAGGGTATATTGGTATAATATTTTGGATTCCTTTCAAGAAGTGAGTCAAGGGTACACCTGCCTGAGCATTAAGGCTCAATGTGTAGGAGGATCTCATTGTTTATCCTTGTTAATTGGCCCTCTTCCTTGTAGACTTTGGAGTGGTGATAGAGTCAAAGTTATATTAAAGTTATCCATCAAAGTATAAATCTACAAGTTGAAGATCAAAGGGAACTCCCAACAAAATGGCAATTCTGCTTAGGAGAGTCTAGAGATTAAAGTTTGCAAAGTGAACTCTTTTTGTCCTATTGTATTCAGTTAAAGATTTCCCACTTTGGTGGGTGGTGACTCAAAAGGTTTAAAACCAGTGTTATAGACTGCAAATCATGGAAAAGAGAAGGAATGCTAGGTCTTTTGTCAAGAAAAATCTGGAGGTCACTCTGGAACAATTACGTAGATAGGAGAAGAAGAGTTGGATCAGGAGAAATGGTGAGTCTACCAGTGCTCCCATAAGAGAACAAAGAAATACCAGAGGTAGAGCACCACATGTTTCCTCGAGTGAGGAAGGTTCACAAGACAAAGTTTCTAGATTAGATGGTGGTCACTCTGAAGATAAATTTTATGATACCCCAGAGGCTGTATTTCAACACAAGGGTTCATTGCCTGCAGGTCAGGATGAACAAGCTAGAGAGATGGGTTTTGAGATTGATTTAGATCTTGATGAGAATAATTTTAGAAGGAAGCCCATGAGACCAAGGCAAGTCCATTTCCCATATCAAAATCTCACTGATGTGGAGGTATCATCAAGCTTTGAAGACAACATGATAGATCCACATGACCTAAATGCACTTAGATTGCAATTGGCAGAGCAGGATGCCATATACAAAAGGTTACAAGAGGAGAGAGAGAGGCTGAAAAGGTAAATGCCCTAATGGAGAGGCAGTCTCTTTTAAGAAAAATTAATGAAATGAAGGAGAGAAACAAGATGCTTGCTTCTACTCCTAGGGTGTTGCAACATGATGTTTTTGGTGATCTTGAAGCTCTAAGAAGTGAGTAGGAACGGTTGTTGCAAGACCATGAGTTTGATGAAGAAGGCCCTATGATCAGACAAGTGCAAAGTTATGCTCCTTTTCCTAAGGGTAAGAATGGACATGAGATCACTAGGCCTACCATAGTTATTAATGAAAAAGGAAAGCAGAAGATGGTGGGTGTCCAAATAAGAAAACCAATGACAATACCAGGGATCCCACCACCTAAATCAAATAGGGAGACAGAGATAGAAAGAAAAAGAAAAGAGGATGAAGCTCTTGCTCAAGAGTTGGAAAGAGTTGAAGTTGATGCTGCTATTGTAGAGAAAAGAAGAAAGATCCAGTTCTTGAAGGCTTCATCAGCTAATGTTCATGGCCCTTTTTCTACTGAACTAGGTATGCCATCTATGAACACTATTGTTCCACTTAGCAATGCTACTACTAGTAATCTAATTCCTAATGTATCTACCAAATCATTTGTTGATCTTAATAGACAGTTAAATGTGCAAGTGGGTGGGAATGCAGATAAAAATAATAATTCTAGTGGGAACACTAGTTTAGGATTTCAAAGAAGACCTATGCAACTAGAAGGCTATAGGCAAATTAGTTTTGATGAGATACCAGGCTACCCAAATGCTTTTCCAAATGATATAAGAGATAAGGTACCTAAGTTTGCTGGTAATAATGCTATTATTTGTGAGGAGCATCTTAGGTTATTTGTTGATATGCTTAATGATTATGAGGTAGAGCATGAGGATGTAGTCATGAAATTATTTGTTCAATCTCTAATGGAGGATGCTAGAGATTGGTTTAAGAGACTTCCTGAAAAATGTATTGATAAATGGGATTCTTTTGAGAGATGTTTTAAAGAGCAGTATGGTGACAGGCCTAATGCTAGTTTCATGCTGAATGAATTCAATACCATACAAAAAAATCAGAATGAGTTTGCAGTTGAATTCAACATGAGATTTCAGAAGGGCATGCATAAGTTGTTCCAAGTTATGCAGTTAGATGATAATGTTTGTCTAACTACATACTTCAATGCATTTGATGGAAAAATGGGATACTTGTTGTGGGACAAGGAAATAAGAACCCTCAGAGGTGCTTTTAGGATTTCTGTCAATATTGAGAACAATATGAAAATATAAGGGAAGTTGGGTGGGAAGAGAGATGACCCTAAGTTGTTTGGGGACAAGAAATACAAAAATGAAAATAATAGGAATGTTGGAACTAGGAGGAAAGAAGAAGATAAATTGGATAAGGTGCTTAATGCATTGAAGGATTTGAAGGCTCCTAAAAATAGAATCATCAGTGCTCCTACCAATGAGAGGCCTTAGTTCAGCAACAATTTCAATAAGCAGAATAGATTGCAGAACTACCCCTACAACACCCAATGGAAGGATGGCAAGCTTGTGGTCCCTATTGCAAGAGGAAAAAATGACAGAGGTGTCCCTGAACCTCTACAAAAATCTTCAATAAATGTCATGGAGAACATACCTTGGTGTGTTGCATGCCAGCCCCCTCATTTTACAGAGCATTGTGTGTTTGCACATTCTATGACTGCAAATCAAGATTGTGGCAATGAGGAGATAGGTCAAGAGGAAGATCAAGATGATGTTGGATGCAACATGGCTACTTCATATCTAGGATATGAAGATGATTCTGATTTTGATGAAGAAGCAGATGTAAATGTGAAGAGACACAATCATGCCCTTTTTCATCAAGAGGTTTTTTCTGATAGTGAAGACATTGATAAGAAGACATGTAACATGAACTCTTCTTCTGAGCCAGTAAATTTAAGAAGACCTTCTAGAGAAGAGATGGATAGGATTATTGTAGAAATGATTTCCCAAGTGCAAACTAGGGGCATGGTGGCAAGGGATACAAATGGAAAAGCTGCAAGAATGTTTATAAAGAGTACCAACTCCAAAGAGCCTAATGAGAACAAATAGAAAGGTGATCACATGGTGAAATTCAAGAATGTAAAAGGTAAGAATTGTGACCCTAAGGGAGTTGGAGTTGAAAGATTTTCTAGTGAGATTGAGAAGACAGTTAACACAATGGCTAAGATTGAAAAAAGGAGGGTGGCCAATACACCTAATGTATTAGATAAGCAAAAGGATACTAAAGCAGTGCAGATTGAGATTCCTTCCTCTACTCCTGTTGATATGTTATTTGTATTGTCCCAAATTAAAGTTAAGGTTCCATTGTTAGAATTGTTGAGGATCCCTAAGCACAAAGATAGAGCTATGGCATGGGTAGATAATGTTCAAAATAATGATGTTGCATGCAATGGATCTCAGGCTAAAACTTTGAAAGGTGTTGCTACTAAAGGAATTGTATCTCAAATTCCTCCTATATATTTGGACAGTTCTGTCAATGCTAGCCTTGAAAACATTGATCCATTCTTTTTAAGTGTCCTTGTGAATGGAATGAAACTAAGAAATTGTATGATTGATAGTGGTGCCTCTAATACTGTCATGCCTTTTAAGATTATGGAAAAGTTGGGCCTTAAAGTTGATACAGTTCAAGGCAGATGTTGTGCAATGGATCAGAGGGAGGTACCAGTTATTGGGACTATCAATGCAATGCCATATAGGCTGGCAACATATCTAGAGAAAGAGTTAATAATGAGTGTTTTGTTGGTGGACATCCCTCCTAATTATGGGATGTGACTATCTAGATGGTGGAGTGCTACCATGGGTGGAAGTTTATAGTGTGATATATCCTATGCCACTTTCAAGATTGATGATCAGTTTGTCAAGATTGAGTGAGAACCAAGAGTATGCCACATGATTGAGAGAAGTGTTGATAATGAAGCTACATGTTTTGTGGATACTGATATTAATGCTTTTAGGGAAGAGATCCCTATACTTGAGAAGGAACCTATTTTGTCACCTATCTCTGTTGAGGTAAGTGTTATTTCTATGAAGGAATATTTGTGGGTAATGTACTTTGATGGTGCAAGTTGCAAGGATGGAGCAGGAGCAGGTATTTTACTTATTTCTCCTAATGGAAACACCTACAAATTTTCTTTCAAACTGAATTTATTTTATTCCAACAATATAGCAGAATATGAGGCATTGTTGTTAGGACTGAGGTTGGCACAAAAGCATGGTATCAAGTGCTTAAGTGTTGTTGGTGATTCTGAGTTGGTGGTGTCCCAAGTCAGGTCAGTATATTCTTCCAAGAACAAAAGGTTAAAATAATATAGGAATGCAGTTTGGGATTTGATTGAACATTTTGATGCCTTCAATATTGAATGGAAGGATAGGAGTAACAATAAAATGGCTGACTTGGTAGCCAATATAGAAATCAATCCCAGTGATATTACTTTTACTAGTATCTCTAAAGTTGAAATTTAGGCTAGGCCTAGTGTACCAGACAATATTGAAAATTGGCAAGTTTTTGATGATGATAATGATATCTTGAAGTTTATGAGTTGTGGAGATCAGTATCATGGTTAGGAATTTGATTTCTCAACTTTGGTTGAGTCTATATAAGGAAAGGAGGTTGTCTTTGGCAATGAATTTATTCAACTTAGAACTAACAAGGTGCCCAAGGGGCTTGTTGTTTTGGAAATTGTCTTTGATAACTAGGATAGAGTTCAAAAGAATATCAAAAGAGAAGATCATGCTGATCTAGAGGAGATAAATCTTGGAACACATGAGGCACCTAAGAAGGTATACATGTGTAGGGACATGTCTCACAATGTGAGAAAATCTTTGATTGAATTACTAAGAAAATTTAGGCATGTTTTTGCATAGTCATATGATGACCTAAAGGTTTATAGAGAAGACTTGTTTCGGCATATCATTCCTTTGAAAGAAGATGCTAAACCTTTCAGGCAAAAACAAAGGCCTACTAATCCTACTTTGGCACCTAAGATGTAAGAAGAATTTATGAAGTTAAGAGATGCTGGCATTATCAAGCCTATAAGGCAATCTTCTTGGGTTTCAAACCTTGTTCCTGTGAGAAAGAAAAATGGTGAGATTAGACTTTGTGTGGACTTCAAGAATTTGAACATCAGCTCATTAAAGGATAACTATTGTCTGCCTAATATGGAAGCTATGTTGCAGAGAGTGACCGGATCTGGATTGACGTCTATGATGAATGGTTTCTCTGGTTACAATCAGGTAATTATAAAAGAATCAAAACAATTCAAGACAGCTTTCACAACACCCTAGGGGACATATGTTTATGTGAGAATGCCTTTTGGTCTCACAAATGCTGGTGCAACTTTTTAGAGGGCAATGGATGTTGCCTTTTCAAATTTTATTGATGATTTCCTTGTTGTCTATCAATATAATTTAACTGCCTATTCCAAGAAGGAAGAAGACCATTGTACTCATTTAGAGAAGATATTTGTGAGGGCTTTGGAATATGGCATTTCATTAAACCCAAGGAAATGTGCATTTGGTGTCACTGAAGGTAAGTTGCTTGGCCACTTAGTTGGGAAGCAAGGAGTGAGAATTGACCCTGAGAGGGTAGCAGCTATTGATAAAATTCAAAGGCCAAAAAATGTTAAAGGGATTCAGTCCTTCTTTGGTCAAGTCAATTTCTTAAGGAGGTTTGTGACAAATTTTGCAGAGGTTACTAAACCTATTTCTACAATGTTGAAGAAGGGATCTACAATCAATTGGGAGGGTGAGCCTGATGAGGATTTAAAAAATATCAAGCAGGCTATCAAAGATGCACCTATGCTTAAGGCACCTGATTATAATGTCCCAATGCACATCTTTTCCTTTGCATCTTTTCATACTATTGTTGCAGTTTTGTTACAAAAGAATAAGAATGGTTTTGAGCAGCCTATTGCATTTTTCAATAAATCTTTGCAGGCTACTAAACTGAAATATGACATAAATGAGAAACAAGCGTATGCACTTGTGAAGGCACTCAAGGCTTTTAGGTGTTACTTGATGGGGGAAGTTGTGATTACTTTTGTGCCAAGTGCAGCTATGAAGGATATCTTTTCATAGCAAGAGGTGTCTGGAAGAAGATGCAGATGGATCAATAGGATCCAAGAATTCAACATTGATATCCAAATTACTAAATTGGTTAGAGGACAAGGATTGGCATAGCTGATGGATCAATCCAATCTTGATGCAAATTAGATAAATCGAGCTGAAATTGATTATACATGTGATATGGATGATTGTGTTTGGTATCAAGATATTATCTATTATCTAAGAAATATGAGATGTCCAGCAAACATGGATGACAATAAGAGGAGGACATTGAAATTACAGGCCATCAAGTATGTAATTGTGAAATGCAAATTGTATAGACAAAATTTGGATTGCATATTGTTGAAATGTGTAGATGAAAATCAGGCTGAAGTATTGTTGATAGAAATGCATGAGGGAGTTTGTGGTGGGCATTATATGGGTAAAACAACTACTCATAAAATCTTGAGAGTAGAATTCTGGTGGCCCACAATCTTCAAGGATGTAGAACAGTTGGTAAGGAGGTGTGATGCTTGTCAAAGGTTCTTTGGTAAGCTTAAATTTTCAAGTAACATGCCATTAAAACTACTAGAAGTACAAGATCCTTTCCAACAATGGGGGATTGATTTCATAGGGGAGATACCAAACAAGTCAAGTGGAGGACACTCATGGATCTTAGTTGCCACTGATTAGTTTACAAAGTGGGTAGAGGCCATCCCTATAAGAAATGCAACCAGTAAGGTGATAACTAATTTCTTGTTGAACAACATTGTTACAAGGTTTGGTTGCCCTAAGAGAATAGTAAGTGATAATGCCATGTGCTTTAGGTCTGCTAAATATAAGGACTTTTTCAAAGGTTTAGGAATTCAAATTTCTTATTCATCACCTTATCATCCATAAGGAAATGGATAGGTAGAATATACTAATAAGAGTTTGATTAAGATTCTCAGGAGGATTCTTGAAAAGAATAAGAGGGCATGGAATTCAAAACTGCCATTAGCTGTATGGGTTGATAGGGTAACTATGATGAAGGCAATTGGTTGTGCACCATTTGACTTAGTATATGGAATACATGCAAGAATGCCTCAAAATAATTTTCTGGAAATGTATAAATTTGTGCAATTATATGATGATGACATAGATGATGAAATGCAGTTGAGAATTGAGGACCTCATTAGGCTAGATGAAACAAGAAGAGAATCAACTTCAAAGAATGCCAGATTGTAGTTACAGGTTAAGAATTTTTATGACAAGAAGACTGTTGAAAGGAGGTTTGAACCAGGTGATTTGGTGTTGATTTGGAATGCCAGGCTAGAGGATAAAGGAAAACATGGTAAATTTGATCCCATCTGGTTAGGGCCATATCTAATCCATGAGAAATGGGACTAGGATTCATACATTGTGAAAAAGTTAAATGGTGAAGTTCAGGAATTGCCAATTCATGGACAATTCTTCAAGAAATACTTCAATTGAAGGTTTTTTGTTTTCCATGAATAGTAGTTAGGTCTACACATTCTGTAAATTTTGTAAAGTTGCTTGCCCTTGTCCTGTTTTGTCCTGGTCTGTGGGGTTTTGGTCCTGTTGCTCTCTGTTGTCAATTTTTCCAGTGGGATGGTCTACTTTAACCAGTGATTCTAAGTCCTTGCTATGCCTACAAGAGGCACACATCCCCAAATAGAGCCACTATTAGCATGTCCAAAAAATTTCATGGCTTCATCATCTTTCCCCTAGTCTCTGTAGTTCTTTTCCTGTCTCTGGCTAAAACCCTAGGCAAAAATTTAAAAATCTAGCCATTACCATGAAAAACCCTTCTTTTTACCCTGGCCCTATTCTAATTTGTTGTTACTTTTTGGGCCACTTAAGTTCCCTAAAACCCATGTGTGCAAATATTTCCTAGGTCTATCTACCTAACGCTTTAATTTTTCCCTAAGTCCTTAGTGCTTAATATTTCCTTAAGCCTAAGTCTGGCGGGTTTAATTTTCCCTAAGTCCAGCATTTTAATTCTTTCTAATGTTCTAGCTTAAATCTTTCTTGGGCCCAGCTCTGACACCATCTCAATCCAATGGTGGGCGTAAGTTCTCATAAGATTTGTTAGAGGCTTGCAAACTTATGCCGGCCATTGATTCTCTTTTATAAAGTAACCTTTCAATGCAAGTGGGTCCACTACCGGGTAGGCTTAGGTGGCATCTCCTCATTGGCTGAGATAAACAATGAAGTGGCAAATTTGTCAAAGGGACCCAAGTGTGAAAGGAAAAGTTGCATGTCCACTTGTCAGATATTGCAATGTGGCAGCTTGTGATTCATTGAAATGGCATATGCGGTAGGGTGGGGTCAAGTTGTCAGTCACTTGAAGATCCAGTGGTTGTCGCATGATCACAAGGAATTTTTTCCCCTTTGCGATCATGCGACAGCCGTCGATTTGGAATCTAACGTAAAGGCTGTCAGTGGGTCCAATGCCAAGTCAGCATAGTTAACAATCTCTTATTGGTTGGTGTATGTTGTGACTTGGTGGTTGTCAGTGGGACCTGAGTTTTCAACATGTCAGAGGGTCTTGACACTTGCAGAGCATCGATGGTTGGGGCATGATCTGAGGGGTTTGTTCTGACACATGAGATTATTAGATGACCATTGATTTCATATCCTGTCAGAGGATCTATATAGTAGAGGTAAAAGGTTAATCTAATGGTTGAATTAAGTTCTGATAGAATCTTTATGCTCCATGCGAACTTAAGAGAGTCGTTGATTTCATTAAAGGTGGGCCCAAGTTTTGGTCTAAGGTCTTAGCAGTTCTGATAAAGTGTTTAGTGGCCTAACAAATTTTTGAGGCTTCACTCATTCACTAAGTGAGGTGGTAATGTTCCAAAAGGTTTAGCAACTTAGCAAACAAGCATTCACGTAATAGCTAAATAATTTGGTGAAGGCATAAAGCATTCTGTGAGTGGGAGAAATCCTTTAGTCACTGGTTCACCAAATATGACTAGGGTCCTATTAAGTGATAAATAATAATGACCATGAAAAAAAAAGGATCGAACGGTCACAACTTAAAGTTGATCGAGTTTTAAATATAGACTGTCAATTCACTATTGATGCTATGAAACTAGTCATTTAATTTCAAATTCAAATTTGTGAAGGGTTTCCTGCGACCAGAAGGACTAAAATTCAATGTTTAAGCAGCTGGGGTTGGTGGAAATGATTTTCAAATTATTGTAGTGTTATCTAGGGTGTTCCATGATCATTTGTAGGGGTCTGTACTATGTTCTTTATGCTCGAGGTGTGTTGCAGGTGGCCGAACAGGTTGACAAATTTGGCATTTTCATAGTTCTCAGTACCTTCTTAGTGAAATTGTCATGATTGAGGATCACTCCAGGATTTGTTTTCTCCTGGTTGCCTGGGTTTCTTCCCCTATATTAAATTTTTGACTATTTCTAGTTGGTTGGGTGGTTGAAACCTTAATCCTAGTCACCCGAAGCTTGATGTATCCTCTTTGAGGATTCCAAGGTGACTAGGGGTATAAGTAGTTAGTTTTTTTTGGTAGAGTAGGGGTTCGGTCTTGAGGTTCTCTTTTGGATTTTGGTCAGTTCCAATGGTTATGATTGTATGAACATTTGAGGAAATAGGAGCTGGATTTTTGGGTCTTTTTCCTATCTTTGTGTTTCTTTGATTGTATATTGATCCTGGATATGTTAATGAGAATGCTATTGAGTTCCAATCTTACATTTGTGTATGTCTTCTTGTTTTGGTTCTGAACTCATATATTTTAGTGTCACAAAGTGTATTAGCATATGGTAAACAAAGAGTATTGTGAAGTCATCTCTGAGTTCCTAACAAAGTTAGGATTAAAGTCTTCTAGGTGAGTTCAGTGAGTTTACAACTAAATAAGAATCTGATGTCCTTGTGTTTGAGGGAGAGGGGTAGTAGGAAAAGCACTTATCTTGAGCCCAAGAGTGTTTGATTTAAGATCTTCAACTGATATATGTAATTTGGTGACTCTTTGCCCTAGGTTAAGGCACTGGTCCATCCTTCGGAGGCATTTCATTATCATCAACCACACACACACAAATTAAATGATAAAATCTTTCAATCAGTTAGTAAAGGGTATATTGGTATAATATTTTGGATTCCTTTCAAGAAGTGAGTCAAGGGTACACTTGCCTGAGCATTAAGATTCAAAGTGTAGGAGGATCTCATTGTTGATCCTTGTTAATTGGCCCTCTTCCTTGTAGACTTTGGAGTGGTGATAGAGTCAAAGTTATATTAAAGTTATCCATCAAAGTATAAATCTACAAGGTGGAGATCAAAGGGAACTCCCAACACGTACCTTGTGGATCTCTGAGAAGTTTGCATCTCCTTTATAAAGGTCTTTAAACTCTTCAACTCCAATGCTTTGTAACTGTATCTCTTGGATATTTAGAAACATCCTACTAAGGGCATATGTAACCTTATTATTAACCCCCTTTTTTGTGCTTGATTGTAAAGGTATATGACTGTAGGAACTCCATCCATTTGATGTGACTAAAACTAAGTTTCTCCTAAGTATTTATGTAACTTAGTGCTTGGTTATCAGTGAAAACCACAAATGATTTAGGCAATAGGTAGTTCCTCCACTTCTTAAGGGCTTGTACTAAATAATATAGCTCTAAGTCATAGGATGAATACCTAGACTTTGCCTCATTAAGTCTCTCACTAAAGAATGCCACTAGCCTGCCTTCTTGGCTTAGGACTGCCCCCACTTCTATGTTGTTTGTGTTACCCCAATTTTCATGTGCATGTAAATTTGGCTAAAACCTATTCCAAAATCTCTATTTTCACCTTCCAAGCATCCCTAAAAATTTCATGAATTTCTGCCTTGTCTTCTAGCCTCTGCAATTATTTCAAGTCCCTGGTCTAAAACTTAAAAATTTGAAAAAGTAGTCATTATGGGCCAAAAAACCATAAGAGACCCTAGACCATGTTCTATTTGGTCATTACTTTATCGGCCACGTAAACCCTCCAATACCCATGTACACTTTAATCCTATTGGCTGGTCATAGGTTCTCTTATTTCCCCAATAGTTATCTTATCTTTTCAGTGATTCAATGACTACATTGGTTCTCTTCGTTGCAAAATGCTTGGCGGTTAAGTCTTAACATCCCGCAACCTAGCAAAATAGCTAGCCTTCCCTTGGTCACGCAATCACTAAGTCCTTTGGCGGTCTAAGAATTGTAGGGTCCCAGTCAGGAGAATCTGACAGTTGTCATGAATTCGCAAGTGGTCCTTCTAACACATGTGATCTTGCGATGGCCATTGATTCTTCCAAGTGTGAAGTGTTGCAGTGTGTTAGTGAGTTTGATGCCATGTCATCCTACATGGAGGCTTCCTATTGGTCAAGAGGTGGTGACTTGTCCAATTTTTAGAGTGGGCCTAACAAATTGTGCCCCTTTTAATCCTATAACTGGTGCATGATCTCAAGGGTTTGTGTCAGAGCATAAGATTATGCACCGACCGCCAATCTTGCTTTGTTGTCAGAACTTCGTTTAGAGGGTCCTTTCTTTCTGACGTGCTCACATCCAATTGGTCCACATAGCGATGAACTAGAACATGTCAGTGGGGTTGTGTTAGAGTCTCTACAGGGATGTCAGAAGGATGAAGATCAATGGATGGCATATCTTTGCATAGCCCTTTTCTGACACATACGATCTTATGCCAGCCACTCGATCTGCCAAGCATTTGGGTCCTCTTAGTGGGTCCAGTGCCAGGTCAAGGTGACATGCTCAATTTTCATTGGTTGATGTAAAGAGGAAATCAGTGGGGCCAGTGCCGCGTGTTGCCAACTTGCTAAAAAATGATTGGTTACCACATGCTAATGAGGCCTTCCAGGTGGACCAATGTGTCAGTGGGGTCATGGCTTAATGAAGATCTATAGTGGGTGTATGATCTGAAAGAATATTCAAAGGGTATGAGATCTTGCACCTACCATTGGATTAGAATCTTGTATTAAGTGGGTTTGATGTTAGGGAATAGATGAGGTGTTTGCTGATGAGGTGAATGAAGCGAATGAGGGTTTGACATGTGGCAATTTTGGGCCTAGGGTTAGTAAAGCTTTCTGCGAATCGATGACTAAGGGTTTCTCATGTTTTCTTAATGTAACCTGGGGTTATTAAAAGATTCAGCTATTCAGTAACTGCAGTGTTTGCTGAATCGCTTGATCCAACTAGAGTTAAGAAATGTATTTTGCGACTTAGAATTCTTCAAGTCGCATAGTCTCCAAGTAACTTAAAAGAGAAAAGGTCAAAGTGGGTGCAAATATGCTGACATGCTCGATGCTCATTGGTCAAGACTTCCTAATGTGGACTCAAACTTTTCAAAGGGTTTCATGAACATTTCAAAGTTAATCTGAGCCATTCATTTTTTGAGAGATAAAGGGTATCGACGGTCGCATTTTAAAATGACTGGCTAGCCATTAGTTTTCAAATTCAAATAGTTCTAAGAGGATTTTTGCTAGTATTTGATTTGCAAGCCACAAGCGGTGAGGTAGTTCAGAAAATTTATGTCTCTAGGACATTTGTAGTTAAAGGAAGATGATGAGGAGGTCTGGGCGGCCATCATAGGTCATTTCTTGTCTCAGAAAGGTACCAGTTATGCATTCATGGTAGGACTTTGTGCAGGAAAGTAGATCAATCCAAATTGCTTGTCTACAAGTTGATGTAGTACAGGGATGGGCATGCAAACTTGAGGTCTGATCAGCCATAATTTTGCAGAAATAACATTTATGATCAGACTTGATTGAGCTAGGGTTTGATTATTGTATTGTAAAATATTGTAACCCTAGTTAAGTTTTGCTCCCACTTGTTTAGAGGAGATGTATATATTGTAGTTTTGGAGCTTTTGAGCTCAAAGTTGGAAAATTGTAGAAGAAATTCATCTTTTCTAAAGGGTCATCTATGGTATCATCTCTACCCTCTAGCTTATACATTTGTATTTCTCCCATTGATAATTAAAACATTGCAGAAGTATTTTGTGACAATCCTTCATGTCCCTATGCTTCCTTGTTTGAATTATCTCTTATTAGATTAAAGTATATGATGCTTTTAGTGGTATCTTAGGGTTCCTGACCCCTCTTAGTTTCTGCAATTGTGTGCGTTATTGTGTTTGATCTGATTTAGATGTTTTTGTGGGTATACTTCAGCCCCCTAATAGTCTTGTCTCAATCCTACACCAAGTTGCAAAAGTGAATGTCTACTTGCAGGTCATAGGTTGTGTCTTATGTTTAGGCCCTCCTATGAAACACTCATGCAAGATTATTTAGTGAGTTGTAACCTACTAGACCTAAGCCTTTCATTGATTCCATTCCTCTATACTAAGATCCAAACCCTAATTTTGGTGTATCACCTAGTAGGTAGTTTTCTTTCAAGTCATTTCCTTTCCAAGCATTCCTTCCATCCCTTTCCCTCAAAAGTTTACTTTCATGTCTAGAGGCAAATTAAGGTGATTATCCAAGAGGAACTAGCCTAGAACCTAGAGGTCTCATCTCAGTTAGCATAGGTCCCACAACCTAGAGATGATTTTGATGTTATACTAGGTTATCAAGACTAAGAGAGCTTAAAACAAAGGTGCAAATTTAGTGTATAACCGTTTGCATCACATTCCACTATGAAAGGTTTGACAAAACTTGGTAAAACTAGTATTTTTTGGGTAGCTACTTCCTTCTTCAACCTCTCAAACCTCTCATTGGCTTATTTGGTCCATACAAACTTTATCTTAAGTCCTCCTTTGATGGTGTCAAAGACTGGTACAAAAATTTCATTAAACCTTCTAATAAACTTCCTATAGAATCGGGCTAACCCATGGAAGATTCTAACTTCAATCCCTATCTTGGGAGTAGGCCAACTAATAATGGCTTAAACCTTACTCTTATCCATATTCAAGTCACCTTGGGACACTACAAATCCTAGGTAGAAGAGTTCTTGTTTCATAAACTCACTCTTTTCAAGGTTTATGGTGAGCTTCTCATCTTGCAGTTTCTTCAACACAAGTTCTAGGTGTTTCATATGGTCCTCCTTTGTATTAATAAAGACTAATATGTCATCTAGATACACCACTACAAATGCTCCTAAATAGTCCTTTAAGACCTCATTCATAACCCTCATGAAGGTGCTAGGTGCATTTGTGAGGCCAAATGGCATTACTAGCCACTCATAGAGACCTTCTATGGTTTTGAATGTAGATTTTCACTCATTCCCCCCTTTCATCCTAATTTGATAGTACCCACTCTTTAGGTCTATCTTGGATTAGAAATTAGCACCTCCTAGACAATCCATTAGGTCTTCTATCCCAGGGATAGGGAACCTATACCTGATGGTGATCCGGCTAATTTCTCTTGATTCAGTGCACATCCTTCATGTGCATCCCTTCTTAGGTGCTAGAACAACTGGTACAACACAAGGGCTTATTCTCTTCCTTATCAAACCTTGATCCAAAATTTCTTGAACTTGCCATGCTATCTCCTTATTTTGTTCTGGTGTCACCTTGTAGGTAGCCTTGTTAGGCAGTGATTCCCCTGGTACAAAGTTAATCTGATGACTAATTTATCTCTATGGTAGTAATCTAGCTAGTGTACCCTCACTAATAATGTCTTTGAAATGGTCTAACAGTTGCTTTACTTCTGTTGGCAAAGGTGACTGATTAGGTGACTCCTCCTCCTTAAGCTTCAACATGATAGCATAGCCAACTTATTCTCCTTCTTTCATGTCTTGTTGGAACTATTTCCCATTTATTAGGAGTGCATTTGAGTCCATCTTCTCCACTGCATCTCAATTAAATACTGCATCTTGTAAGTTACTCCATTCTTCTTAAATGAGTACTTGTTCTCCTTCCAATGGTGTACTATCTCCCTATCATATTGCCATGGACTGCCAAGAAATAGATGGCATGCATTCATTGGTAACACATCACAAAGTATTATGTCTTGATACTTGCCTATGGTGAACTCAATCCATACTTATTTGAATTAACCAATATATTTTCCCCCTTACTCAACCAAGTGACCTTGTAGAGACACACATGAGGAATCTTGGTGAGTTTCAACTCTTATACTACCTCCTCTGAAATGGCATTGTTAGTAGACCCTAAATCAATTATAACCCTACATACTTTACCTAGTATCTTGCACTTGACCCTAAAAAGAGCCCTCATCTATTTATGTTCATCCTTTGTAGGTGCTTTGATCAAAATCCTTCTCACCATGAGATTCTCTCCCTTCTCTGAATCTAAACTCACCTTTGATTGTTTAATAACGTCCTCCTCTTGTGCATATGCAATTTTTTCTCACCTTGTGAAGATGATGGCTTATTAGGACACCTATATGCAGGGTGAACCAATTGCCCACAATTATAAAACTTCATGGAAAAAAAATGAGAGCTTCCCCAAATCCACCTAATCTACCTCGTCCACCATTGTAGGAAATCCTACCTTAGTATCCTCCTCTGCTATTTGACTCATGGGATTTTTCACCAAACTTAGAATCACCTTGGCCTTTGGTCTCATTGCTCCTTCAACTAGGACCTCTTTTATGTCCACCTCTAGAGTCTCTGCCTCTTCCTCTCCCTCTACTGTTTGTATCTTGTTTTTTTTCAACTTTTCCTCCTCTTTAATAGCCATCTGATAACAACTATCGAGAGTAGTTAGTGTAAAGAGACTCAACTCTTCTTGTATATTCCATCTAAGGTCATTTATATACCTAGAAACCTTAATACTTTCCATTTCTTGCACTCTAGACCTAAGGCTTAGTTTTTGGAATTCTTCTATATAGGCAGCCACATATAGATCTCTTTGTTTGAGATTTTGCATTTTCTTTTGCAATTGTATGTCATAATCTTCCGATAGATAGTTTTCCTCTACCTTAGCCACCATAGTCTTCCAATTGGTTATTGGCTTCTTTCCTTCCTTCTCTCTTTCTTCTTCCAAGAACTTACACCATGTTAGTGCTTGTCCTCTTAGCCTTGATTTGGTTGTCTTCACCTTTTATGCCTCTATAACCCCATCACATTCAAACTAATTCTCCATTCACTCAATCCACTCCATAACCAATCCTACATGCATTATTCTAGTTAAAACCATAATACCTTGTAGTGCCTTGCAACTGAGTGCCTTCAAGGATTTTAAGAAATGTTCCTCTATTAATGGAGGGTCTTGTTCAGGTTCTGTTTCTTCTTCTACTTGACTCTTACCTTTGTATTTGTCCACGTCTAACCATTCTTTCATCTATCCTGCAGTCTCTGCAACCTCTTCTAGCTTGTGCTTTATTTCTTCTACAAATTCTTCAAGAAGTCTATTCCTTTCCTATTTCTCTGTCAAATCTCCATTCAGTTCTACATTATTCACCATGGTGCTTTCGCCTATGGATTCACTTCCCTCTGTCATACACTTCTCAATTCCCAAGCCTTTTATTTGCTATGATACCAATTTGGTGAGGAGCACTACCTCTTAAGAGCACTCTTTCTCTACCTAAGACCTATTATTTGGTTTTACTAGGGTATTCCTCTCTAGCCTATGTAGAGATCACTCCTAGGATCCCTATATCCTTTTAGATCTCTCCACCAACTTCAAACTCTCCACTATGCTTCACTATCCAACTATGCACTCATGGACTTAATTTAGCCACCCTGCCTCCCAACTCCTCTTGGGACTTGGAATAGGTGTTTTGGCTATCCCTTTCTTTTTTTCAAACCATTTTGATCCACTTGAATGGATTCTCTCTTGGGTCTTCCATCGCTTTCTTTCTTTCCAAGTTTGTAGGCCTTGTAGCCTTTTTAGCCCCAATTAGGCCTCCTCAAATTAGAGTTCTTGGAATAACTCTCAACTCCTCCAAATAAACCCCCAAACTATTTATGGATTCTCTCTATGGACTTCCTAGGCTTAAATATCTCCTAGGTTTTAAACCCCAAAAGTCTTCGTACTTAGGTTTGTCACCAAACCCCTACTTTTAAGGGTTTCTAGGGTCTGTGACTCTGTTTGGCTTCTTGAGTCTCAAAATGTGCTTTAATGGTCTTCTCTACACTTCTCCATGCATCCACATTACTAGAAAACATGCCTCTATACTTATACACCCTTTATTGGTTCACTCCAATCCATTGAACAGGCTCTCTTATTATTGATCTTTTCAAACACCTATCTAGAATGCCTCTGCACTTGCCTAGGGCTTGAGGGAAAAATTAAATCTCCTACAAAAAAGACTCCACAGACCATATTTACAACACATACAAGATCCCATACTTTATTCCAAGAGGCCATGGAAGTTCAACCATGGGAAGTCAAGTGGGGAGCATATTTACAAGACTGGCACTGAACTAGGTAGTGAACCAGTGAAACACAAAGAGTTTAGAAAATTCTAACCACTCGTACAAAATAACTAAAATAATGGCATACAATGTAATTAAATAACATAAATTAATTCCTCAAACCATTAGTTCATTGCTTTCAATCTATTAACTGATTGGATGAAGGCTCTGTTACCAAAAACATGATCAAATCATGTGATAACAAGAACACAATCCGTAAAATAACTACCCTCTCCATTAGATTAGGGTTTGTCTAACCTTATATATTGTCTTACCACATGTTTGGACCCTTAGGTTGGGCTTAAAACACCATTACAACCTTTTCCTAGTTTTTAGGAAATGTTGTCATGACAACTTTGCAAAATTGCAAAGTTGTTATGAGCAACTTTACATCTTTTTTACATCTTTTTGAAAACTTGACTTTCCACTCTCCTACCTAGCATAGCTTGAAACTAAATCATTCTAATGTTTCTTAAAAATCATCAAAATATCCATGCTACTCCATTTTGGAGTCATAGTCAAACCTTGACCCAAGTTGACTTTTCTAAGACTTAGCACTAGACCTATTGAAACTAGACCACTTTCAAGACTCAAAGAACACCTAGCTAAAAACACAAATCAAACCACACTTGGGACTTTATCAATAGTCCTTATTGCCTTGGTGGTTGGCTAGAACCACCTACAAGCCAAAATGAACTGGGATCTAAAGAAGACCCTAAGCTGCTCCTCCACTGGCTCTCGTAGGGAAAGAGTTTAAAATTTACAAACACCAATTATAGAACCCTAAAAAAAATAAAACTAATATACATAGACTCCATTTTCATTCCCCCAAGGGCCAAGTGATTTCCACAATGGGAATTCTAGATGGAGGCATTTTAACTATGTACACCTTGTCTAGTCTAGAGACTCAAAACAAGAAACAAGAATTTATTTACCTAAAAAAACTAAAAAATAAATCAAACCATTGCACACACAAAAATAAAATGATGAATCTTAACTATCATATAGAAAATATTTCCTAATTCAATCTATTGAACTCAAATGGAAACCAAATTCAAGAACAAAGTCAATGAACCTTAAATAGTCAAAATGCTTGGTATTGGAAATCATGCCAAAATGGTGCCAAACTTCGTACAATTTTCAGAAGGACCTTAAATATGTCCATCCTCCATGTTTAAACAAATTTATCCAACCCATAACTACTTTAGGGAAATTTTTCTCCTTTTGCCCAAATATTGTCATGCTACATTGAAAAGTTGTAAAAGTTGCTCTAGAAACTTTATGTTTGCATCTCTTACATTTTTGTCCATTACAATGAGGTGACCCAATATATGGGTTCCAAAAGACATATAGAAACCACCTAGACATTCCTATAACCAAAATAAGATATTTGATGCACTCTTTTGTGCCATTCTCCACACTATGCCACTGTTGGCTTACATGGAAACTTTGGGCCAACACATAAATAACTCTGAAAACTTGGACAAAGTAACAGAACCAATTATGAATACTCACCTATTAGACTCTCAACTGGTCCTTATTCACACCGTGGCCCTTATAGGATCAAACAAGCCAAAATTTGAGGGTTGAAGTTACCTAACCCCCAGGAGCTCCTGCACCATTCTCCCCACATGAAAAGATATCAGCTCACATTAGGTGACAAGAGCACAAGATAAATTCTTAACTTCTTTAAATCACCTTAGGTACCCAAGTATCTTCTACTTCATGAATATGTTTCCATTTGATCAGGTGTTCCATGTAATTCCTATGTCTACTCTTCTTGGAAATCTGTGAATCTAACACCTTCTCTGTTGTAGGCTTAGGCGGAGAAGGTAATTTCAAGTCAATGACCATCTCTTCACTATCAAATTCATCCTTACTTTCCTCTGGAATGGGACCTTTTTAAGGTATGGGATCTACCACATTAAAAATAGTAGACAAAGATATGTCTTCTGGTATGTTTATCTTGTATGCATCATTCCTATATTTGGCCAGTATCTTACATGGACCAATCCTTCTCATTTTAAATTTTTAGGCACTCTTTTTAAAGTGTTTCTTTGTTCAAATGTACTAGTACTAAATCCCCCACTTCAAACTGCACTCTTCTTTTCATCCACTCTAACATTTATTTTCTTGGTATTCTCCATTAGAGTTTGTTTGATCTTCTCATGGATCCTTTTCATGGATTGGTAAAGTCCTCATCATGTCCACTTCTCCTTTCCATGCTTCCAATGTCTCTAAGATCTAGCACACCTCTGGAATGTAGGCCATATACTACCTCAAAAGGGCTCTTGCTAGTTGTCTTGTTTATAGTATCATTGTAAGTGAATTCAGCTTAGTGGATGATTTGATCCCAAGCTTGACCATATTCCTTAGTTAATCATTTCAAGAGTTTTCCAAGGGTCCTATTGACCACATTTTTCTACCAATATATTTTGGGATGGTAAGAAGACCCAAAAGACATATTAGTTCCTAACCTTTTCCACAAGGTTTTCTAAAAGTATCTCATAAAATTTGTATCTCTATCTTGTACTATGCTGATCTGTAAGCCATGTATTCTAATGGTTTACTTGAAAAAAAAATGAGCTACATGACTAGCATCATGAGCCTCTTTACAAGGAATGAAATGACCCATTTTACTAAACCTATCTACAACAACATAAATATTGTCATAACCAGTCTTTATTTTGGGAAAAATGACTATGAAAACCATACATACAAATTCCCAAGGCCTATTGGGAATTGGAAATGGTTGATAAAGAATAGGATTAGTGGAGGTCCCTTTATCTCTTTGAAAAATTGTGCACTTCTCAACATACCTCCTTATGTCCTTATGCATTTTGGGTCAATAATAGAACCCTTGTACCAACTCCAAAGTATTGTTTGATCCAAAGTGTCCAATTAAGCTACCATTGTATTTTTTCAAAACCAAATTCTCTCTTATGGATTCCCTTGGAAGCCACAATCCTCTCCCCTTAAATAGGAGTCCATCTTACCAAGTGTAGTCTACATATTCACTATGAAAGTGATTGTTATAGTCTTAGCATACCCTGTAGGCATCAACAAATTCCTAATTCAAATATACTAATGAAAATTTCTTCTTTCCTAGAGGTTACCTATTCCAATTCAAATATACTAATAAAAACTGCTTATTTCCTAAATCTAATTACTATTGGATGTGGCATACAAGATTTTTTCATGTTGATTTTGATAATCTTGTAATGGTCAATAAGAAAAGATGTTTTAGAGCTTTGCATACTTTAGCTAAGCCCAATAATTCTATGTGTAAGGAGTTTCAATTGGGAAAGTTGACTAGATCTAGATTTACTAGTAAATTCAATTCATCATACAATATTCTTGACCTTGTATACATTGCTTTGTGTGGACTGATGAGAACACAAAGCTACTATGGAGATAAGTACTCTATCTTTTTTGTTGATTATTACTCAAGATTGATGTACATGTTATGTTTTTGAAGGATAAATATGATGCATTCTACATGTTTAAGGTGTATAATGAAAGAGTTGAAAAAGAAACATGTAAAGCAATTAAGTGTTTCAGATCTGAAAGAGGTGGCGAGTTTACTTCATAAGAGTTCACAACAGTTTGTGAAGAACATGGAATCAAGAGATAAATGTTAGCACCAAGGACACCTCAACAAAATGGAATTGTAGAGAGAAGAAACATATCCATAATTGACTGTGCAAGAACTATTTTTATACAAAAGAGGGGGGGTCAAATTTTTTAGAGAGAAGATGTAAGTAATGATGTCTATACTTTGAATTGGGTATAACTTAAGAAAGGTACAAACAAAACACCTTATAAGTTGTGGTATGGTCATACACCTAGTGTTAGTTCTTTGAAAAAAATTGGAAGTAAATTTTAAATAAAAGAAGGATGAACAAAATGGTAAATTTGATTCTAAGAGTGATGAAGGGATATTTCTAAGATATTATACTAGTAGTAAAGCTTATAAGTGTTTGAACAAGATGGTTGAAAGTGACAATGTAGAATTGATTATTTTCCAATAAAAATGAGAAAGATAGTAAGAAGGAACTAGAAGACTATGATAGGTTTTTTTTTATGTTCAAGTGGTAGATCTAGATATAGTACCACTGATAAATGAAGTGGTGAATGATCACCAATTGGTGAACAATCAACAACTAGTGAGTGATGATGAAAGAAACCAAAGAACATATAACTAGTAATCCCAAGGTATGTGAAACTTAATCACTCTCAAGATTAGATTATTGGAGATAAAAATGTTGGAGTGATGTAAAGGAGTAAGGTACGAGAAGGAGCTTGTTTACTATCTAAATTAGAACCTAAAACTATTAAAGATATTTGGAAGATAATGATTGGGTTAAGCCTATGAAAGAGGAATTAGATCAAATAGAGAAAAATTAATACATGGACTTTAGTACCCAGGCCTATTGACAAGAATTTTATAGGTACTAATTGAATCTTTAGGAATAAGCTAATTGAGAAAGGAGAAGTGATCAGAAACAAGCCAAGGCTAGTTTGCAAAGGGTATGAAAAAGAAGAAGGAATGGACTATGTTGACAACTTTTCACATGTTTCTTGACTTGAAGGTGTAATTATACTTTTGGCATATGCTTCTTATAAAGGTTTTAAGGTATATCAAATGGATGTAAATTTTTCTATTCTAAATGGTGTGTTAGAAGAAGAAGTATACATTGAACAACCTAAAGGTTTCGCTACTGAAAAAGGTAAAGACATGGTATATAAATTGGATAAAGAATTTTATGGACTCAAACAAGATCCAAGAGGATGGTATGAAAGGCTACATGCTTATCTTATTCATATTGGTTTCAAAACAACTAGTGTCAATAATAATGTATATCTAAAATCTAAAATTGAAGATATGATATGGATTGCTGATATTTTTGTTGATGACATAATATTTGGTGTAAATGAAGCATTAAGAAGGTCATTTGCAGATGCAATGAGGAAGGAATTTGAAATTTCAATGATAGGATAAATCAATTTATTTATTGGTCTTCAAGTGTAAAAGATGAAGAAAGGGATATACATCAGTCAATCCAAGTATGTGAAGGGGATTTTGAGTACTTTTGGCATGGATGACTCAAAAATAGCGGGAAAAGCTATGGTCATAGGTTGGAACATATCTAAGGAGGATGAATCCAAGGAGGTAAATGAAACTCTCTATAGATCCATGATCGGTAAGTTGCAGTATGGTGTTCATAGTAGACCAGATATTATACATGTTATCAATATGTTGCAAGGTTTTCCTCAAATCTAAAGGACTCACATATGGTTGCAATGAAGAGGACCTTTAGATATCTCAAGGAGATTGAAGATTATGGAATATGTTATAGTAAGGATGGATAATTTTCTTTGAATGTGTTTATTGATGCAAATTGGGAAAGTAATATTGATGATAGGCATAACACAAGTGGTGGAGAATTATTTCTTGGTGAAATATTAGTCTCTTGGAATAATAAAATGTATAATTTTATTTCTCAATCTACTACAGAGGCAGAGTATGTTGATGCTTCTATTTTTTTTAGAAAATGATATAGATAAAATATATCCTTGTGGGAATTCATGAGACATTCAAAAAATTGGTTGGTATCTATTGTGATAACACTAGTGAAATAAAAATTTCCAATAATCTATTGATGCACTAAAAAAAAACATATTGCAATAAAATATCATTTTCCAAGAGAATGGGTATAGGAGAAGGAGGTAAGACTTGACTACATGCCTACTAAAGAAATTTTTTTTGATATATTCACCAAGCCATTACCAAAGGATACCTTTGAGTATCTCAAAGGTACATTACACTTATTCCCCTATCTGAAGTTAATTAGAGGATGATGTTGATTGCATCAGTTCATATGTGTTTATTAGAATATCATGTGTATGGATTGATGTAGAGGTGGATTAATCCATAGCGAGACAAGAATTAATATGATGTTATGATATAGTGAAGAGGAAATAACAAGAAAAGAATAGTTAAGTATAGTCAAAGATGACTGATTGATTATATAAATTTGGCATTTCGGTCAAAGAGGGAGAATATACATTATAAAGGGAGACTATGTATGAACATAAGAAAAGAACATAGAGGATGAGATGAAAGGAAGAGTATATATAGGTGATGAATCATTATGATAGAGTGAGGAGACATATGATCAGAGGTACAAATAGAAGTGGAAACATTTATTAATAGTTAGTAAGAGGATTTTCATGAGGGAGACACATTGTTTCCAAGAAGAGCTCAAAAGTTAAGAGGAGTTAAGATTATTTCCATCAATGCCAAAGGGGAAGATTGTTAGCATAATTGATGCACTGATGCTAAGTATTATGTTGATGATGATTAGTAGAGGTTTAATGATAGGTGGATCATTTATTAGGTTATCATTGATGTCAACTAATCGACTTAGTATTTTCAATATGTTACCATATATTGTGCAATTGAGTCACGAGTTAAGTATGTTTTTGAAGTTACTATTCTAATAAAAGAATATGTTATGTGTTAGTAAAGTAGTAAGTCATTTGTATAATTATTTGAAATTATTTGACATCATATTGCCTAAGGTATGCATTTGAGGTGGATTCTTCAAGAAGTTTATTTGGGTCAAATAATTTTTTGAAAATGGTTCAATTTCCAATGTGAAATTCATATGGAAGTAGAAGCGATCAGAGAAAAATAGTTTATAAATTGTTAGATATGTTGTATCTTACCTAATATGATATGGATCATTCGTATCTTGGATCTAGGGTTTATTTTAAGTCAGTAGAAGAAAATCTATATATTGGAAAGTTGAAAAAAAAATTATTTTCTGATTGTGAATTACAAAAGGATGTGGTAACAAAGAAAGTGAAGGAATCAAGTGCGATCAAGCTAGGGAAGGTTATAGTGCATGGAGAAGAGTTTAATAACTTAATAGGATCTGATCATGCATAGGTAGTGTAATTCCACAAATTATTTTATCTGATTTTTTCTAACAATTGTAATAGTGAAATCCCTTAATGAGGTGGATGCTAAAAGTTTTTTTTTGTAAATCCTCTAACAAGGTGGGATTCATATTGAATGTTAAAATTCCCCTAATAGGGCTTCTCCTAATAGGGAAAATATCTTGATATCTCTAATAGAAAATTTCTTAACCAAGTAGCACCTAACAATGCTTTTGTAAACTTTTAACAAGGTAAGCTCCTCATAGGGTATATTCTAGAAGAATAAAAATTTAGTGGGTACCGCCTCCCACCATGATTTTTCCCTTTTGTGTTTCTACAAGAAAAATATGGTGTCTTCATTATGTGACTGATTATTTGTGGATGCATACTTTGAAAGTTTATATTTCTATTAGTTTTTGTTGAATGTTTGGTGCATAAAGTTTAAGAGTTTGAAAGTAGTGAATTTTTTTATTATTGATTCACCCCTCCCCTCTCATTTATAATCAGACTTGTATAAATAATATTATCACCTTTACTTGATTACAATAAATAATACATACAAAGGCTTTAATATCATGATAAGATAAGAATCATAAATAATATAACACTATATTCCAAGAAGTCATAATTATCATAATCACAGAAATAACCGTATAACTAAAAGAACTCAACTACAATCAATGAGGAAACCCTAGAAACTCCTGACCAAGCATGAACCTCCTAAAATCCATAAAGAAAAAGGTCAAACATGAACATCCACAAAATAGTAGCCTTGATTTGAGATAAAATGCTCACCTTTACCCTTAAGTCACCCATGTGTCAAAAATTCCATCAATAGACATAGAGTGTTCCATGAATGTTGTAAAGCATATTTAAGTGTTAATCATGTTATCTTTCAGTCACAAACTACTATATCGACATAAGTACAAGAGAGTTATACCGTTTGAGAAAATAGAGATAAGAAAAACACAAAAAAAAAATAGATGTCAAAATAAATAGAGTAGGCTACCTTGATAGAGTTGGAAAAATATTCATCAGAGGAAAGAAGACTACTAGAGAAAGAATTTAAACCAAAACCAATAAATTAAGCTACACCAATGAGCATTATTGGTGAAAGGATATGTTCACTCCAATGATAAAGGATCTCCATAGAAAGAATTGTTGATCAATGTGTCGAAGGAATATATACCGATGAAAATGGAACAAAAGGAACAAAAGGTTTCAAGCATGAGTTATACTGATGAGTTTGATCAGAGAAATAGAAAAATATAGGATTAATGAAAAATTAATTCTTTGCTATTGCACATTACACCAATGATATTTTTTCAAAGAAACATACTAAAAGTTGCACTAATGAGAAAATTGATTAAATTGAAGGAGCTTGTGCAAAGGGCATCAAAGGAGGTTATCGCACTAATATAATACACAAAGGTGAGACACCATTGGTAAAAAATTTGACGATGAGTTATTCAGTGGAAGTAACTCTATCTAAAGAGAAAATAATCCTATGTTTGATAGAGTAAGTATTGTCTATAAGAAAAATCAAGAAAATATTATCTATTACACCAATGAATAAATTGAAGTAAGGAAAACACTTATCAGAGGAAGTTGTAGTAAAAAGTCAATTTACCAAGCTTTCACTATCACAATTCAAATTAAAATGCTTCAATGATGATGTAAGTTACTCCGATGATATTTTCATCAGAGTGACATGTCTTATGTTTCTCCAACTATCAAATGTAAAAGGGATAAAAAAACATGAGAGTAACTAACAAGGTTGGAATAATTTTTTAAGGGGTTATCGACGAGTTAGCTCTATTGATAGGAATTGTAAACAAATTGATTGGTAGAGGTTACGATGATATAATCCAAGTGAAAGTTTATGTTCAAATATTTATTGGGAGACATAACCAAGATGAGATAGATGAAGTGAAAGATTGTACAATTGATCAAAGGAGGTTATACCAATGCTACTAAGAGACATGAAACATATTAAAGAAACATGTGAAAGGACCCATCGATCAAACAAAAGAGCTTATAAATAGCATGAGATAGAATTACATCAGTGTATCACATAACAAGAAATGATAATAACAGTTTTCATGTAAAACATTTTAAATTTAAAATTACAATGATACTTGGAAATCTATTTTGATTGTGCTCCTTCTATACACAAATAAATAATTTACATTTCATAGAAAAAATATACCACAACTGCATTTACATTGTACTATCACTACATAAAAAATGTGCTAACTATTGTAGTATTATCATTGATGTCAAAGGTGGTAAGTTTTTCGTCATTGATGTTAAAGGGCCACTATACAAAATATATCATATTTGCTTTTATTGTACAATCAGTACTTCAAAAATTTGTTAGTTCTTAGAATATTGTCATTAGTCTCAAAGGTTGCATGTTTCTTTCCATTAATGTCAAAGGGTGAATCATTCAACGAAAAAATAATATTTCATTTTAGGCAGCGTCTTCTTGTATTTTTTGGTGTGCCTACTTTTGCATGATCTATTTTTTGTTATCCTACTTTTTCATGGGTTGTTATTTGGATGCCCTATTTTTTCACAATTTTTCTTTTCGATGCCCTACTATTTTGTGGATTATTTTTTGGCTGACCTAAAAGAAGTATTTCAAATAAATAAAAATTGTTGACAAACCTAATTAGGGTTATTTTTTAGGGTATTTAAGTACATGACACTTGAAGTTCATTTAATCATCAATGATACATCCATATTTATAAGAATATATCAGCTATACTTGAGAGGGGATATATAAGAAAAGTCCTAAAGAAGATTTTGTTGATGTTGTGAGTAGATTATGAAGAATAAATAATAAATAAATAGATGTTGTTAAGATAATTAAATAAATAATAAGTATTTATTTAATTATGAGAAATAAAAATGTTGCTGAATAAAAGATATATTTATTTATTTAATCAAGGGTTAAAAAAACTAAAGAATTAGTTAAATAATTTTTTAACTAATAGAGGATTCATGGATATATAATTAAATAAATAGAAAAAATTATTCAATCAAGTAAGCACATTTTTAGGTGTTTATAGTAATTAAGAAGTACATGAGAATATATAGGAATTCAACAAGGCCGGGAAGGTAACCATTATGAGAATTGATAAGGTTGATTAATATTGTCACTAATTAGAAAGATAGTGACACAACTTATTATCCGATTTTGTATAGTTGTCCTCCATCATTATGATTGTGATACAACATAGCTATTTGTATACAAAGGATGTTGACATCTCATTGCATACTATTGATATTTGTATTGAATTATCTGGCTAGGTACTTAGATGTGTAAGGAAACTAAGATAACAAAACAACTTTCTACACTAGTCTTTGAGAGGACGGTAAGGCAAAAAATGTAAATCTTTACGAAAATTAAGTAAACTAAATAATTTAAACAAAATTAAATACCATGAACAACACAACACAATGATTTCTAAGGTAAAACTCTATCAAAAAAAAAAAAAACTCCACTCTAAAAGTCGGCCAATAAATATTATTTTGAAATTAACAAAATTACAATATGCTTACAAAAAAAATTCTCAAAACAATATCAACCAATAAAGGTAATTAAATAGCTATAACAATCTTACACACAACCTTCACCCTCTACCCCTAATAAATAAGTGATACAATTTATGAAACTCTTAAATGGTATTACAAAACCATGAGCTAAAAATCAGCCAAAAAGTGACACCCAACTAGTCACCAATCCAAGATGGCTTTGATGTGTCAAAATATACTTTGTAATGACACTTATATTTGACCATTAAATTACCATAATACTTGAGAATCCATCCTATTGTACCCTCATATACACTAGTACATGGAAAGGCCTATATAGTGACCAAGATGCACTCTTAAATAAAAATAATAATTATTTAAAAAAAAATATAATTTTTCTAAATTAATTAATTATTCTAACCTTTGACAAATAAAAGCATTAAAAATTAAAAATAAAAATTGATTATTTTTTTAAATTTTTATTAATTTAAAACTTCCATTTTCAAGACAAAATATACCACAAGTGCATTTAGATTGTACAATTATTAGTAAAAAAGTGTGCTAACCATTTTTTTATTGGATAAAAGGAAAGAAAAGTTACATAAACAAATATTTATAGTAGTATAAAGGTGGCAAGTTACATAAAAAAATAGTTATAGCGGTAAAAAAGTTAATTATACGTTATATGTACTAGAAAAATATTTAAATTTCAATTTTTTTATTAATTTATTTGTAAATTTAAATTTATTTGACAATAAATAATTATCTTAACAATGTAAAACGAAAGGCATTAGGATGACTAAATCATCATAAAAGAATCATATGGCAAACATGGTGACCATAAAATTCAAGGCTTCTATGGAAAAGACTATTCAAGAATCAAAATGCATTGTTAAATAAAATTTTAATTAATTAAAAATTTAAAAAAATAGTATTTTTATTATTTTAAAATAATCAATAATTTTAACCTTTCGCAAACAAAAGTGTTAATTTTTATTTTAAATAATTATTTGTTAACTTTTAATTAATTTAAAACAACCACTTCTAGACAAAATATACCCCAAGTTCATTTACATTGAATAGTCATTAATAAAAAAAATGTGCCAACTATTTTTTTATTGGAAAAAAGGAAAAAAAAAATGTACATAAACAAATAGTTATAGGTGTAAAAAGGTGGGAATTTTGTTGTGAGTTAATGTATTGTTTTTTAATCAATATTTTATGTATTTTTTGGTGGGCCCAATTTTTAGTCATCTTTTTGCGCCCTACTAATGCGTGGGTTGTTTTTGGCCGAACTAAAAGAACTATTTTAAATAAATAAAAAATATCATTGGTTTCAAAGGTGGTAAGTTTGTTGGCATTAATGTCGAAGGTTCACTGATTTAATGTAAAAATAATATTTTATTTTAGACATTTTATGTATTTTTTGGTGGGCCCAATTTTTAGTTGTCTTTTTGCACCCTACTAATGCGTGGGTTGCTTTTTGGTCGACCTAAAAGAACTATTTTAAATAAATAAAAAATATCATTGGTTTCAATGGTGGTAAGTTTGTTGGCATCAATGTCAAAGGGTCAATGATTTAATGTAAAAATAATATTTTATTTTAGACAATATCTTCATGGGTTTTTTTGGTTGCTTTTTGGGCGCTTTATGTTTCAATAGGTTGTCTTTTGGATGCCCTATTTTTGCAGGTTGCTTTTGGGCCGACCTGAAAGAAACATTTTAAATAAATAAAAAGAAGGTATATAAATAGAGGTCACTAGAAGTCCATTTGAACATCAATGAGAAAAGCAAATTTATGAGAATAAATCAGCTACATTTGAGAATAGATGTATGAGCTTAGTCTTGAAGAAGATTTTGTTGATGTCGTGAGGAAATTTTAAAGATCTAGGAAAGAGTTGTACACCAAATAAGCAGAGGGAGGGCTACTGAGAGAGGGCTATAAGTAAGTATTTTCAACTAAACTTGTTTTACTTTTATCATTCCACAGTCCTTCAAATTCATATTTGATTTAGGTTCTTATGAATAGTTTTCAATAGAAACTTCTCTTATTTATTGATTTGTTACTTTTCTCATTCTTTAGTACTTCAGATCCAGATTTGATTTAGGTTCTTCTCAATAGTTTTTAATACAAACTTCTCCTAGTTTGTTAGTTGGGTGTTTGTAAGAAGGTTTAGTGCACCGAATGGGGGGAAATTTATTCTGTCCGTAGCTTCCAATTGGCCTAATTTCTGGCTTGTTTGCTTGCCTTGATTATTCGACCGGTGTGCATTAAAGAACAAAACCGCTTGATTATTCATTCGACTGGTGTCGAGAGCTAACTCTGTAGTTTTCTGCATTAAAATCGCTTACTTATTCCAGTGGTATCCAATTTCATAGCTTCTTGTCTGTGTCCATGTCCATATAATAATTTTAGAAGCATATAGGGCACAGTTTATTACTTTACAATGTTTAATCAAATCCTGCTATATTTTTTCCTTGCCAGTTTTCTGGTTTCGACCAGTTGAAGCAAGGTTTATTGAATGTAATTTAATAAACCACCACGCGACTAAGAGTAAGCGGCCAATAGCAATGAGAGACATAAAACACCATATAAAACTTGGCCAACCGAAACACTAAAGCAATCACGAATGTGAATTGTGAAAATCTCATATGAAATGTATTGCACGTAGTCATATGAGATTATAAGATTTCTTACATGTACGAGTTATTAAAAGACCCATCTTTTTTAACATATGGACAAATATCTTATAATATACTTACATTAAATCTGAACCTAAATATTCGTTCAGAAACAATAAATTGAAAAGAAAACAGTAATATTTAGCCTATGCGATATTTTAGATCATTCTGTGCAGAATACATACATCTTGTAAGGTTTTTTCCACCAGATGAAGCAATACAGCACAATTCCATTCAATCAATTTACCTATACCAACATCATTCTTTACAAATTTATTAATATAGTTGAAGTTATTTGAAACCCCATTTTCCTATACCAACATCAATCCTTACAAATTTAATAATATATTTACATTGAGTTTAAACTTAAATACTTATTCTAAATAAATTAAAAAGAAAACAGTAAATTAAGAAATATAATCACAGTCAAATCAATTTTTTTCCATATGATTTTAAATAATATTTAGCCTATCCAATACATTTTCCATCATTCTATGCATGGAGAGTAAATACATCTATTTGGGTGAAATTAAATCCCATAAAATAAACTGCAACTTTGCAGCAGTTGAAGCAATACAGCAATACAGGACAATCTTATTCAAGCCGATCACCTAATAATGAAAATATAAAACAAATTGATATTGAATAACCATTGATTTGCAAAAGTCAAGGAGCCAGCTACGCTCACACAGAATGATGACTGTTAAGAATGCATAAAATAGAATTGCAAAGGAGAATAATCTACAATATTGTAAACCACAGTGACAAAATGGAGAGAAAAATATTGAGTGAGATGTGAAGAGGGAGAGCAGCAACATTAGTATTTGTCTTGGCCCTGCAGTTTAAATGCAGTTTCATTTAAAGTAGCGTTTAGAAACAACCAACGCATTTAGAAACAGCCAATGCATTTAGAAACAGTATCTTCAAATGAATTTTTGGAAAGAGAAAGGTTTATATCCAATGAAAGCTGTTGACAGAGGTGGTAAAATTAGAAATTTCTACTCTTCGACAGAAAAGATCGATGGATAAGAGTGATGTCATTATATAATTATTAATAAGGAATTTTATTTTTATTTTATTTTGAAGATAATAAGAAAATTTAGTTATTTTCTATTTTGAAGATATAAAAAAAGATAGATAACGATTGTTGATACTATTGTATAATTATATTTTTATGCTAAATGATAATTATATATTTTGTACATTTTAAATTATTAAATACAAGTAAAAAGTTAAAATATATTTGTTATTTGTTTTGAAGATATCAATAAGGTTGGTGATACTATTATATAATTATCTTTTTAGGCTAAATAATTATTATATATTCTATATATTTTCAATTATTAAATACAAGTGAAAAGTTAAAATATATTTGTTATTTATTTTGAAGATATCAATAAGATTGGTAGATACTATTGTATAATTATCTCTTTAGGCTAAATAATATATATATATATATATATATATATATATATTTTAAACCAAGTTAAAAGTTAAAATATATTTGTTATTATTGCAATAAACAATCAAGGCTTCAATTTCATTAACTTTATGAAATATGACATCTACAATTTTTTTGCATCAATGGCTAACAATGAATGTGGTCATGGCTAATCTAGGGGCAAGATGAGTGGCTACTAGGTCAAGGAGCAAACAGTGAGCGATGGAGGAAATAATGGGAGGCACAAATCCCTTCATTCACCACAGGGGAAAGCAAAATTCCCTTGGGAAATAGAGGCTCGGTTGCTAAACAAAAGAGATGTGAACATTCTCAAAGGAAGTTGATAGGTAGGAAAGAGACCCATAAGTGAAAAGCAAAAATCTATTTCCAAATTCAAATTCAATAAATAAAATCCAAAGAATGGGTTTGATAAGAATCAATAAGGGAATGAGGTCAAAGCCACAAGGGTTTGAGAAGAATCAACAAGGGAATCAACAAGAAAATTTTTAATTCAATAAAGAAAATCCATCATCATTAACTCCAAAATCCTTAATCTGATATGGTATCACGTACAATGTTGCACTCTATTTGTCAAATGATGTAGTGAAAACAATCAAGAGAAATTGATGGAGTGGTGGACAAGCACCTTTGTAGGGAAGGTGATTATCAAACCCATAGGATACGTCTTCTTCATTATAGATTATATAAATTGATTTCTCAAAAGGGAAATTCGGTATGGAAAGACTTTATTTTTTGATGGATTTGATTTTTATTGTGTTGACTAGGAGACAATTAAAATAAAAATTCCTAGATCAAGATCAAACTTAAAAAATTTCCTTATAAATATTGGGTGATGGAAGCTACAGAAAATATTGGTAATGAATTGAGATATTTCGTAGGCGTAGAAGAAATTTATCTTATACAAAATGAAATGGGATTTCTAGGATCTATGTCTACACAAACCATAATGTGAAATATTTGCCCAATTTTGAGATTATTATTAAAAAAGTGTAGTGAAATAAAAAAAAATCATTTGGTAATAACCAGAGAGGTGGAAACCACATCCTAGGCCCATGCTTCTTTGCCAAGTACTCTAAGTATATAAATCATAATAAAAAAATATCTCTCATTTTTAAATGAAACCATTTTGGTAAGCAATTAGGACAAAGGAAAATGAATTTTTCATACTATAGTAATGGAAGCCAATAGAAAAAAGAGAAAACATTTTGGCACTAGTTAGATTATAGAGGACCATACTAATAATTATCAACAAAGTTAGTGGCTAGGGATACAATAGATGGCTAGTTATTAAAGAAGGAAATGCGCAAAAAAGTTGTAAAGTAGTTATTAGGGCTAGTGAAGGAAGTTTCTCTACTCAAAGAAATAGTAAAGATCCAATTCAATAAAGTGACATGTGTCACCATAACTCTCATTAGGAAGGATAACATAAAATCCCCCTATCTTAAAATTATTAAAGATGCAGAAAATGTTGGCTTGTTCCAAATCCAATTTTAGACAATGAAGGTAGCAAGGGGATCTTTGAGGTAGACGTAGAAATAGGTAATTTTTAGTCTTTTTCAAATGAATGGATTTCAAAATTTGAGGCTATTTGTGAGATCATGTGCATCTTTGAGGAAGAGTATAGGTACAATGGTTTGAGTTTTTTTAGTTTGTTTGGGTAAATAAATTCTTGTTCCTAGTTCCGAGTCTCTGGACTAGAGAAGGTGTACATAGTTAAAATGGATCCATCTCAAGTTCTGATTGTGAAAATCACTTAGCCCTTGGGGGAATGAAAATGGAGTCTTTGTACAATAGTTTTCCTTTTTCTTAGGGTTTTTAATTTGTGTTTGTAAATTTTAAACTCTTTCCCTAAGAGAGTTTTTCCATAGCCTGACTAGGAAGCAAGAGAACAATGGCTTGTAACTTGCAGGAGAAGATTAGATGAATGAATCAAATGACTTGGAGATGCTAGATAGGTTCATATAGAGCCTTGGTTTTAAGTTGGAGGATTGTTGAATCCATTTGGGTGGATTTTGAATAAAAAGATTGAAGACTATTTTGTTTCCTTGCAAAAAGAGCCAGTTAGGGTTTGGAAAGTGTACAGACAGTTTGAACATTAACACCAACAAAATATTTAGGGTCTTCTAAAAGTTTATCTAGATCACCAATGATTTCATGGGGCTGTGTGTAATATTTTTGTGTTGAATCCCAAAAACCCCGAACATAGGGCTACTAGAGACCTATTAGGCCTAATAGGTCTAAAAAATGGGAATTTTGGAAACGATGAGAGAATGACTTCATTGATTTAACAAGAATGGTTATTTGGTGAATGAATTGAATAATTTACAAGTCCTATGATCCTTCAAGGTGATTTTGGAATGGCTATAATATTGTTAGATGAACTTGCCTTGGAGAGTTCAAAAGAAAGTATGGAAGTGTAAGCATCTTGAATTGGTAGTGGAAGCTCTAGATGAGTTGGAGGATAGAGTATTGAGACCTCCTAAAGTGGTAGGATTATAAGAGAGAATAATCCCTAAGAAGTGATGAAGGGTGCTTCCCTTAATACCTCAAACACATAACAAAAAATAGAGGAACAACAACAATATGCAAGAACAGAAAATTGGCTTCTTATTATCTCCACAAATGTGGAATTACAAATTTTCAGAATTACAACATGCAAAGCCACATGGGCATTCCCTTACAATATTCTGTAGGACAAAGCCTCGAACTATTACCCAGATCTACTACCCAGAACTATTCTGAACTGCCTAAGACAATAATACAGCCTTCCTTATATAGGCAATTTTCCACCGCCTGGGAAGGTTCCAGAATTTTAGGCCAATAAGGCTGACCAAACTTAGAATTATTTTATTTTACATTTTATTACATCAGTCGGCTCAAGATAACCTTTGAAACCCGAACAAAAATTTTGAAGAAAATTATTTTTCGCCATTTCAGGTGGCCCAACTTCCGAAGACCATAAGTCATCACCAGTTGACCCGATCGGCTATTATAACCCCATTTCAGAAATGCCACGAAGCGCTCTACAGGCTTGACCCGGCGCAAGCGCTCGTCACCCAAATTTTTGACCTCATCCGGGGCCTCTAAAGCCTTCAAAACTGAGTTCAAAGTTTCTGTACCCTGCTGCCAATACCGAAAATCTTCAATATCTTCCAATATACACTTGATCTGGCAATGAAACTTTACTGACAGACTTATATGACCAAAATGAACCTCCAAGAAAGAAATTAGATCATTCTGAGCACATACAAAATTACCAAAAATAGTAACTTTCCAAAAATAGCAGCTCTGCACAAAATAGCCCTTATTGAACACAAAAATAGAAATATTTTTGGGTGATGCAAGATTGCTCTTACACCCAGGATGCTCCTACATCAGACACCCGGGGTAATTTGAGAAGTGACCCTGTCACGACTCAGGTGTGTAGAGGAAAACCAAGACGGCGAACCTCCTCCTTTGTCAGCCATGATGAATCTTTAACAGGTCATCCTTTCCACTTGACCAGATATTCTTCATATGTCCTGTTCCTTGTGCTTCTGCCAACACGACTGTCCAGTATATCTTCGACCTCCTTAGTGTCTGAACTAGTTGCTGGAATACTCCACTGTGCTGCTGTGATCTTATCTTCAACACCTCCTTCATGATACTCTGTCAGATCTGAAATGTTAAACACTGGCAAAATATTTAGCTCAGTAGGTAATTCTACCTCATATGCGTTTCCTGAATCATGTTTCTTCAGTATCCTGCATGGTCCAAACTTCTTCATTTTCAGCTTGTTATATGTACCAACTGGAAACTGCTCCTTCCGCAAATGAACCATGACTTCATCACCGACCTGAAATACCTTATACCTCCTTTTCTCATTTGCCTTAGCCTTATACTGTGCATTCATCTTGGTAATATGCTTCCTCACCTCCCCATGGATGTTCTTCAAGTGTTCTGTAAAATCCTCAGCTTCAGCACTACTTATTTCTCCTTTATCTATCTTCCTTAATTCAGATGCATTTCTTGGACTACTTCCATATACAATCTGAAATGGTGATTTACCAGTGCTCCTGTTGACAGAATTATTGTATGCAAATTCTGCCTATGGTAAAATCAAATCCCATCCCGTTGGCTTATCTCCAACCAAACATCTCAGCAAATTTCCCAAACTCCTATTCACCACCTCTGTCTGTCCATCAGTCTGTGGATGATGTGATGAACTAAACTTCAAATCTATCTTCAACTTTTCCACAATGTACGCCAGAAATATCCAACAAACTTAGTGTCCCGATCTGAAACTATGGTCTTTGGCAAACCATGAAGTCTCACTACCTCTCTGAAAAATAATTCTGCTACATGAACGACATCATTAGTCTTCTTGCAGGGAATAAAATGTGCCATCTTTGAAAATCTGTCAACTACCACAAAAATTGAATCGTGTCCCCGCTGTGTCCTCGGTAAACCAAGAACAAAGTCCATACTGATATCCTCTCAAGGCTTCTCTGGTATAGGTAATGGCTGATACAACCCTGTATTCTGCTTCACTCCTTTCACCATCTGACATACTCTGTAACTCTGTACAAACTTCTTCACATCTTGCTGCAATTGTGGCCAATAATAATTCTCACCAACCAAAGCAAGGGTTTTATCACGACCAAAATGTCCAGCCAATCCTCCACTATGCTTTTCCTTGATGAGATTCTCCCTCATAGAACTTCGTGGAATGCACAACTGACTCCCTCTGAATAGCATATCATCTTGGATGATAAAATCTAGCCATTTCGTCCTGTCTAGAGTAACAGGTTCTGTACAAGCCTTCCAAGCTTCACCAAAATCAGGATCCTCTGGATACAAAATTCTTGAGTTCCTTGAACCCAACCACTTCAATCTGCATTTCTGTCAGCAATAGTTTCCTTCTACTAAGAGCATCTGCAACCCTATTAGACTTTCCACTCCTGTGTTTCAAAACAAATGTATAACTCTGCAAAAACTCAACCCATTTCAAATGCCTTTGATTCAATTTTCCTTGACTATTCAAATATTGCAAAGCTTGATGATCGGTATACAAACAAACTCCTTAGGAAGCAGATAGTGCCTCCACTTTTTCAATGCCTGAACTATAGCATAAAATTCCCTGATCATAAACAGAATATTTTCTCTTGGCATCATTTAATTTCTCACTGAAATAAGCAACAGGTTTACCTTCTTGGCTCATAACAGCTCCTATTGCAGTACCACTAGCATCACAATCTACTTGAAACACCTTATTAAAATCTGGAAGTGCTAAAACAGGTTGTTCTGTAACTTTTTGTTTCAACAATTGAAAACTCTTTTCTGCCCATTAGTCCACTTAAACTCTTTTCTATCCCCTCTCATTGTTTCAGTCAACGGTCCACAAATACTGCTAAAATTTCTGATAAACTTTCTGTAAAAGCTACCTAGACCATGAAAAGATCTTACCTCAGTAGCACTCCTTGGAGTAGGCCATTCAAGGATAGCCTGTACCTTCTCTGGGTCCATTTTTAGACCTTCTCTTGAAACTACAAATCCCAAATACACTAACTCTTTCTTCACAAAACTGCACTTCTTCAAATTAATCAACAATTTCTCTTTTCTCAACTTCTCAAATACCATACGAATATGCATCATATGCTCATCTAATGTCTTACTAAAGATCAAAATATCATCTAGGTAAACAATGACAAACTTACCCAGAAATTCTTTCAGAACCTCGTTCATGAGCCGCATGAAAGTGCTCGGTGCATTGGTTAGCCCAAAAGGCATAACTAACCACTCATATAGTCCTTCCTTTGTCTTGAAGGCAGTCTTCATTCATCTCCTTCTCTGATCCGAATCTGATGATATCCACTCTTCAGATCTATCTTTGAGAAATACACAGCTCCACTCAAACAGTTCATAATATCATCCATTCGTGGTAATGGAAACCTGTACTTGATTGTGATCTGTTTATTGCCCTAGAATCTATACACATCCTCCATTCTCTATTCTTCTTTGGTGCTACTACCGCTGGTACAGCACAGGGACTCAGACTCTCATAGATCAAACCTTTCTGTAACAGTTCATGTACTTGTCTGTTCAACTCCTCACTTTCTGCAGGTGTCATTTTGTGTGCTGCCTTATTCGGCAAACTCGCTCCTGGGATCAAGTCCATTTGATGATTGATCTTCCTGATTGGTGGTAATCCATCAGGCATGTTATCGGATACAATATCCTGAAACTCATTCAACAAATCTGCAACTTCTACAGGAACATCTTCTACTTCCTCTTTACCAGCTTTTGGAATTAAAGCAAAACATACATGCTCATGCCTCATACCATCTAGGAAATTTCCTTCCATCAACAAATGTTATTCTTGCATTACCACATACCTTTCTTCGGTCTCTTTCAATGGCTTTAGCTTATGTCGCACTCCATCCTTTGTTAGGGAATAGGTATTCGCATGACCATCGTGTATAGCACATCTGTCAAACTGCCACGGTCTACCCAATAACATATGACATGCATCCATAGAGATGATATCACATAGTACCCCATCTTGGTACCCGCCGATCTTGAACTTCACTAGGCATTGTTCATTGACCATGACCTTGTGGTCATCCTGTACCCAGGCAATCCGATATGGATGTGGGTGTTTCTGTCTCTTGAGCTTCAACTTTGTCACCATCTCTTCTGACACCAAATTGTCAGTGCTTCCACTATCAATAATCACATCACAACATTTACCTTCACACTTGCACCTGGTGTGAAATAGGCTCCTCCTTTGCTCAGGTTCATTCTCACCACTCAACAAGACTCTTCTGTTAATCAACGTTTCTCCTCTTTCAGCATCTTCAGAATTTGATGATCTGGCATCTTCATCTACATGTGCAACTCTGGCCTGGCCTTCATTTCTCCTGTCTGTTCTTCCTTGGCACTGAGGACATTCAAATGCCCTATGACCTTCTTCTCCATAGTGAAAACATGTTCCACGGGAAGCCACCTCTTCCAGATCCTTGTCCTCTTCCTCTTCCTCTTTGATCTCTATTATTCTGATCCTGGAAGCGATTGGAATTATATCTGCGCTGATTCTGACTGCTACTAGCCTCATCCTTCATTTTCGGATCTTCATTTCGGCCACCATATGACCGTCCACCAGATCGTCCACCGCGACCTCTTCCGTTTTGTCTGCTCTCGAACTTCTTGTTCAGCTTTTCCTCTACTTTTAGGGCAAATTGGTATGCCTCCTCAATACTGTTCATTCGAACCAGATTCAACTCCTCCTGAATGCTTGGCCTTAACCCATTAAGGTATCCGGCAACTTTCTCCTTATCAGCTTCTGCATGGCCTGTTCTGATGAGGAGTCGATAGAACTCCTCTGTATACTCCTGAACAGATCTTCCTGCTTGCTTCAAACTTTGCATTTTCTTTAGTAGGTCAAGCTCATAATCAACAGGAATGAACTGTCGCTTCAATTTATCCATCATCCGATCCATCTTGTGATTTTATCTTTCCGTCTTCTATTTCACTCTAATTGGATTTCTTGCCACCAGATCTTCGCATGACCTTTCAATCTGGCCTTCGCAAATTTGACCCTATCAGGATCCCCAACATCTTCGTACTCAAAATATTTCTCACATTCATTGATCCAGTAGATCAATTCCTCTGGGTTAAGATTCCCAGAAAATGTAGGAACCTCAATCTTAGGTCTTTTCCCAATCTTGGAAATCGCCCGAAAAAGTCTTTCTTCCTCCTGGTTCACAATTTTAGCTTCTCCTTCTTGATATTCTTCTTCGGCTTCATCCTCGCTTTCATCTCGACATTAAGATTCATTCCTCTACGAATCTCTTCTTGTAATGCTCGCACTTGTCTCTGTAGCTCTCTAACCTCAGGTGTTACAACACCAGCTCTTCCGCCACGTTCCCTTCGTGGAGGCATTTTTGCGATGCGCGCTGAAACCCTAGCCACGGTCCTGGTGCAAACTGCCTCACAGTCGGCGATCTATTTACACACTCAAGAACTCCTGCTCTGATACCACTTGATGAAGGGTGCTTCCCTTAATACCTCAAACACATAACAAAAAATAGAGGAACAACAACAATATGCAAGAACAGAAAATTGGCTTCTTATTATCTCCACAAATGTGGAATTACAAATTTTAGAATTACAACATACAAAGCCACATGGGCATTCCTTACAATATTCTGTAGGACAAAGCCTCAAACTATTACCCAGATCTACTACCTAGAACTATTCTGAACTGCCTAAGACAATAATACAGCCTTCCTTATATAGGCAATTTTCCACCGCCTGGGAAGGTTCCAGAATTTTAGCCAATAAGGCCGACCAAACTTAGAATTATTTTATTTTACATTTTATTACATCATAGTCGGCTCAAGATAACCTTTGAAACCCGAATAGAATTTTGAAGAAAATTATTTTTCGCCATTTCAGGTGGCCCAACTTCCGAAGACCATAAGTCATCACCAGTTGACCCGCTCGCTATTATAACCCCATTTCGGAAATGTCACGAAGCGCTCTACAGGCTTGACCGGCGCAAGCGCCCGTCGCCCAAATTTTTGACCTCATCCGGGGCCTCTAAGCCTTCAAAACTGAGTTCAAAGTTTCTGTACCCTGCTGCCAATACCAAAAATCTTCAATATCTTCCAATATACACTTGATCTGGCAATGAAACTTTACTGGCAGACTTATATGACCAAAATGAACCTCCAAGAAAGAAATCAGATCATTCTGAGCACATACGAAAATTACCAAAATAGTAACTTTCCAAAAATAGCAGCTCTGCACAAAATAGCCCTTATTGAACACAAAAATAGAAATATTTTTGGGTGATGCAAGATTGCTCTTACACCCAGGATGCTCCTGCATCAAGAAGTTTAGAAGAGACTTGGTTAAGAACTAGGAGTAGTTCTCAGGAGAGCCTCCCTATCACATTCATTTAGAAATTATTAGTGAAATTATGACTAATAAATATTCAAACAATGTATGAGTTGGTAGCAAAAAATAAATCATACTATGATTGTTTCAACCAAAGGGTGGTGAATAAAGTGGCCATGGGATAAATATAGCATGAAAATGGGATGATCCAACCACTTCTCATAATAATACTATTTACCAATTTCCCAACACGGCTGCCTCCCGTAATTCACCTATTTTCAAATATTTTCCAATAAAAAAACCACTGGATGGAGGGCATTTGTTGTTCCAAGTGAAAATTTCCTCTCCAAGGTCAATCTCAAGAAGGCTATTTCTATTAACCCATTCTCTAAAATATTTTTTAGATCAACGCACTCTCGATAAATCTCCTCTCTTATTTTGAGTACATAGAATATCACTAAATTCTCCTCCAATTATTTTAAGCATATGGGGATAATAATCCAAAAAAATATCAACGTCTCCCTAAAGGTTCTTCTTTTCTAGACAATAAATATGACAATAAGCATTGACCAAAATAAAATTTTGATTTATACGAAAACTTATCTTTCCTCTAATCCAATGACTGCTCGCTTCAAGCTTCTCAAAGTTAACCACCTCTAAATTCCATATGATTGGAAATAATCCTAAAGCCTCTTCTATTTGCATTACTTCAACTTTCTAATTCCTATAACTCTTGGTGGAAGCGTCTATTTATCCTATAATAATTTTAGTTGTTGTATTAGAACTATTTATACCCTAGTCAATCCTATCATTCAATAGACCAAGTGCCTCTAGTTAGGGGAATTTAGGCCCCTAACATTCCAAAATAGGAGCCTAATGGTTCCTTAGGAAGGTGGATGTACTTCATTGCTTCCAAAAGATACCTTATTTTGAGCTACCCCTCAACTTCCGCATTTTTGTTACTTAGTTTCGATAATGGTTTTCTTCTAACTTTTTTGATTGAATCCTTTCCAAGAAAAGGTAGATTTTGTTGAGGCTATCTTGAGGATACCTAACTTCTCTATTGTATGGATTCAATATCATTTCTTGTGAATAGGAGATTAATCTCCTAATTTTCTATTTCCCCTCTTTCTATCACCTCTTGTAAAGAGATTTGATTTCTCCCCACTGTCTCATTGGATTGGTCCAACTTCTTCTCTAAGTACCTATTC